>PHFE01000028.1:1662555-1984793 GCA_002796755.1 Paracorniculantispora psalliotae | reverse complement strand
CGTGCGAGCAAACCACCACGCTCCTGCGCCCCTCCTCATCGCACCGCCGGATCAGCGCCCGCATCGCCGCCCGCACCCGCGCCACCAGCTGCGCGTACGTCTCGCCGCGCACGTGCGGCTTCACCGGCGACGCAAAGTCGACGTCGTAGGCCGGGAACAGGCCGTGCAGCTCCGCAGCATCAGCCGGCTGCGGGTGCGTAAACGGTGCCGCGCCGAACCACTCGCAGACGCCGTGCTCGCCGCGGATGCGCACCGTGTCGGCGGCGCGGGCCGGCAGCGTGCCGGCCGCGGCCGATGCGGCCTGCCGCCTGACAAACGGCGCAATGGTCTGCAGACACCGGTAGTACGGGCTGGAGTAGACGGCCTCGACGGCGGGCGTGAGGGTGGCGAGGTGCGCGGCGAGCTCGTCGGCCTGCTGGATGCCGTGCGCGGTCAGCGGCGGGTCCGCGGCGATGCCGGTCGGCGAGGGCATTTGTGAGCGGTAGTTGCCCTCTCTATCGACGGTCCATGCCATGCGGAACTGCGCGCGTGTGAGTTTCTCTGCTTCAGATGACCAAGAGGGGGTAAAAACTCACTCCATGACGGACAATGTAAATCTTTTCCAACGACATGATGTAGGAGAGGAAAGGAGCAAAGAGGTCGTGTTTGGGTAAAGACTGGCTAAGAGTGAGATGACTGTAAATTCGAGGCTGGGCGGGTGGCTGAAAAGATTATATCGCAGTTCCCGATGGAGGAGGTTGAAGAGACGATGCCCGAGGTCAAGGAACGACAACGGCGCACCCAGCCGAGGCCCCACACGGCAGCGACGGTCACCGACAGACCGGATTTCCGCATTCCAGCAGAGAAACAAAGTCGGAGAATTTCTGCATTCCAAAAATCGCAGAATATTCAAAGCCGTGTCTTGAGGTAAAAACAGAAAGCAAAAAAACTCAGAGTCATGTAGATCGTAGCAAAGGTATACATACAAGCGGCTGCAACTGGTACAGCTTACACGATTCCTTCATCGAAGAGAAATTTAGGGAATAACGAAAAAAAAAAAAAGGGGGTGTTTTAGGTAATAAAAGAATGTTCAATGGTAGAAAAATGAATTCATCTAGATAGTTTAGAAAAAAAAAGTCTCGCGGGCCAACAATGACCAATGCAGAATCGCGCAGCAATGCACATTTTCTATAGAAAAGAGAGTCAAAAACGCCGTGTGCCCATATCCCGTCCATCCCATTTATACCGATCCAGCAAAAAAGGTCAAACCAACCATCAAAAAGTCTTGCCCAGCAAGAAAAACAAAAAGTACATAAAAAGGAGCGTGCTGTGTCCTAACCGTTGTCGTGTACCGATAATGCCCATCCATAAATTCCCAAAAACAGTTCGTGTTCGTCATTCCAAAACAGAAAAATGCCAGTGTACCAATCATGCCATGTATGTAAACGTCATCAAGAGAAAACAAAGAGAGAAAAAAAGGAAGAGACGAGTAACAGGGTCAGGTGAATTACATCACGCTGCAAGACCCCATGGTGCGCGCTCGTCGTCTGCCCACCACGCCATCCTCCTCATCCAGATGCAGCGCCTGCGTCTCGCGCGCTCTCCTCCTGCGCCGTCTATGTCCCGCGCCCGTCGTCCCGGCCTCCTCCGTCGCCTGCATGTAATCGGCCCATTTGCGCTCCAGGCGCGCCGCGGCCGCAAACTCGCCGCGGAGGACGCGCTTCATGTGCTCGTCGACGGTCATCTGGAAGCCGTAGTAGCACTTGAGGCCGATGAGCTCGGCCGGGTAGGTGACGCCGACGGCTTTCGCCTTGACGCGCGCGTTGCGGAAGAGCACCTCCCGGACGCCGGCCCACGTCACGTTGTGGCAGTCGTAGACGACGAGGGCGAGGGTCACGATGGGCAGTTGCTGGTTGGGCCGCGTGGTGCGTTTGGAACGCTTGGAGACCATGGCGGCGGCTTCGGCGAGGACAAGGTCGCTGATGCGCGTATTGTCGAGGTCGCAGCTGCGCAGGCGCTTGCAGGTCTGGAAGACGGGCAGCACGCCGACGTCGCCGATGCTCTCGCAGTAGCTGAGGGAGAGGTGCTCGAGGGACGCGGCGCACGGCGCCTTGACGAGGTGCTCGGCGAGGAGGGCGTTGGTGAGTTCGCCGAGGTCTTCAAGCTCGAGGTGCGTCAGGCGTGGCGTGGACGCGAGGATGGGCTCCAGCGCGGCGTCGGTCAGCGTCTTGCAGCCCGACAGCTGCAGGCCCTCGAGGTCGGGCGTCGCGTAGCCAATGGCCTTGACGCCGGCCGAGGTGAGCCGCGTGCAGCGGCTGATGTCGAGGTGACGCAGCTTGCGGGCTGGTACGACGGGCCTGTCGGTGAGGATGTCGATTTCGGGGTCGACGCCGTGCATCATAATGTGGAGGGCTTCGTCGGTGAGGTCGGCGCAGCCGCTGAGGACAAGGCGCTCGAGGTTGTTGGTGGTAAAAATGGACGTGGCCGTCTCTAGGTTGTCGAAGCCCTTGACCTCGCCAGCGCGCAGGTCCTTGAGGCGCGTGCAGGCGTCGACGACGGCCATGATGCCGCGGGCGTCGACCTTTTGGCACCACGAAACGTTGAAACTCTCGAGCTGTGGGCACGAGTCGGCGACGATGCGGCAGGCTGAGTTGGACACGGCGTAGAGGCCGGTGAGGTTGAGGTGGACGAGCCGCTCGTTGCTGCGCAGCAGGTTATGCAGCGTCGTCTTCTGAAAGTTGCGGCATCCTTCGAGGGTGGCGTTCATAAGGTTCTTGCAGGCCTTGACAATGGCTTCCGTGCGTCGGTAGTGCTCGACCTGCACGCAGCCGCGCAGGTTGAGGTCTTTGATGAAGGGTCCCGCGGCGACGATGATGCGGGCCAGGGAATCGGCAGGAATATTTTGATAAAATTCAGACGCGTTGAACGAGGTCCAGAGCTGGCCATCGAAGCAGAACTTGTAAAACGTCTTGCTCACACGGGAGACGCGGACCAGCTCGCGGGGCTCGAGGTGCGAAAAGACGGCGATGCGAATCTCCTGGGGCATCTTGTCCCAGAACGGGAACGGCGGCTTCGAGGCGGCGGCGGCCCGCGCGCGGAGGTCGGCGGGCAGCAGGGCGGTCGCGGGTGCCGAGGTGGGTAGGACGCGGCGGGCGCGCACGCCAGGCGACGGCTGCTCCTCGACGCAGTCGTGAAAGGGAAACTCGACATCGGGCGTCTCAGAGCGGGAGAGCGGCGAGGCTTGCGGTTGCGGCGTGCCGTAGCGAAGAGGCGATTGCGGCGGAATGCCACCGGCAGCGCCAGCGAGGCTGACACAGGACAGCGAGGTGCGGCTGCCGCCGTGGTAGGGGCTGCTGGCGGAGCGGGCGCGGCGCAGGTTGGTGAGAGAGGGCGACGAGGAGATGCGCTGGAGTCCTCGCAGGAGTCTCTGACGGCCTTTGATCTTGGGCTGGGTTGGTTCGGCGGCGGCGGCGACGTCGGCGAGGGGAGGAAACGGCTCACCGCCGGGGGTTTCCATGTCGGCCATGATGTACTATTTCGACGATGGTGGTTTTTCGTTTGTATTATTCTCGGGTGGTTGATTCGAGTTGTCAGGGACAGGGACGCGCAGGCTCGAGAATAGAGCTCAAAAGTTTATCCAAGTCGAGCGACCGAGAGTTGTTGTAAGTGGGTGGTGGTTTGGGTTGGTTGGGACGGGCAGGATGCTCCGCCGAGGCCGGACTGCCCGGGTTGCTGGACGTCTGTCAGAGGTGGGCGAGATTAAACCATCGCTCGGCGAGACAGGACGAGGTTGTCGAGAGAGAGGATTGGAGGATGAGGAGAAGAAAGGAGCAGAGAGGAAGAAGAAGTAGGGGAGGAGCGTGATAGAGTATGAGGGGAAAAGCCCATGAGGCGCATGCGAGAAAGCAGGCAAACGACGGTCCAGAAGAGCGAAACAGGCCATCGAAGCACTGCAGGTGCGGTTAGCGGGGCCCAACAAGCCTGGCCCCAGTAAAAAAGGACCCTGAATTGTACTGTAAACGCCCGGCCAGTAGTTTCGAGGCCCCACACGGTGCGGGGTGTGCTTGAGGAGGCTCTCAGGGACTTTGTCGTTGGTGGTCAGCGGACGAGTCCACTGCACCACCTCACTCGGGGCACATGCTCTTTTGGAATGTGACCCTGCACGACGTATCAATGCCCTACAATTATCCAGAAATTCTCAATCAATCACTTGCTCATCAACCATGTCTCTTGACTTTTTTCGTCTTTTTTTTCCTTGTTGGATATATCTTTGGCCTCTCCTGTTGTCTCGTATCAGTCTGACAAAGCCAGCCTCACCTGCCCCCGCCCCACGATTACTGCAACTAACAAACCACCGAGGCAGTTGGTACATACCAAGTTAGTACCAAGAAACCCTCCACCAATTCTCGGCGCACCCATCCAACGCCGTCTCGTTCTTCTCAGAACCCCCATCTAGAGGCTGACATGGCTTTTGCCATGCATATGCTAGGTCAGGCACCTCTGTCGTCCCTATTTTCTTACGTACACACAACTATACTCTCTGCCAACGTTCTCTTGTTCAACGCTGGCCACTCATACACAGACGGTATGTCACTACTCCTTCGCGTCTCTCACAATCACCTTCGTCTCGCTCCCTTCGTTTTGTGCCGTAACTTGTACCAACTGGCTCGGCTTCCCTGATCCAGCTCGCACCCTGTAACTTTTTAGCGCTCCCCCCAGCCTGCCTGGCCTGGCCTACCCTGTTCGCCCCACGAGCCTTGTTCCAAACAGGCAAAAGACGCAACGTCGCAACCCGCCCTTGAACCCCATTTTCCCACCTTCCAAAATCTGGGGCACTGCACATTCTCCCATCATTCTAGCGTCCCTCTCCTCTTCTCGGCGGTGTGAGAAGCAGCATGGGAAACTCGGTGTGCCTATAAACCTGGTCCTGTTACTGCCCCTCCGATCGATGCCCTCCCTGGCAAATTCGTGACTTGTCGATAACACCTCGTGTGCACGAGACCAAATTGTTATGAGTGAAATGCACACAAGACGTAGAATACCGCTGTAAAAGAAGTTGCCAAAAATCGCTCGTCTACCTGCCATCAGCCCACCGCCTAGTGGCGCACCTCCTCGTATACTTCTCGGACCGTTCGGTGCGTCCACACACACACAGAGACACACACACACGCCTGACTCGCCTGCCAGGTACCAATCTTCAACTGTGCGTCCGCCTTATCTCAACAAAGGGAACTTTGTCTTCATGGCTGGCGCACTAGTTAATTAGTACCGTGGAAGGATCCGGCTGCGTCCGGCTCAACAGCACAGCCGAGTTGAACCAGCCAGCCTCGTATGTGCTCGGAAAAAGTAAACTCATGAAAGCTGATACATGTTTGTTTGTCAAATAATACATGGTCTGCTTCTGTTATTTGTGTTATCGTGCACATCTATGCTCTGGTAGTCGTGTGGTGGCTGATCTGGCGTACCCCGCGCTCCATTCCCGGTGGTCATGAGCTGCTCATGCCAGCACATGCCAAACTGCAGTCTGCTGAGCCCTACACGTGTGCGCCATCTGAATAGCCTCCCTTTCTCGCCAGATTCAATGCTACCTCGGTACGGATCGAACAGGGCCTCTTTTTCTCTCGCAAACTTTAGCTTCTGATAAACTGTCGCATCTTGAAAACGCGTACAGGGTAGGCTGTGAGGACGACCTTGTTGCCAAGTGACTGCAGGGAGAGACGCCTCATACTCAGCTTGGCACGCGAACACGGCTGCGCGCTGAACTTATCCCTTCGCGACGGGTTGACGGACCTCCAAAAGCAAGCATTAAATTGTAGAGCGCGCATCAGTCACGACCAGGGTTGAGGTACTGCATCTGCCTAGTAAACGAGAGATACCACGCAACCCGTCTGAAATAGTGAATCGCTATAAATAATAATAATAAGATTAGATTGCCGGAAATGTCGCCGGCCGCAGACTTATCGCCGTCTAATAAGCCTGCAAATAATCGTGGTGCCTAGGTTTGAGACTCCGCCCTGTCGCGCTATGACGCCCAGATGAGGCTACAGCCGAGTACACTCATTCTGTTGCCTGAATGGCCAGCCATGCTATAACAAGCCTGCGTTTCTTTTTTTACTATCATCAAATATTCAAAATATTGAATAATAAAGTACACATTATTGTCAAAATGTCTCCTCCGTTTGATCCTCAGACTACCAATGCCCTGGACCTCGCGCAGCGCCTCGCCGACGGCGCCCTCACCAGCGTCCAGATTGTTGAGACATACCTCGCCCACATTGACGAGCACAACCCCAGCCTCAACGCGCTCATCTCGCGGCCGCCTCGGGAGAAACTCCTTCGCGCCGCTGAAAAACTAGACTGCGAGCGCCAAGATGGTAAACTCCGCGGTCCACTACACGGTATTCCCATTATTCTCAAGGTGCGTTTTTTGCAGTTGACGTGTATCTGAATGTAGGTATGCGGGGTGGTTTGGTAGCTTACAGTTGTCGTAGGACTGCTTGACGACGGCGGCGGATCTAGGCATGTCGACGACGTGCGGCTCCCTGGCGCTCGTCGGGGCAAAAGCGCCGAAAAACTCGACCATTGTGCAAAAGATGATTGACGGCGGCCTGATTATCCTGGCCAAGGCCAACATGACGGAGTTTTGCGGCATGAAGATGACTTACATGATGCCGGGGTGGTCCTCGCACGGCGGCCAGACGCTGTCACCGTACGTCCGCGAAATTGAAAAGGACGAAAAGATTCTTGGTCTCTCTGTGCGTTTTTATTTCCCTATTTCACATTATCCCAAGCCCTTCTTTAATTCACCGCGTCTAACTGTGTGTAGGCCCCCGGCGGCTCGTCTACCGGCTCCGCCGTCTCCCTGTCGGCCGGCTTCGCGCCGCTCGCCATCGGCACCGAGACCATTGGCTCCATCATCACGCCGACGAGCCGCAACGCACTGTACGGCCTGAAGCCGACAGTGGGCGCGCAGGACACGACGGGCATGTATTCCATGACGGAGTTTTACGACAGCCCCGGGCCCATGGCCAAGTCGGCCGCCGACGTGCGCGCCCTCGCGGGGTTGCTGCTACAGCGGGATTTCGCCGCCTCGCCGGACATGGGCTCCTGGAAGGGCCTGTCGGTGGGTATCGTCGATCCGCGGAAATGGACGCTGGATGAGTCCATGTGCGTGCATCGCGGGGATAGCGCGGAGAACATGGTACGTGAGAGTAGGGCAGGTGGGAGGTGTGTTGTTGGCTAACAGATATGGCAGGTCGAGGAATACGAGTCTATGGTAGAGACGTTGCGGGAGAGTGGCTGTAACCTACAGTATCCTTTTGATCTGCCAGATCTCACAGGATACCCCAACACTATTTCACTTGCTCGTGAGTGCAGTCTAGGCATGCTACTGGAGATGTTGAACTTGCTAATACCGTCCTTTAGACTGGGAATTCAACAATATCTGCCTACCAAAATTCCTTAGCCAGTTTGAAGACTGCGAGATGAAGACCACGGCCGACATTGTCAAATTCAACGAAGACAATAAAGAACGCGCCATGCCTGAACGTCAGTATTCCTCCCAACTCTCCCCTATCTCCATTTCGCCAGTTTTACTTATCCAGTCCCAGCGTACACGGAGCAAAACGACCTCATCAAGGCCATGAACAGCACCGAGGACGCCTCCGCCATCGACGAACTCAAAGCCGCGCTCCGTAGCAAAGCTCGGTCCGTCCTCGACGCCGCGTTTGACTCGGGCGTGGACCTGCTCGTGGGCACCTGCGACTCGGCCTTTTGCGTGCATGCCGCCGCGGCTGGGTATCCGGTGGCCGCGGTGCCGCTGGCGAGGTTGAGATACAACGGACGGCCGTTTGGGCTGTGTGTGATTGCGCGCGCGGATGGGGAGGAGGCGCTGCTGCGGTTCATGGCGGCGTACGAAGCGGCGATGCCGACGCGGCCGGTGCCGGAGCTGTGAGGTGATGAGGTGTGGTTGGGCTATCGAATTCTGCTGCTGCATGATTCACTTTGAGGATTGGATACAGTATTGTGCAGTAGAATATCAATTGAAGTAAATAAATGCATATATTCGCAACAATTGACGTGCTGTCGTGCTACATCCTGTGACCGTGAGGGCTTACGTAGTGGCGGCCGAGACGGAGCTGTCAGCGAGTGAGCTGCCACTCCCAAACTGTCTCCTTTTGAGGAGGCTAGAATGTTTGAATATGAAGCAATAAAGTGTACGGAATTGAAATGGGACAGACAGTGCGAATTGTTGAAACAAGGGCAAAACGCCGAGCCTATTGCTGCGGGACATGTGACTGCAGCCGACAGCATCCCGATCTTGCGTAGTTTCAAGACGCCCCAGGATTGATTTACACGGCATGTCATTCATGAACCACTGGTACGGAATACGATGGGCTCCAATCAACCGGTGCCATTGCTGCATGCGCTATCCACAAGCCACCAACCAACTGGCTCTCTGTAAGTCCGGGGGGCATCCTCCAGCGGTGTTGACAGTTTTCAGGGCCCGAGGATGCGCTAACTCGTCAAAAGGCCGCTAACAGCATGTCGCTGTTCAGTGGAATCAGCGAACACCGGCTGCTAAGATGACGGCCACCCCGCCCCTCATCCGGAGACTTGCCCCTCCGCCTAGGTAATGAGAGCGCCCAGCAAAGACGTGGTGCCTGGCGACGACTCATCATTCCCCTCGACAAACACCACCACAAACGCTGCCATCCCGGCATTCCTCGCCGTCCGCACAAAATCTCGACATTCACATTTGTGTGTCTGCCATTGCCTCTTATCCTGGTTTAGATTGCCAATCATCGGGATTCCTTTGAACCAGTGGCAAGGACCAGGGCGACGACTCACTCTCCGCCGCCCGAGCTGCCGCACGCGCCCGCGCCGGAGCCTCGAGCCTCTTACTGCACGCACCCAGTCAGCCAGCCTCGTCCACCACCACCACCACCACCACCGAAATATACAACTCGTGTCCATGGTCGTTGGCTCATCCTTGACGACCCTGCTCCTCCTCCACATCGGCCTCGTCGCGCAGAGCCTCTCCCTTTTCGCGCCCGGCCGAGCCAACCATGCATGGTAACCGTACGCGCAGCCCAAGAAGAAGGAAAAAAATATACTAGCCCGCATCCGCACCACCACCACCACCACCAAACACGCCGCCACCACAAGCCCACCTCTGCTGCTTCCTTGATCCCCGTCCCGAATCCTCCCTCCCCTCGTCCACATCGTCATAGCTTCAAAACCTGTGCTTCACCCCGCCGCCCGCCGTCGCCATCAGAGGGCACGACCATGATTGCTGACTCTCCCGTCTCAGGCGCCAACAGCAACCACGACGATGGCGAGAGAGGGCGTGGCAAGCTCTTGACTCCCCTCACGCTGCCCAAGAACCGCAGCACCGGCAACCTCGCCCTCTCAGCTGACCTCGATCGCAGCCGCTATCGCATGTCCTTTGACGGCTCGTCATCTGCCGCCGCCGACCATGACTTGATGACCAGGTCAGTCATTTCTTCTTTCTCTTTTATTGATTTTCTGCAGCCTTCAGCCTTGTCTTGGCTCAGCTTTGTCTTGACCTGGTTTTGGCTCGGGTCTCTCTCATCTTTTTACCCTTTACACTTGATTACATCCTGCAGTGCTTGCTTTTTAATACCATGGCGCCCGCGCTGTGGACGCAAGCTGCTGCTGTGTGAAACAGCGTCATGCCGTGTCACCACACTTCGCCATCATGCCGTTGCTAACTCTTCTCTACCGCTGGTGCAGGCCCTCCCCCGTCGCCGACCATGAGCATGGCCTCGGTTTGTCTGGTCTGCGCCGCATACGGCAGCATCCGCCCTCGCGCAATCCCACCATGCCAAACTCCAACGCCTCCTCTCGTAGCCCGTCCGTCGTAACTCTCTCCCGCTCGACCTCGATGAGTGCTGCCCTGGCCGCGCCCGTGCCGCTCTCCTCCTTCTCCGCCGGCCCCGCCTCGCCCAGCTTCTCCGAAGATCTCTCCCGCTTCCCGACCGAATCACTACACTCCTTCTCCTTTGCCCACCAGTCCGAGGACTTTCTGCACAACCGCCAGAATGTCCTCAAGCGCTCCCTCGAATTTATGAAGGACCGTCTGGGCATGCCGCTGAGCGCCAACCAGGCTGGCCTGGCCAGCGCCCAGGCCCGCGTCACCGGCGACCTCGACGCCCAGAGCATGCTCGAGATGCTCGCCAAGGCCCAAATCATCGGCGCCAGCAACCTGCCAAACCCAGCTGGCTCCTTTGCCGTCCCTCCGCTCACGGGCCCCCCAGACATGTCGGGTGAAAACATCTTCGAGAAGCAATTTACCCCACACTTGCTCACAGATGAGCCCGCCACCATCCACGAGGAGCCCGAGGAACTTGGCACGTCGCCAAAGTCGGTTCAGACAGCGGCCAAGGCTGAGGCCAAAGATGATTCGCAAAAGTCGAGCCGAACACCCACAGACGAGAGCAAGACGACAGCCACCACCTCGCCTCCCGCCTCCCGGCCGACCAGCTTGAAACGCACAATGACCGATACCCTTTCCGTGGCCCTAAAGGATAAGCTCATGGATACAATGGCGCAGCCGTTCATGACCAACTCGTCATTGCACCAAGAACCAAGCCTTTCGCCCATCTTGACCCAGCAAACTCTGCCGTCGCAAAACTTCCCTGGTGCCATCAACCCTGCCGTGCATGGCCACACAAATCGATGGGTTCCCGCAGCACAAGCCATTTTCACGACCGAGGCCAAACCACCCTGGACGATCCTCGCCGCAAACGATCTCGCCTGCTTAGTGTTTGGTGTTACAAGAGCCGAAGTCCGCAAGATGGGCATTCTCGAGGTTGTACAGGAAGAGAGACGAGCCTGGCTGGAGCGAAAACTGCTGAGCAAAGACGACGCCGACGATATCCAAGAGGCCACCGCCGATATGTCACCTGCCAGCTCCGCCGCTACTGTTCTGCTCGGTGGTCGCCCCGGAATTACCGCCCAGCTGCTGAGCAAGCCAAACTCGAGATCCCAGACACCCCAGCCTCCACGGAGAGCCCAGACCGTCCACAGCGGCGACATGGAGCCCCCCAAGGCTCGCGGCAGCGATGGCCACCGCAGCTCGGGTTCACGAGGAGTACTGCTCTGTGGTGATGTCGTCCCCATCCAGAAGCGTAACGGCCTCACTGGTTCCGCCAGTTTGTGGGTCAAGGAAAAGCGCGTTGGCCTAATCTGGGTACTCGAAGAGATTCACGAAGACGTTGCCAACATTGAGCTGGACGAGGAAGGCGTCGTGAAAACCGTGACAGGCGCTACTGAGACGATCTGGGGCTTCAAATCTGTCAAGCCTGGCATTGACATTGGCGGTCTCATCCCACGCATTCCTCGACAAGGTTTCGATCCTACTGAGGGCGAGATTGATTTTGCGCAAACTCGGAAGCGACGTTATTTTACTTGTCCCAACTACCGAAAAGTGAACATTCCCTGCAGCGTCGAACAAGTCCAAGGCAAACTCGAGCTGAAAGTTTCCACCTTTCCGCACATGGCTGGTATCATTGTTGTCGACCCCACGAACTTTAGTATCCGCAGTTCCAATTCTGCGTTTAGTGGCGCACTTTTTGGCTTCGAGAAGCCTGCTGGCATGTCTATAAATAACCTGATTCCCGGCTTTGAAAAGATTGTCGACACCCTCACCGAAGAAGACGGCCTACAACTACTTGACGGCATGGTAATTCCTGAACACCGTTTCCGAAGAGCTGCTGCCTTTACCGCAATCAAAGAACATAGACCCAACGCCGCTGCATCCTTTTTGCAGCCCAACGGACTCGCCGCCAAACATCGCGACGGCTCGGACCTGAATATTGACGTGCAAATGCGCGTTGTGGAGAGTGAGAAGCAGACGGATACTTCTCAGGACAGCAGCATTGAAGAGGCAGTCGACGACGACCACACCGACGTCTCATCGACACATCCCCAGACAGAAATGGTTTTCGCTTTGTGGATCACATATTCTAGACACATTCACGCACTCACCAACGTACTGGACCCGACCAAGCGTATACCTTCTGGTCCCCCGACGCCCTTGCATCAGCCCTCGCCTGGACAGACACCTGTCCACTCGCCCATGGTCTTATCGGATACAGAGGCTGACGAACCACCACCACCCACAGCTTCACCCTCCAACATGTCGAGAATTAAGGACGCTGCGCTGAACGCCGCAGCCAAGCTCACAGGGCAAACAAGATCGCCACCGAAACCGGCGGCCGCGAAGCCAGCTGCCGCGCCGGCAGAAGAGGAGCCTCGCAAGGCCACCATTGACGACTACACCATCTTGGAAGAAATGGGCCAAGGCGCCTATGGTCAAGTGAAGCTTGCTAGGCACAAGCACACTGGCAAAAAGATGGTTCTCAAGTACGTCACCAAGCGGCGCATTCTGGTGGACACGTGGACGCGCGATCGAAAGCTCGGGACCGTCCCGCTGGAGATTCACGTCATGGACTATCTGCGAAAGCCCGAGTTTCGACACCCCAACATTGTCGAGATGGAGGGATTTTTCGAAGACGACGTCAACTACTACATTGCCATGGCGCCCCATGGACTGCCGGGCATGGATTTGTTTGATTACATTGAGCTGCGGGCCAACATGGAAGAGGCCGAGTGCCGCAGCATTTTCGTGCAGGTAGCACAGGCGATTCACTTTTTGCACACCAAGGCCCTGGTCGTGCACCGCGACATCAAGGACGAGAATGTCATTCTCGACGGCGAGGGACACATAAAGCTCATTGATTTCGGCAGTGCCGCTTACATTAAGAGCGGGCCGTTTGATGTGTTTGTCGGCACCATTGGTACGTTACGCCCGCAAATCCCCCCTTTTGGGTTCTCTGTCCCCCATCTAACATTGTACAGACTACGCTGCCCCCGAAGTCTTGGCTGGCAAGCCCTATGGCGGCAAACCGCAAGACGTGTGGGCGCTGGGCATCCTTCTCTACACCATCATCTACAAGGAGAATCCCTTTTACAGCATCGACGAGATCATGGACCACGACCTGCGCGTGCCCTTTACCATGAGCCCCGAAAGCATCGACCTCATCCGCTGCATGCTCAACCGCGACGTGACGCAGCGCGCGGATATCGCGCAGGTCCTGGAGCATCCCTGGTGCAAGATCACGTCGGCAAACTAAAACACAAAGAAAACAACCCATGAAGCCACACCAAACTACTTTTTAGACTCGAAAAAAAACGATACACACGATACCCTCCCTTCATTGAATATGAATTATACCACATTAGCCAAATCCACATCCTTTACATATTACACCTTGAAACGTTGTCACGACAGCAATGTCAGCAGCAATGTCATGATTTCTTCTTCCTCTCTGCTTGGGCAAAAACTCAAGATTGACGCTGGGTGTTTGGGCCCGGCTTCTTTTCTTCATTCTTACAATAAGCGAAGCTGTTTGCGCTCAATTATTAGACTTACATTATTAGCTCATCATTACCTGTTGTTTATCTTTCTATCTTTTTCTGCTGTTGGTTTTTATACGCATAGCATTCATCTAACGGCATCTTGTCGATTCTCAAACCAAATCTACAAAATTGATCTCCTCACTACCACTTCTCAGTACTTGGTCTACTATAACATGTTTGTAAAAAGAATTGGGTATATTTGTATATATGCATGATGCTATCATCTTAAAGACAAGGCTCGCCCGCAACGATCGCTTAGTGATAATTCAGCTCCGGATTCGCGCGAAAGTTGCACTTGCAGCGGCACTCCGGCACCGGACATTCCACATGCCGCGCGAACCACTGCCGCGCGTGATCCAAGTGCAGCACGTGCTCGCAGCGCATGCAAAACGTCGGGAACCGGCCCGCCATCTTGGTCTCCTCCTTCTCCTCGGGCCGGTCCGAGCGCGGCACGCCCACGACTTCGAGACACACGACGCACCGCGGCAGGTGCCGCCCGCAGTTGGGACAGCTGACGCCCGCGTTGATGCTCGTCGCCAGCAGCGGATTCCGCGACTCCATGCTGGAAGAAGGTGGTGGCGGCGGCGGCGCGGGCAAGGTGTTGTTGTTGTTGTGGCCGCCGCTGCCGGAGCTGCTGCGGTGGTGGTTGGCGAGCGAGGTTTCGGCGTCGCAGTAGATGCAGCGCAGGGCGATTTGCCGCGACGGCGGCTTGAGCAGCGGGTTGGTGCCGTCGCGTTTCGAGCGTTTCGTGGATTCGACCTCGAACTTGGTGCGCCGGAAGAAGAAGCGATGGCGCTGCAGCAGCGCGCGGTACGCGTTGCGCCAGGCGCGGCAGCGGAAGTCGTCAATGTACCGCGGGTAGCACAGCGACAGCACGAGGATCGCCGTCTGGTAGTCGTGGAACTTTTCGACGTACGTGGCAAAGACGTCGACGAGCTGGTCCGAGATGCCCGTGAGCACGATGCCCTCGATATCGCCCTCGGCGACGGCGAGCGCAACCTGGTCGCCGAGCCAGCGCGTCAGCTCGTCGTCGTGGAAGTTGCGCACGGCGACGTAGGCACGGTCGGCGAGCGGCAGCGAGCGCTGATTGGCGATGAGCGACCAGTCGCCCGTGGCGATGAGCGTGGAGATGGCGCGCAGGTAGGGGTCCGTCTTGGACGCGACGGCGTCGTCAAAGTCGAGCTGCTCCTTGGCGAGCTGCTTGTTGCCGCGGTCGATGAGCTGCAGCGCGAGCGACACAAAGAGCAGCTCCGGGTGCGCGGAAGACGCCTTCTTGAGGATGCCAATCGCGTGCTTGATGTCGCCGTGGAACAGCGCCCGGCACGCCGTCATGGTGTAGATGGGCGTCGGGTAGTCGGGCGACGCGCCGTCCCGGTCAAAGCCCTTGGGGTCGCCGGCCTCGGGGTCGCCCCAGCCGCAGATTTCCAGACACAGCTGCCGCGTGTGCGGACGTTTCGTGAAGACGGTGTCAAAGCGCGGGAAGCGGCGCTTCTTGCTGTACGGACCGATGAAGCGCTCCCATTGCAGCGCGTCGGGGAGGTTGGTGGTGCCGGGGCTGACTCTGGTGCTTGGATTGCGGCCTGCTCTGTTAGTGGGCATCTAGAGTTGGTTGCACGATCGGCTTACCGAGATCGTTGGTCCATATGGCATGAACTCCGAGATAGCTAATGTCTGTACCAGACAAGACTAGGCTGTTATCGTACGCCGCCAATTCAGCATCTGCACCTGTTAGTGATGGGCGTAAAGATAGGGCGACGTATATTTACCAGCTATCCAATCCCAGACATATCTTTTCCAGGGATCGTCGGACACAATTTGTCTGTTTACTGTGGGATCAAAGAGATATTTTTCCTTGGCGCGGAACAGCATGGCGTGGTCTACTGCGCTCTGCGCCTCTCTGGGCAAGCCACTTGTCTTGACGGCGGCGGCGAGCAGTGCTTCATGGAATTCCATACACGACTCGATGCTATTTGTGGCCAGCGAAACCTCATTGGGCACGCGCGATCGACCTGCCGTGGAAGGATTTTTGGCCTCCATTTCTTTGATAAACTGACGTACAGAGAGCAGTTTGCCCGCAATCGTCTTGGACGCATAAAAGGATTCTGGAAGGGGCGTAGAGATCTCATTGACTCGCTCAACAACCGCACAGCTCGTATCCTGCTTCTTGAGCGCCGCATCGATACCTTCGCTGACCGCAATCTTGTCGTGGCCAAAGATGGGCACCTCGTGCAGCGCCTGGTCTACAAGCGTAGCTGCGAGCACTTCCATGCCCTGCTTAGAGTCGAATTGCATGATGTCTTGGTATGGTTGGCCTGATTCTAGACCACGATGTGGTGATTTCCACGGAATCAGCTTGTAAGCGTGATTCGCCGCAGTCGAAGGCTGCTCCAAGATATCAAACTTGCCGCTGGTTCGCAAGACAAGCAGTCTTGGGTTTAAATCTGGAGATCCCAGTGTAACCCAGTCAAACGATACAATGCGATCATTCTTTCTCGAGTTGGAGCGATATGAAAGATCGAGTTCATGCGATTTTTCCACATGCAGCAGCTCTGGCCCCTGCTCAGTGGATATGCTGGAAGAAGGCGAGTCCTTTTTGGTATCAAGGACGCGAAGCTCGCCCGTGCGCGAGAGGATCGCTAGTAAGCCACGTTGATTGCGGCAATAACGTAGAGATCGGATCATCGAGTGTCTTTCATCAACAATAGCGGGGTCATGGTCCGTTTCGATTGCCTGGTCGAGACGCAGCGCAGCTCCCCAAGGCATATCGTCCTCTTCCACCGTCTGCACATACGAAGTCGACGCAAGAGGACGATTGCTCGCTCTGCGATCCCAGATCATAACGCCTGGGTGATCCAGGCTCGACGAAGCAAAGTAATTTTGGTCTGCGTAGTCGATTGCGATATTATTGTTGCATCTGGTGTGAAAGGTAACAGCTGGATTTGGGTCCCGCAAGTCGTGGATCCGGACTCCGTGCGATTTGATACCCGCGACAAGCGTATGCGGGCTGTCTTCAAAGAACTTGAGACTGGACACGGAGACACTGGGTTCCAAGCTCGCCACGCCGACGACATGGCTGTTCGCATCAGGCGGGAATGCTCGTACAGGGGTATCAAACACTGATAGTCGCGTAATGTCCCAAACGTGCAGGCTTTGGTCCATGCGCACGCGGTCCAGGCCAGCAGCTAGCAAGCCTGTCGTGTTGAATGCCACGGCGTGGCAGTTTCTTGCCATCTTGGAGCCCAGCTCCACCAATTCATTTGAGCTATCGTCCACACGCAAGAGATTCACGACACCGCCGCCCGTGCCAATCGCAATGAGGCCCGGGTCGCACGGCGACCAGTCGTAGGTCGTCAGCGGCGGAAAGTCGTCATGCCGGACGCGCTTCACATAGTCGAACCGGCCGTTGCGCGCGAAGCCATTGGCTTCGTAAATCTGGACAAATCGGTGTTGGAGATTGACTTGGACAAAGCTATCCAGCTGCGGATTCGCAGACCATTTGATGAGGCCTGGTTCTGGACGATCCATTTCGAAATCGGCTATACTGACGGGGCAGTCGCATTCAAGGTGTTTGCATCGAGGGGCGTCGGCGTCGGCGTAAGTGGTAAATTAAGTAAGAAATCGGCAATTTGGCGTTGTAGAACAGAGTGTCAAATGTCTACGTCAATGGCCAAAATCCAATGCCATTGATCGTCTGTGGCGTCTGTCGCATTGTCCTGTCGCGGCGTGCAAGGTGCAAGGTTGAGATGCGACCGGGGTAGTGATGCACAAGCTCACCCTACAGCTGCCAGCTTCAGGCGTCTGCTACTCCCCCACAAAGCTGCCCAAGCTGGCGCTCCACGTGATGAGCCCCACCACGATCGTTATCGGCTTATCAGCCAGGAAATATTTCCAGCCTGCAGAAAGTTTCAAGACTTCGCAATGGTTTTGTAGCTACTGGAAATTAGAAAAAGTTGAAAATACGATTTTGCTTCCTCACGCAAAATTTGAGTCTAGCCACCAACCGAAACCCTGACGGCCAATCCCCCCGAGCCATGGACGAGAACCGTCGGAATCGCGGCCAAGGCCGCAGCACCCAAAAATACAGCACGGGCAGACACAAGGCCAAGCATGGCACAGCAGAATGGGCCAAGAAGAGGACGAGAAGCATCCAGCGCATGATGTCGCGAAATGACGATATTCCTGCCAATCTGCGCAACGACATGGAGCGTGAGCTGGTGGCCCACGAGAATACTATTGCCGACAAGAGTTTTCAGAGACGGCGAAGCGCCATGATCTCAAAATATCACATGGTTCGGTTCTTTGGTATGTTGCAAGAGAATAAATTGTATTTCAAATTCTGTGCTAACCCTCGTCGTCAGAGCGAAAAAAGGCTTCGCGCTTGGTCAAGCAGCTGAAGCGCAAACTCAACGAGGCGACCGATGACGAAGAGCGCAATAAAATCCAAGCCGACTTGCACATTGCCGAAGTCGACGAGGCCTACACCATGCACCACCCTCACGCCGAGACTTACATTTCTCTGTACGGCAATGCGAAGAAGGACGCCGAGGAAAACGACGACAACGAAGACGACGAGAAGAAGACGCCCGCGGCCAAGGCAGCCCTCGCCGCGGAACGCCCGCCCATGTGGAAAGTGGTGGAAGCTACCATGGAGGAAGGCCCCGATGCGCTGCGGCAGCTCCGTGAGCGCCGCTCAGCAAACGGCGAAAACGACGCTGCCGCCGCAGCGGCAGGCCAGTCCCGGTCGCGCAGCACGAAGCCGGCACCCCAGCGAGAGAGGATGGCCAAGGTCATTGCGAAGCAGGATCAGGCCAAGAATGCGGGCAAGCCTGCGGGCGAGAAGAACACGACGGCGGCTGCGAGCGCGCCTGGGCCGCAAAATGGGGCGAAGCCGGGACTCAACCGCAGAGAGCGCCGTCGCATCATGCGCGAGACAATGGCCACTGCGGAGCAGGAGGAAGAAGGCGGTTTCTTTGAGATGTAGTGGCTTCATCTCATTCATCTGCATATTGTGTTATTTATTGTACTTAGCGAATGCATTGTCAGATACCCTGGGAGGGTTGTATATAGAAAAGTTTTCGGTTCCAAGAGGAAGAAGAATTCATCAAGAAAAGATTTTTATATTGAATGCTTGGGAAATTCTACAGCATAGCGCTGGGTCATAACGCTGGGGCATAACGCTGGGGCGGCTTCATCACTCTGCTTTCCATGTACTTTATCATGTACTGGTGTCTTAATATACGCCAAACACCCAAGGCATGGACAAGTCCCCGTGAAATAAATAACCCGGCATCCAGTCATCTTGTTTTTTTATTTATAAAATCGCAGCAATTCAGCGTCTACGTATTTCTACGTATTGCCAATGATACAGACTCATTTCTCTGCTCAATGATCTTCAGAAATGGATCGAGGATGTTGGGATCCCGCAGGGCAGCCGTGATGTCGTCAGGTAGGTGCCCGGTACGATATAGTGCCTATTTTTGTCATTAACAACGCTGCAGTAGGTTTGCATTCATGAAATCAGCGGAACATGTACATACAGTCTCGACATCACCAAAGCTGGCCTCCTTGGCTGTGTATTCGCGAATGACCTCCTCGGTCCGAAAATCGACGTAGATTCGCGTGTCGCGGATTCGTACAAGAACATTGTCCAGGCGCATAAAGAGACGGCACAGAAGAAGCATGCGGTGCTGATGAACTCGCAGCTTGGCGCTGTAGATGGAGATGCCATTGTCGTCCAGCTCGCTTTCGTACAGCACCACCTCGTCAAAGAACAAAATCGGGTCCCGCTGCTTCAGCAGCTCAAGAGGCATTAGAGCGTTACTCTCTGTAAGCTTGCCCTTCGCCACCGCCGTCTCTGTCCCCGAATATGTTGTCGAGTAGCTCCAGTCGTACGGCTTGACGACCTCCTTGATCTTTTGCGTGGTGACCTCGCGGGTGCTCTCCCAGTCGCGGGCGTACGCCACCTTGAGCATGTGCTTGTCGGTCTTGTCCACGGCGTCGAGCGCGTCGGGCGTGTTGAAGCAGATGGACCAGCGCGAGGGCAGATGCGTAATGCTCACCATGTTGTCGCCAAAGATCATCTCGGGCATCGGGATGCCAATCTGCTCCGTCATGGCGTCAATGGCGCCCGCCTTGGAAATGGGCAGCTTCCGCGTCGCTATGGTAAAGTCATTTTGTGTGTGCGTCCTCGTCGCCGCCGTCATCGACGCCGGCGTCGGGGACGGCTCGGTGGACAAGGTGAGGTGGTTCATGGTGGGGGGGTGGCCGGGCTGCGTGCTGCGGAATCAGCGTTTGGCGAGGCGCAGAGTGAGGATGGATTCGCGTTATCGTATGTCGGTATTATCGTTTGCGTTGGCGCGGCAAAGGCGTTCGGAGCAGAGCTTATTGCCGTGCAGAGGGAAGGCTTGAAGAGCATGCGTTCGGTAAGGTTGCCGTGGCTGGAGGGGCGCGCCTGGCGGTTCAGCCAAACCCCACTTTCGACGTCTATGAACCAAAGAGCTACCTGGTCCATGGTATACAATGGGAATTCTACATGCTCTTATTTCAATATTTTTGGGTGAGGATTAATGCATTGAACGGTAATTTGCTAGTGGTTGCGTGCTTGCTAATGAGGTTGCTGCTAGGCTCAGCCACTCAAAGTCAGCGCAGCGCTGGTAAACACCTTTATACATACGATACAGACATTTCGTGGCACGAAAAGATTTAAGGGCTTCAAGCCTCCTCAACTTTATTCTCTGTCCTATACTGGAAGAAGTCTATCGACTATATAAAGCACCTCCTCCCTTCCATAGTAAGTCAATGTCCCACAAGTTTTATAAGACACGCTCTACTCTCTGCATCCTGTCACTTTCTTCTGGCATATAATTGAGCTACAACGTTACTGCTTGGTAAGTATTAAATGGCTTATTCTAGTCCATGATGCTAATACTAGAACAGAACACTTGCTACTCTTCAACATGGCTACCAGTTTGAGGGCGGAGAGCGGCGCTGTTCAGCATCATCTGCACGCTGATAATAACAGACAACTACAGAGCCCTTGGCAGGCTTGGACCCCGGAGGCTCATTGGATCATCGTCCAAAATGAGTGGCAGGTGCTTTACGATTCCTTGCAAAACACCTCGCATGAGAGGCGGGCTGCCCAGCTTCACGGGCACTCTAGTAAATGGTTCGTCCATTACAGATTCGATCAATTGCCTTCGGTGGAAAAGCTCTTCAGTATCGGGGCCGACTCCAAAGTTATACAGTGCGAGAGATGTGGCCAGCTTTATGACTGTGCCATGAAACCGATTCCCGCAGCTCCCTGTCTTATCGATGCGCTCCGCGACCAGATTTATCAAATGTCATTCGTTTTCTGCAAAAGAAACATTGACAAGCAGTGCCAACAGAACGCTACGCCTGCTTGGACTGGCCAGATTCATGAAATTTCCTCCGAGCAGTGCCGCATGACCGCTCAACTCAAACCCATCTTGAGCTGGCTGGACCCAGGGGAGTTAATCAAGAGTGTTTTTGGTAACACAGAAGGCAGATTCTTAACTGGGGAGCGACCGAATAATATCGGCGAATTCCAATTGAGCATGGCCTACAGAGCCCTGCGCGTTATTTGGATTCGTTCTTTCGCCAGCCACCAACCAAACCCCCCACCGACAGCGGAGGATCCGGTCCTGGCGCAATGTCCTCTACCATCAGCTCGGACCGTTACTGATGTGGGAGACTTTGTTCAGAAAGGTCTTCCCACTGATCCCATTGGCTACCGCATACAAATGGGGTTCGGCGGCCTGGACCTCTGGGGAGACATCAAACAAGATCTCTTCCTCTTCAGTGCCGGGCACATAACTGAAAAGGAAATCGGGTACGTTTACGGCATAAAAAAGAATGCTCTAGCCTATCTGGTTGACTCTCATCGGGAGAGTGAGATAGAGTGGCTCAATGCCTTTGCGGGACTGCGTCGCCGCGTCTCGCCGGCCCGGTTCCAGCTGCTGCGCACCGCCGTGCAGCGCTTGAACACCGCGATGGACCGATTCTTCGAGGTCTACAAGCACGATTTGGTGAAAATTAAGCCTTCCGATGTTCAATTCTACGCCATGAACGGAGTGCGCTTCCACGAGGTGCTGAGCGCGCTGGGTACGAGCGAGCAAGCGCTGCAACTGGGTCTCCGCGCGGTGGACAAGCCGGACAACAGGTGGTGGAAAGATGTCAGCCGAGTTTTGAGGGATGGAACCCATGTTCATGTTGAACACATTTTCTCCTTGAGACCTTTGCATCCCGGTGACTGGCAAGAAGTCCCAGTCCAGCGCCCGCACCGCCAGCGTCAACGATAGAAGGTTCAGAAGACTACCGCATGGAGGAGGGACATGTTGGAGTCGCAGCGGATGAGAGGAACAGCGAGCAAAAAAGAAAAAAGAAAAACAAAAAAAAAGAGGAAAACGATGAACTTGTTGGGAATGCATATTGGTGAGAAGAAGAAAAAGGAGGAGAAAAAGCGGCCATTGACTGTTCGGGAAACGGCGTCTGGAGCAATCAGTGTAGAAACAGCCAGGGTCACCGTCACCGCTGTCGTTACTACGTTGCCTCCAAGATGCACAATTCTAAACAGGTCAAATGGCGGGGATCATGGCATCGGGGTTTTTATAGCTTTAGCAGTTTTGATTATTTTGATTAATTTGATTATTATAAAGCGTGTACTTTGTTTCGTTTGTGCAGGCCTGGTCGCGTTAAGTGGACGTTGCTGCGTTGCTGCGCCAACGGCATCGCAGCCAAATGTTTGGCTTGACCCAAGTGCTCCGCAACCCGATCGGCCACACAACCCACAGCGCACCTCGCAAGAAAACGGGCAACCTTAGCTTCCATTTGAAATCGACACGAATTACTTCTTGTACACCGGGATACCAAGCGACAGCAGCTGGGTCAAGTTCAACTGTCTTCTGCCTCTTCCACCGACAACCTCCGTCTTCCTCCTAGGCCTACTCGACTGGCTTCTCTTCGCCTCCCTTCTATTATCACGTCGAGGCGCTCGTTTGATCAACGATGGCGACGACTCGTACTCTGGAGGCTCGCTTCGAGCGCATGTCGGTGCTGGATGAGAATGAGTCTGGGTACTCCAAGACAAAGGTGCGTTTGGGACGCGGGTAGACATGCGAGTGGCGAGATAGGGGAGCCACGAAGAACACAGATGTTGTCGAGTCGTCTGGGGGTTCCGTTGCTCCCATTTTTTGCCAGTTGTCGCCGCCCAATGATTACAATTTACCAGGCCAAGATGCTAATGCAAAAGGTTGTGCGCATATAGGTCACGTCGACTACAGGACAGCTGCCACACGGAACCAGCCGGACAAACCTATTCAAGGTCGCTCTACAATCACACGCCGCCAGCAACCCCGTCTCTGCCTCGGTGACACTCCCTTCACAAGCCATCAACCGCAAGCTCGTCCAGCAGCAACAACATCAGCACCACGCGGGTCCCCAGTCGCCTCCCGCTCCGACCCGAAAGGCGCTGCCGTCCTCTTCCTCATCCGCCCGCAACTCGGAAGAAGCCCCTGCAGGCACGGCCGAGGACAAGGCGGCGGCGATGCTCATCGCGCACCAGCCGATGCTGCCCAAGCAGTTCCACCTGGGCATGTTTGAGATTGGGCGGCCGCTGGGCAAGGGCAAGTTTGGGCGGGTGTACCTGGCGCGGGAGCGGACGAGCGGCTTCATCTGCGCGCTGAAAGTGCTGCACAAGAACGAGCTGCGGCACGGGGGCGTGGAGCGCCAGGTGCGTCGCGAGATTGAGATCCAGAGCAACCTGCGCCACCCCAACGTGCTGCAGATGTACGGGCACTTCCACGACAGCAAGCGGGTGTTTCTGATCCTCGAGTTCGCCGGCAAGGGCGAGCTGTACAAGCACCTGCGCAAGGAGAACCGGTTCCCCGAGTGGAAGGCGGCGCAGTACATTGCGCAGATGACCTCGGCGCTGCGCTACCTGCACCGCAAGCACGTCATCCACAGGGACATCAAGCCCGAGAACATCCTCGTGGGCATCCACGGCGAGCTCAAGATTTCGGATTTTGGCTGGAGCGTGCACGCGCCCAACAATCGCCGCAAGACCATGTGCGGCACCCTCGACTACCTGCCCCCCGAGATGCTGCGTCCCGGCCAGACGGACAACTTTTACAATGAAAAGGTTGATCTCTGGAGTTTGGGTGTGCTCATGTACGAGTTCCTCGTGGGCGAGGCGCCGTTTGAAGATACACCAACCATGACACAGAGGAGGATTGCTCGGGCCGACATGTCAGTGCCGTCCTTTGTGAGCCCAGAGGCTGGCGACTTGATCAAAAAGGTATGCAAGATTCCATTGCTTTGTTGGCGTGGCGCTTTCCACGCTTGTCCCATTGTTTCGTCTCCTCTTTTATTTTTATTTTTCATTTTTTTTATTTTTCATTTTTTTCTATTTTTTGTCGCTGCTCCCTTGAAACTTTGATCTACCGAAAGTTACATGAATAGTGCAGTGCAGATCCACAGGATCGCGCAACCGCCAAAACCACAAAAAGTTCTCCAAATTTTCGAAGCCGATTACTGACCGTATTTCTTTCTGCAGCTCCTGGTTCTAGACCCTGAGAAGCGCATTCCGCTCGACCAGATCCCAATGCATCCTTGGATAGTGAAACACTGCGTCAAGGGTGAACGGGTGGCCAATCGAGAAAAGTCGTATAAGTGAAGGTGAGCTGAATGGCGCGACGCTTATGACGTAGTTGTTGGAGGGGTGCCATTTTTGCGAATCCGCCCAACAATAGCGCGATGCGGCTTTTCTTTTTACGGGAGAAAGGGGGGGGTCAGCTTCAAACATCATACCTCTTGGAGTTTTTTAATAGGTCCACGGCACTGGGAATAATGGGGTGCCCATCTAGGCAGCATGTGAAGGAGTCATTCGGGTCTTTGCAAATGGTCGTTTTGTTGTTTTCTTGGTTACATTGCTTTATATTGCATGCTACTACACACAGCCTTGTATACGGAACATTTTCTTCATTCTATTGAATTTATTCATTTATTAAATCCTGATTTGAAAAGAAAAAAGAATTGGTTGTATTATTCTTTGCAGGAGGGGTATCGTCAACGTCGTATTGAGCGTTTAATGTACAGGAATTAAATAAGGAGGCTGGCTGAACTGGCTGAGTCGGGCCAACGGGAGAAACACAAGGCAGACTATGCAAGCCTCGCAGTCAGCCAAGCCCCAAACCGACATGTAATATAATGGTACAAATGTACAAGTAAGCTAGGCAGCAGACTTGCATGAATAGTGCGGTGCCGTGAGGGGGAAGGGAGGAGAGGGGATTCAGGCCAGCGGAGAAGGCGAGGCTGTGGCGTTTTTTGGAGTCTGTACTTTCTCTGAGAGGAACATCTACCGGTATACTTCATCAAAGGGCCTGGTGTCGGAGAAGCACGAGTCCCAGACCTGGTTGACGACCTGCGTGGCTTGGACGTCATCCTTGCAACGGGGCCGGGCCATGACGGACTGGATGGCACGCTTGCGGACGCAGTTTTGAAACTGCTGGTTCAGCTGCCAATTGCCGCGAGTAAAGGCCTCGCGTGTCCAGCGGCATTCACCGCTCAGCATAGATGCACGAATCTGTTTAAACGAAAGGCAAAAAGACGGGATATGGTTAGCGGACAGATGTTCGGGGTGGTGGTGGTGGCGTCGTGTGAGTGAGCTGCATGGGGGAGGGGCAGGGTGCATTGGGAACGTCTGTGTGCGGGAATATGCACAAGAGGAAGTGATGTACAAGGGTTATGGGGTGTGTGTGGGAGAAGACGGGAAAATGGGCTCCGTAACGTGCTTGTGTAATTTGCAAGGGATGTGTCGTTGGTGAGAGATGAGAGGTGAGAGAGAGAGAGATGCGCGTGTGAGTGAACATATCTCATATTTGATATACGTACCTCGGTACACGCAGCGTGCTTGAGATCCTTGTCACCTGTCCAGTCAACGTTCCAGCGCAGGTGATCCCAGGCATGGACCATTTCGTGGGCGAGGGTGTCCTCGAGGTGCTTGCGGTCGCGAATCTCGTTGGCGCAGAGCAGGATGCCGTGGTTGGGGCTGAAGCCGCCCGACTGGCGGTGGACGTGGCCGTCGTCCTGGAGGCGGGCGGGACAGCGGCGGCAGACGACGTTGGAGGCGTCGAGGCGGCCGTTGAGGTCCCCAATCTTGCCCTGGAGGAAGCGGACGACGGGCGAGTAGCTGAAGAGCCAGTTGCGGTAGTCCTCGCAGCGCTTGCAGTCGCGGTCCTCGTGGACCTTGTAGCGCCATTCACGATAGTGGAACTGGCCCTCGGGCGTCATCTGCCCGGAGAGGATGCGGAAGTAGTTCATCCACCATTTGGTCTGGGGGTCGAAGCCGGTGCGGGCGGGATCGTTGACGACGTCCTTGGGGCCCGAGGGGGTGGTGGCGGCCGCGGGAGTAGCTGAAGGAGCCCCTATGTTGGCATCTGGGTTGGGTGCCATTGTTTGTGTCGTTTGGCTCGCCAAGCAAAAAAAATCGTATGCGGGAATTGGGAACTCGACAAACAGAGGAACTGGCGGGCGCGCCGCAAACTAGCCAAAAACGGATATGAAATTTTAAAAAAAGGGTTTTAATCAAAATAGAAAAAAGCGCCGAGGGAAAATTTCAATCCATGCAGCCGCACGTCACTGCGGTCGAGGCAAGAATCGTAACTCGTCGATTCTGGGGAATATGCGGGCTTGGTGTGGTTTGGTGTGGTTTTGGTGTGGTTTTGGGTGGCAGAGTACAAAAAGTACAAGGCCAACATGTACCTTTTCTGTGGCGCCACTAGCACTCGGAAATTCTGCCACCTGTGCAGCTGCAGGACGCTACTCCCTGTACCCTGTCATTTGTGCCGTGCGTGCGTGCGTGCATTTTAAAAAATAATAAAAATATGATAGAAAAGAGTTACAAGGAGCAGGGTTCTATATTTGCCAAAAATTGAGATTTTACAGGCGAGGCTTGGTGACGGACAGCGACTGCGCATGCGCTGCCACAAGCAACGCAGCTCCAGGGCGGTGAAGCGGATCCGGCTGGCTCAAGTGCGGCTCTTCATTGATCCCTTTTGGGGCATCCGAGGCCGCTAGGCACGCAGGCTGAGCCACACGGGAGCCGCAATGTACACTACTGGCGTGCTATAACACAGGGTTTTTGCTGCGGGACAAGGTATGAATGAGTTGCATGTAGACAAACGACGTCACTGGCCTCGGACGACATTTCTGCTAGTCCAAAACCACTGCCTCGCTCGCCCACTTTAGTTTCATCGTCTCTGATTGGCTACCTGTCAGAAGTAAAGAGGTACGTACCGTTTCCTTGCTGACACATGCCCCTTCGCCCCACTCGCACCGCACCACTTGGTGACTCGCCGCAACCACACAGCGTTCAGCATGTGGCAGAATTGACAGAAATCCACTCTCACCGCCCGCTTCTTTGCCCACCAAAATGCACGGTTAAGCCTCGTCGTTGCGGCCGTCCAACACGGTAACGAGGCAGAGATCGCCTCCGTTCGCCCAGCAAACCGACGCACAATCCACATCCGTCCCATCAAGGCGCGCCCTGATTGACGGAGCCCATCCCGGTGGAACCCGAATTGGGGCCTGGGCAGACGTACCTTGTACCCCTCCGGCCGGCCCTTGGCTGACACTACTCGGCCACTGCGACCCTGTGGCAGAACGCTCGCCCCGTTCTCTTCCAACGACATAATAGCCTCGTACGTAGTAGCGCAGGGATTGTGTCATCGATCTGCCAAACGGGCTTGTGAAAATGTTGCCAGATACAAGCGACCCAGGTACGTACTCATGTACCTTTTTCTGTTGTCCCCTTCTGTTTGTTGTTGGCAGAGTTTGCATTGCTTCGCAAGCCGGCCGTCTCTTTAAATACAAAGGGGCCCCGGGCCTCATGTTGGAGAGAACTTCCTTTTCCAGATTCCTATTGTATTTACAAGCAAGACTTCCTGTTGAATAGTAGTTCAGCTGGAGTAATGGCCATTAGTGTTTTCTGGTCTTCATCTTTTCAAATCACACGCTTCATCATCATTTGATATCCCGCAACCGGCTGACCATCATGACTGCCAAAGCTTCTTGCATCCGCAGGCCTCAGCCTCTCACCGTTGTTATCAAACTAGGTATGCATGATCCTTATCATTGGCAAGATTTTCAATCTTCCTATCTCATGCCAATGGCTTCCCTCCATCCACCCTCCCTCTACTTACACGCCCAACCACAGGTACCAGCTCCATCGTCGACGAAAAGACGCATGAGCCTCTTCTGCCTATCCTGACTCTCATTGTCGACACCGCCGTCAAGCTGCGCAAAGATGGCCACCGCGTCGTCATTGTCTCTTCCGGCGCCATCGGCGTTGGTCTGAGACGCATGGACGTTGATCGCCGTCCCAAGCACCTGGCCCAGTTGCAGGTATGAGCCGTCCGCCCCAACGAAACACAAAAATCCCGCTGCGATCCGAAACTAACTTTTTTGCTCCCAACTTACAGGCCCTGGCTGCTATCGGACAGTGCCGTCTCATTTCCCTCTGGGACAGCCTTTTCAGCCACCTCGACCAGCCTATTGCTCAGATTCTCATGACCAGAAATGACATTGCCGACGTAAGCACACCCACACACCACCAGCCCGATCGTCAGGGCACCCCCATCGTCACTTTTAGATCCGCGCTAATCGGCACCAATCTGTCTTGCAGCGCACCCGTTACATCAACGCTCAAAATACATTTAATGAGCTTTTGGACATTGGCGTCATTCCCATTGTCAACGAAAACGATACCCTCGCTGTTTCGGAAATCAAGTTTGGCGACAATGACACCCTCTCCGCCATCACCGCGGCCATGATCCACGCCGACATGCTCTTCCTCATGACCGATGTCGACTGTCTCTATGACAAGAACCCGCGCACCAACCCGGATGCCCGCGCCATCGAGGTCGTAGAAGATATTGGCAGCCTGGAGGCTGATGGTACGTTTCCCCTCTGCACACAGCCACTAAATGACGCACACCATACTAACACATCATAATAGTTTCCAGTGCTGGCTCCTCTCTCGGCACCGGCGGCATGACGACCAAGATTATTGCTGCCAAGCTGGGTACTTCGGCTGGTGTGACCACCATCATCACCCGCTCCTCCAACCCCGGCAACATTATTGGCATCGTCAACTATCTCTATGCCTCTCCCAGATCCTCGGTGATAGAGGATCCTGGGAACGCCGAGTGCTTGCCTTCCATTTCCCGCTCCACCTCCCTCAACCTCATGGCGCCCTCGGGCGTCGACTTCAACGGCCCTCCCCTTCACACCCGTTTCCTGCCTTCCAGCGATCCCATCCGGGACCGCCACTTCTGGCTCCTTCACACCCCCAGCCCCCACGGCACCGTCTACATTGACGCCGGTGCCCACAAGGCTCTTCTCGGCAAGGCCGGTCTCCTGCCCGTCGGCGTCGTCGACGTCGAGGGCAACTTTGCCTCGCACGAGCCGGTCCGCATCGTCGCCGTCAACCGTCGCAAGACGCCCGGCCCCGATGGCAAGATGTGGGACGGCGTCCCCGAGGAGATTGGCCGCGCCTTGGTCAACTACGCCTCGACGGAGATTTTCCGCATCATGGGACACCAGAGTGTTGAGATTGGCGAGCTGCTCGGTTACGCTGACAGCGAGTACGTCGCCCACAGATCGCATATTGCCTTTGTCCGCAATAACAGCCGACCTGTGTCGCCCATCTTGGACATGGCCTAAGGCTATGGATGATATATATTTATGATGACTGGCATATATGCATACCAGAGATGCAATGGAGTTTGGGATTTCGTTTATATACATGGCACCGATCGTGCCTTTTTAGGATAGGAGAATGATTACTTACCTCTGGCTTTTCTCCTTCTAAACAACTTGTATGACTGTGATTGTAATTAAACAACTTGCATGACTGCGATTGTACTTAATTCAGCTGATGGCTGCAACATCGAAAATTGCATGGCAAAAGTTGCGGGAGATTTTCTTTGCCTGGTTGTTGGGTTTTACCTGCCAGGCGCACTGCTGTGTTACTTATTGTCGGCACGACTGTGTAACTAGATGGAAGCTGATCTGTGCCTGTTTGTCGGCACCGTCAGATGAACGAGATTGATTCAAGTCGTGTCCCTTCACGGTGTTATATAAATTGACCTTGGACACTTTCATCTGGTAACAAAAGTTGAACTGTACTTTCATCTTGAAAAATTGACCTAACAAACGCCTATGTAATGTTGCAAATAATGTCCAGATAGCATGGCCATTTATATAACTGATTTTTGGTAACCGTCAACGCCGAAACCCATTTATACTGGTATAAAATCGTGCAAAAATCTCTCGCTGCTCGTATTTCGTGTATATTTCAGGCAAAATATTCCCCAGCCGCGTATAACCCTTGTATGTGCCTCGTCGCTTAACCGGTGGCAAACAGGTTGTCCTCATCACGCAGGAACTCGCCGCAGTCGGCCTGGCGGAAGACGACGATGCCGGTCGGGTCGAGGCGGCGGGCCTCGGCGGTGCTGCGGGCGGTGACGCCGAAGCCGAGCGGCGTGTCGTTCATGTTGTAGACGACGACGCCCTGGTGCTCGGGGCAGTCCTCGGACCAGCGGCCGATGTGGGCCTTGACGACGTTGCCGCCGTAGAGGAAGGGCATCTCACCGTTGCTCTTGATCCAGACCTTCCAGCGGGCGTGCTCGCCGAGGATGGGGAGGGCGGTGATGTGCAGGCGAAACTTGCCAGTTTTGGTGAATTTGCCTACAATTTGTTAGTCTTTATACATACAACAGACATGTGTAGTATGGTTGGGGCATTGACATACCCAGGCAGATTCCTAGAGACAAAAGACTGTCGCGCGCCATCGACGTGGCCAGGTTGGCCGTCGAGAGGAGGACATAGAAGACTCGGTTGCCCTGCAGGCGAAAGACGTAGCGGTCGGCGTTGGGGGAGTCGTCGAGCGGCGCAATGAGGTTCTTGAGGGAGCTGCCAGTGTAGTTGGCCAGCTTCTCAAAGAGCGTCTTTGTTTCCGTTTCGGTGAGAGGACGCATCGTGGGCGACTGTGGGATTTGAATGTGGTGATAATTGCTAACGCAGTACAAGCATCGACATGGCAAAAAAAAAAAGTCGTCTCGCCGAACTGGCAGAAAACTTATTGTGGGGAAACGGTGAGCGCCAGCCAGTGGGGTGGTCGGCCGGCTGCTCTGCTTGGAGGGGCTGCTTCAGCGCTGTGCCTGAGCTTGCAGCGTGTTGGCCTCACTGCGCCAGAGATGCCGCCCCTTTCCAACTACAGCACGACACGCCGCAACCACCACAACAGCTCTGTACAATAGTCTCAATTGCCGATTTATACGCTCGTTTAGCATTCTCCAGAGCATTCGCCCGTTTCTTCATTCAAACTCGTTCCTTTCAGCCCAGCCGTTGATCTTCCTACCTCTAATAACAGCTGCTTCACGCGACGAAACCGCTTTGCGACCCGCTCTCCTGCTCAAGGCTCGCCTGTGGAGAAGCCAAGCTGCCAGAAAAGCTTTCCCACCACCAAAAAGTCCACTGCAGCAAAAAATTATTGCAGCGAGCGCCCTCCACTGTTGCTCGTGGCTACAGCGCAAGACACTCTGCCCTGAGTCACCCAACCAACCCGCCACAGCACACACAAACGACCCCTCCTTCGACCCTTGGGAACAGCTCCGACACACGGCAGTCGAGGTTTTGTCTCGTGACTCACGCAAGCTCTTCCAAGACGTTCCATTTCGTCTTTTGACTCCTTCCTACTTTTATTTAAACAGGAATTGGAATCAGACTTGTGAATGAATTCCATTCGTCGCCTATTTTCCTGTCCTGCATCCCCACTCAGATCCAGCCATAGCTTGACATCCCACCTTCGACACCACCCCGCCCTAACCTGCCGCAACCATCGACAGCAACGGACCGCAGCGTCAGCAGCAGCAGCAAATCACCCGCGAGAACCACGGCGATACTTCTCTACGACGCCCGCACGACAGTACGCTTTCCAAGTAGGCCGCACCAAGAAGCCGCAGCCGAAATCCCGCGCCGCCATGACGTCGCAAGCCACGACCCTCAAGGGCCAGCCCCTCGACAAGCCCGTCCTCGATGCCATGCTGCGCCGCCGCATGTTCTACACCCCGTCCTTTGAGATTTACGGCGGCGTCGGCGGCCTCTACGACTACGGCCCCCCCGGCTGCGCCCTCCAGGCCAACATTGTCGATATCTGGCGCAAGCACTTTGTCCTCGAGGAGGACATGCTCGAGGTCGACTGCACCGTCCTCACCCCGCACGATATTCTCAAGACGAGCGGCCACGTCGACAAGTTTTCCGACTTTATGTGCAAGGACCCCAAGAATGGCGAGATTATGCGCGCTGACCACTTTGTCGAGGCCGTCCTCGAGGCCCGTTTGAACGGCGACAAGGAGGCGCGTGGCCAAAAGGTCGAGGAAAAGGACGACCCCAAGAAGAAGAAGAAGAAGGCCAAGACCGAGGCCGTCAAGCTCGATGATGCTGTCGTGAAAGAGTACGAGAGCGTCCTCGCCCAGATTGACAACTTTGGCGGCCCCGAGCTCGGCGAGCTGATCAAGAAGTACGATCTCAAGAACCCCGCCACCGGCATGCTGCCGTCGGACCCCGTCGCCTTCAACCTCATGTTCCAGACCTCCATCGGCCCCAGCAGCAACCTGCCCGGCTACCTGCGTCCCGAGACGGCCCAGGGCCAGTTCCTCAACTTTGCCAAGCTGCTCGAGTTCAACCAGTCCCAGATGCCCTTTGCCTCGGCCTCGATTGGCAAGTCGTACCGCAACGAGATTTCGCCCCGCGCGGGCCTGCTGCGCGTGCGCGAGTTCCTCATGGCCGAGATTGAGCACTACGTCGACCCCGAGGGCGGCAAGAAGCACGCCCGCTTCCACGAGGTGGCGGACCTGGAGCTCGTGCTGCTCGACAAGGACACGCAGCTGTCCGGCAAGACGACGACCAAGACGATGACGATTGGCCAGGCCGTCAAGGAGGGCGTCGTCGACAACGAGACCCTCGGCTACTTTTTGGCCCGCATCCACCTGTTCCTGCAAAAGATTGGCGTCGACATGACCAAGATGCGCTTCCGCCAGCACATGGCCAACGAGATGGCCCACTACGCCTGCGACTGCTGGGACGCCGAGCTCTTCACCACCACCGGCTGGGTCGAGTGCGTGGGCTGCGCCGACCGCAGCGCCTACGACCTGACGGTGCACGCCAAGAAGACGGGCGCGCCCCTGCTGGTCCGCGAGCGCCTCGAGACGCCCCGCGTCATTGAGGAGTGGGCCGTCGACATTGACAAGAAGAAGTTTGGCCCGCTGTTCAAAAAGGACGCCAAGGCGGTCGAGACGGCCCTCGAGGCGACGACCCAGGAGCAGCGCGAGGCCTTTGCCAAGCAGCTCGCCGACGGCGGCAAGATTGCGCTAGACGTCCCCGGTGTCGGCGCCGACGGCAAGGCCGAGGTGACGAGCGACTCGATCAAGATTGAGTTCCGCAAGCGCGTCGAGAACACGCGCGAGTTTACGCCCAATGTCATTGAGCCGTCTTTTGGTATTGGTCGTATCCTGTACTCGCTGATTGAGCACAGCTTTTGGACCCGTGGCAACGACGGCACTGACGAGGCTCGTGGTGTAAGTCTTTTTCTTTCTTATCAGTTGACTGTTTTTTGTCGCATGCCAAGTATAACCTGCTAACTGCTGCTCCCTAGGTCCTCTCCTTCCCTCCCCCCGTCGCGCCTACCAAGGTGCTGCTGGTGCCCCTGTCCTCCAACGCGCAGTTCAAGCCCGAAGTGCGCAAGCTGTCGCAGAAGCTGCGCGCCATGGGCATCTCGAGCCGCGTGGACGACTCGTCGGCGAGCATCGGCAAGCGGTACAGCCGCAACGACGAGCTGGGCACGCCGCTGGGCATCACGGTGGACTTCCAGACGCTGCAGGACCAGACGATTACGCTGCGCGACCGCGACTCGACGACGCAGGTGCGCGCCGACGAGGGCCGCATCCTCGAGGCCATCAAGAGCCTGGTGGACGGCAGCAAGGACTGGAAGGCCGTGCAGGCGGAGCTGCCCAAGTTTGAGGGCCAAGAGGTGGAAGTAGCGCAGCGATAGATGTGGGCGGCGAGATGAGATGAGAGCAGAGAGAAGAGAATTTTAAAAATTAAATTAAATATATGATGATAATTTACCTATGGTGGACGAGTACTCTATTACTCTTTACTATGTGACGATTTTACTTGTTGGATAGCTTAATTATGTGGTTGCCCCAGCTATGTGATGATCTTGACAATCTGACTGTCTTGAACGATAGAGTTCTTTGTTCAGCATCTACCCTGTTTCACCATGTGGCTATCTTTGACCACATCTCACTGAGCGGCTATTTCTATAAAACCTGGCGTATTGGTGTAACCTGGAGCATCTCGATACCTGACCTGATAAAGCTCACCTCACGCTTGTCATTTATGACTTGACAATGACGAAGAGCTGAAATACATTCTGCCTTCCCCTCCTCTGAAAAAGGCAGGGTGGTCGTTTGTTTCGCGCGCCCGTGTCAGGGGGTTGTAGCGGGTGAAGCGGGCGAAGCGATGGTGAAACGAGCGTGTTTCTTCCGCTTCCACCGTGACATAACTCCCAGACGATGTGCGTAATATAGTTTTTTCGTAAATCAAGTATTGATCGTGTTTCCCAGTATTATATGTGCGTCATTGATACGGATCTACCATGGACATTGTTTAGAAGAGCGTGTTTATTGATACAGTCTTCTGTCGGCGTGACTCAGGTGAAGTGATGGGTGGTGAGGCTGTGGCGAACAGCCGTTTCAGCTGCTGACGAGATGACGGGCGATTATCGGCAGCAGAAACTTTGCATGTCATGCAAGGTGGGCTGGAGGCCCCCGTACCTGCTATCCTCTTTGTTCTTCTCTGTGTATCTTCTAGCTTACTTTATGGAGACTGTTCTATCCTTTTGCTGTCTTCGGGCAGGAATGGCACGAGACGTGGGATATCAAAGGTCAAGTGTGACCAAGCGGTAGCTGTCACAATTAGCGTATAGAGTAGCCAAAATGTGAAAGTTATTGGAACGGTATGAGGCTAGAAGTTGTTCACATTTGGTATACATTTTGGTTCACGGTTTGGTATATACATTGTGGAGTGCTGGTTGTATTACATGGCAAGACATGACAGATGAGGAGCGGCAGGGGAGCTGTGTTTCGGTTATCCACGGTTTTGTGGTTATTGTGCTTTATTTTTAGAGAAGAATGTCGCTTGGTGATGCATTCTGGGCCAAGAGCTCAACAGGAAATCGACATGGACATGGCTTCCAAGAACAAGACCCGTCGCCCCGTTTGATTTGGAGGCGCGCATCAGTGGGACAACGATGTTGGTAGGACGATGCGGGCGGTGGTGTCATTGTGTGCGGGCCGGTGACAGACGGTACAAACATAATTGGGGAAATTTTAAACAAAAAAAAAGAAGCGTTTTTCTTAAGAAATCACCCGCTCATTGCATTCTCCCGATTAGAATTACAATCTCAGGCCGAGTATTCCAATCCGTAGCCCCGCTGCCGTTGTTGGCGGCGCCCCTTGGTGGGTGATGCAAAAAGGAGGGGCACACTGAACGTCCGACAGTCCAGGCCAGTCAGGTCCAGGTAGAGGCTGCTAACGGGATGCGCCGCGCGACGGTGACCGTCGTTAGCAGGAGATACCTTGGAGGATTCTTGAAGATCCTTGCAGCGCCTAGCTCGTCCACTTAAAAATACGGTACAAAAGTAGCTTCAGAAGTACCCTGACACCTGAGAGCCCAACGCGCTGAGTCTCGATATCTATTGAACAGTTTGGGCGCCCGAGGTAATCAACTTGAGGGGAGAAGGTGGCAGACTGTAGACTCGTCTCTTGTCGGACCCGTCTTGTCATGAGCAAACTGAACAGCGCAAAGGTCTTCCTTCAGAGTCAGCAAGGTTATATAGATACCTATCTACATGGTTAGCTTCATCGCCCACAGACAAAGAGCCACAGCTAATCTTGCTCCCGCGCATCTCCCCTGTTACCTGTAAAGACCCCCTGGTTCCCGTCGCCCACTAAAAGCTGTCGCGCCTTGCCTCGCCAGGCTGACTGGCCCGGGCCTCTCCCTCTTCATCGCCCCCCCAAAGTTTGCCGACCAACCTCGTCCCGCCATCATAAGAAATCAGGCAAATACAGAGTAATTCTTGACGTTTCTCGTAAAGGGAACTTTCTTCTTTGCCTCTTTACTTTTGTTTCTTTTTATTTGTGCATAGTCACTGCACTACTTCATCTGCAGTCCTAGGCGCGAAGCTTTCCGCACTGCCCCCGCTCGACTCCTTCTCCTCCTCATTTCCGCCACCGTTCGCTGCAAACCAGGTAGTGGCAGCACCACCACTCAGACCACAAGCAACACCACCGCGGCCGCTGCCCACCAGACCGCCTCCCTCCCTCTCAAACCACATGTGTCCACTCCAACTACGCTGCTAAACTCGGCCTTGGATTTCTGTTTTTTTGCCCCTTTGCCTGGTTTATTCCTAGCAGCGCATAGCGAGTCGTCTTCTTTCTTGTCTTGTTCCTTTTTTTGTGTGTGTCGTCGTTTCAGCTATTGCGGCGCTACCCGGCTTGTCTCGACGCCCACCTTCCCCTCCTCCTCCCAGCGCCAAACCGTTGCGGCATCTCGAATCCCGTTTGCCTCGTGCGCCACGCTTCTTCTCCCGCCGACGACCTCTATCGATTTTGTGCAGTCGCCTTTGTCTTCCCGGCACTCTCGTTGGACGGGCATCATACATGATCCAACCGCGCTTCCATAATACTAAATCTAATTCAAAATGTCGCAAAACAGGTATGCCCTCCCAACGCCCCTCTGCCCGTTTCACCCGACCCGGCCGCTGCCTGTCGCCTCCCGCTGCGTCGTCGCTCCGCTGCATCGCTCCGTTACGTCGGCAGGCCGCGTCCGCATCATCTTCCCTCTTCGCTTCCTCGCTGACCCTGCCCGCCTCTCGTCCACAGCGTATACTCGGCGGGCCAGTTCATGAACCCAGGCCCTGCGCCGCGGCCCCCCACCGACAGACCCAGGCTCAACCTCATGCCCAACACGAATAACCTCCCCGGCAGCATGTCCAACATGGCCATCTCGCCAATCCCCGGCACCGCCACCTCGACGTACTCGGGCTCGACCATCTCACTCCCCATTGCCCGACAGCAGACGAACCCCTCCGACGGCATGGGCGGTGTGGCCATCAAGAAGGAGGGCTGGGCCTCGGTCAAGGAGAGCAAGAACTTCATCCAGCCCTGGAAGCAAAAGTATCTCATCCTCCGCAAAGAGTCCCTCGACTTCCACAAGACCGAGGGTGGCAAGGTCTCCTACACAATCTACCTCAAGGACGTCCTCAACGTCGGCCGCGTCGAGACCACCGGCATCATCTTTGAGATCAAGCGCCGTCTCGACTGCGCCTCCAACAACCCCGGCGACGACGACGGCCAGACCAAGACCCTTCAGATTAAAGTAAAGTCTGACGACGAGCTCTACGAGTGGATCGATCTCATCTACGGTGCTTCCCCTAACATGGGCGGCGTCAGCAACCCAACCAACTTTTCCCACGCCATCCACGTTGGCTTCGACTCCCAAACAGGCCAGTTCACCGGCCTGCCACCTGAGTGGTCCAAGCTGCTCAACTCCTCCGCCATTACCAAAGAAGACTACTACCGCAACCCCCAGGCCGTCTTCGAGGTCCTTGATTTCTATACTGACCTAGCCAAGCGCGCCGAGAACCCCAACCAGTACCCCTCTCTCACCCCCACGCCCCCCGCCGGATCGCAAGGTCAAAAGCAGCTCGGCTATGGCGGCGCCGGCATCGCGCCCCCGCGTCCTGCCCCTCCCACGCCTCAAGGATCCGGATACAGCGCGGCATCTTCACAGACCAGCATCAACGGCGCTCGCCAGGCTGAGCAGCAGCAGCAACAGCAGCAGCAGCAGCGTCAGCAGATGGAGAATGCGAGAAAGGAAGAGCAGCGCCAGAAGCAGCTCGAGCAGGAGCGACGTGAGCTAGCCGAGTACAATGCCTCACTACCGCAGCACAAGACTCCCATGGCCCGCCAAGAAGTTGGCGGCGGCTACTCAACCGATCCCTCGCGCGACCAACCCGACCGATTTAACCCCTCCCGAGCCGCACCCTCGGCCCCCAAGGCTCCTCAGAACCCCCAGCAGCTGCGCGCTCAACGCCCGGCGCCGGCTCCCCCTTCGAGCGCCGGCTCTTCGCGACCTCCCGTCAACGCTCAGCCCGGCGCCACTCGCGATCCCAACGGCCAGCGCCCTCCCCAAAACGGCTCCTCTGGCCAAGGCCCCCGTTACCAGCCCAGCAATCAGCAGGGTCAGCAGCGACCGCCCCAAGGCCAGGGCCAGGGTACCTCCCGCCTGCCTGCGCCTGTTAAGCCTCTGAATGTCGCTCCCAAGCCTGCCCAGAGCGCCCCCGCCAGCGACTCGGTCAAGGCGGCCGAGGCGGCTCTGTCCAAGCCTGCGGAGAAGAAGCAGGATGTCCGCATGTCGACCATGTCCGAGAATGAGGTCATGGCCAAGCTCAAGGAGGCCGTTTCCAAGGACGACCCCAACCTGTCCTACTCGAAGCAGAAGAAGATTGGTCAGGGTGCCTCCGGCTCCGTCTACGTCGCCAAGATCAAGGAGACGGCTGTGGGTATCGCACGCGACGTGCTGCGCCAGCAGGGCCCCCGCGCCCAGGTGGCCATTAAGCAGATGGATCTCGCCCACCAGCCCCGCAAGGAGTTGATTGTCAACGAAATCATGGTCATGAAGGACAGCCGACACAAGAACATTGTCAACTTCCTCGACGCCTTTTTGCGCAACAACAATGCCGAGCTTTGGGTCGTCATGGAGTTTATGGAGGGTGGTGCGCTGACGGATGTCATTGACAACAACCCTTCTATTTCTGAGGAGCAAATTGCCACCATTTGCCACGAGGTACGTTTCTTCTCTTGTGTTGGTATCCGAATTACGCTAACTTTACTAGACTTGCCGTGGCCTGCAGCATCTCCACAGACAAAACATTATCCACCGTGATATCAAGAGTGACAATGTTCTCTTGGACGCTCGCGGCAATGTCAAGATTAGTACGTACACTATTACGCCACTTCATGCTCGATTGACTAACAACAAACAGCCGATTTCGGTTTCTGCGCCAAGCTGACGGACGCCAAGTCGAAGCGCGCGACCATGGTCGGCACGCCGTACTGGATGGCGCCCGAGGTGGTCAAGCAAAAAGAGTACGGACCCAAGGTGGATATTTGGTCTCTCGGTATTATGGCGATTGAGATGATCGAATCGGAACCACCCTACCTCAACGAGGAGCCCCTCAAGGCCCTGTACCTGATTGCCACCAACGGCACGCCGCGCCTCAAGAAGCCGGAGAAGCTGAGCAAGGAGCTCAAGGCCTTCCTGTCCGTCTGCCTGTGCGTGGACGTCAAGAGCCGCGCTTCGGCCGACGAGCTGCTGGCGCACGATTTCCTCAAGCACGGCTGCCCGCTGGGCACGCTGGCCGACTTGCTGGCGTTCAAGAAGCACGCCAAATAAACGGCTAGAAGTGTCAAGGTAGATGTGTGCATCACCATGAGTACATGTATGCCAGACAGAGCAACTGCATAGAGAGAGGATAAGAGGCATAAAAAACCAACATCTGATACAGAACAACGTTTGGCGTTTGCGGGATCGGGGAAACCATGGGAAACATTTATTTATTTTCAAAGTTGTGTGTTTATTTTTGACTGCCATGCAAACGTCTTGACCTGAGAAACGCGTGTAAAAGAAATGAGAGGCGGGCAATCTTGGCATGTTTTTGTTTTTTTTTGTGCACATGGCAAACACTAGGATGAATTGAACTTTTTTTATCACAATCCTATGATATGATGTCCCGGCTGCGATATCGATTTGGGTACGAAGTTTGAATAAGTGAAAGGGACATGAAAAAAGGCTGAATGGACAAGAGGTGGTTGTTGTTTCTACGGCTTGCTGGGCGTGTCCTCGCACAGCGGGGACACTCTGTGGCCAAAAAGCTACAGATGGGCGTTTACGGTCGACGTCGAGCGAAGCGAGGAAAGAAAAGAAAAATCAAGTAAGTATTGTCAAATACGTGGATGGAGTGCGGTTGCGTGTTGTTAACAACTCGTCGCCATTGCGAATCGGGCGGGCGTTGGTTGAATTCATGTACATCAAGATGAAAGGGGGTCGTCGCCCACTTCTAACTGGTTTCTATTTTTCTTAAATACAGAATGCCTTCTTAAAAGGGAAAGGGGGTAGCATGTTTTATGTTGTGAGCTGTGGGGGAGAGGTCCCAGTCCAGGGGTCTTTTTGTTATATGTTTCAGAGAGGAGGGGTGGGGAGTAACGGCTTGCATGGTGATTGGAGAAGAGAGAGCAAGGATATGATGTAGTTTAAACCGCGCAAAGATGGGGAAAAGAGCTGTATTGATATTTGTATAAATAATGTTGTAAATTGTAATTGGTTGAGAGGTGTGAAACCGGTGGCGGCGGGCGGGAACAAAGAAACGACGAAGGTGCTTGAATAGGTTGAGTCAGGGTAGTCATGAGGGGAAAGAGAGAGAGTTTGGATGGTTTAGCTGGTCGGACCCTGAGAACAGATGTTTTTTTGTTCAGATGGGAGAGAGATGTGATGTTGCATCAAAGGGGATCGAATTCTATGGAACAAGCGATATCAATTTCCTATTTATTGCCTCTTGTTCTTCTTCTTCTTCTTCTTCTTCCTTTTTGAACATGTCTGTTTATTGATGTTTCTTCTTCGTTGCCTTTTTTTTACCCCCTTTTATAGCATTGGTGAAACGTATAATTGTACGTGTATTATTGATTATTGCGTTTGGGTTTGGGAGGTATCGATGTGTGGCGCCCCTGCAAAGAAAATCTCTTGGCTGGGCAAGCTTGATGTACTTTGGCAGCTCGGTACCAGCTTGTCGGCTCCACAGCCTAGATCCTTTGGGGGCTAGAAATCATGGGCCATTTGTGTTATTACTCATGTTCGTCTCGTCCATGTTGAATCAAGCAACAGTCGGTGGCCCTGGCAATGACATGGACTTGTCAAACTGTTTGCCCAGGAGCATACAAGGGAGGGTTAAGCGGAGACCTGAGAGACGGGGCCGCAAAGATGGCATCATTGGAATGTGAGGCTGCGCATGACGGAGATCAGATTAGGAAACCTCAGGTACAGCAAGGTTACGTGTACGATTTGCGGTCGATCACCAGTTGTATGAAGGGCAGCAGCCGCGTGGAGATGGGCTCTGATCAGAACTGGCGCGTGTCGTGCAGGACTGGACCTGCAGCCCATTGGGCTGGTCGTGTTTTATATCGGCCCAGGGAGAGTCAGGGGGAGAGAGGGGGGCCAAGCGGCCACGATGGCCAAAAAGCAACGTCCAATCAATACCGCGTACACGCAGTACATGCCAGCGTCTTTCTTTTTTCCTCTTCTTTTCTTTTTTTTTTTTTCAGCGCCGCGTAGCACGACTGTTATAGCAGGGCAAAAAGGGGTGGCAGTACCAGCGCACAATTGTGCAACAGCCCGAGATCAGCTTGGTGATACAAAAGCGTCGTCTCTTGATATAATAATAACTACTGGGTACTGGATTCAAAACTCGGGGACTCGTTGCTTGCTCCCTTTGAGCTCACACGACAAGGCTGGGGCATGGTGGGCTGACGTAGTGTCCAGAACCTAGATTTGGGGGAACACACTGGCGGGAGGGGGCTAGGAGACTAAACTAAAAAGTAAACGGTAAGCAAAGCCCGGATTTGCCTTGTCTACCGAATCAAACCCCCACACGCAGAAAAAGGAGCGGTAACTAGGCTCGGTAGGGTCGGTCCATGACAGCCGTGTTGCTATTCTTGTAAAAGGATCTGAGAGGATGAATGTCTTGCCTTCGACTTGTAAGATGACACACGCAGACAAGGTATCTATATCGATGACAACATGAATGAAGATGTAGAACTTGTCGGGTTAGGTGAGGGAGGTCGTCTTTATTCCCCCGGCCGGCGCGGGAGAGCTAGCCACAACTTGGGTCTGCGGAACAAGAAAGAAGAGCCCCCCGCTGGCAAATAGAAAACTATCTGCTAGTTAGCTAGCCCCTAACAGAATGCGCGCCACACCCCCCCTGCTACGTTTGGCTGGGGCGGCATGGGACAGGTACGAGATGCCTGACAGCCTGGTCATGTCGGTCAGTCGTCCTTTTTGGGGGTGGTGGTGTGTGTCGAACTCGTCCCATCTGTCTGGCTGTCTGGCAGCGGTGAGGACATGGAATAATGCTTCATTGTCCCTTGATAGCTTGATATCCATTCATTGCGTATTCAATTCAGTTTCCTACTATTCCGTACACAATCCAAGCCCACCGGCGCACAAAAGCTTCGTGTTCAATGGCCCGGTACTTGTGGCAGCTGGGCTTACAGGTGGCTGGCGCCGCGACAGCCACTAAAAATATCCCCAATCCATCCACTGAACCACTGACCTCCTTGTTTCTCCTCCTCTTCCACCCAAACCGCTCCCCATCAAACTTCTTCCTCCTTCTCCTCCTTCGCCGCCCTCTCTCTCCCGCCATCGTGGCGTCACAAAAAAAGTCTAGCATCCTCACTTCTTTGTAAATTACTTTGGCTGCTTTACGACGACCTCTTCTTTTTTTAAAAACTTTTTAGTTCTTTATTTTATCTCTTCTTTTATTACTATTCAAAGCACAGAAAAGAGCCCCCAACGGCCTCTCTCCGCCCCTCCTCATCCACCCCTGGTGTCTCGCTTCCTCGACAGCAACGCGCAACGATCGAATCAGCACGCACAAGACAAACCAAAGAAGAAAAAAAGATAGAAACGATTGAGACGCCTTCTTACGCCTTCATCGTCATTGATATACGCCTCTTTGCCATCATTGCCTCGATAGCGGCCGTTTGAAGAGCTTTAGCGTTTCGTCTTGATTTTTTTCTTTTCCTTTACGCAGCGGAACAAAGTAGTAATCTCGACCGGTCGTCCTTTTTTTCTTCTACTACTACAACGGACCTACGCCGAATGATCATCCTCATTGATCTATAATTCAATAATGTCAGCCCCCAGACCCGATCATCTGGGCCTGGGCTACTCGTCGCATCCCGGCGCCGCCCAGGGCCGCTCCGGCTCGCCAAACTCCAACGGCAACTCCCCCATCGACTCGTCAGCCCGTTCGCATTTCGGCCTCTCTGGCGGCTTGAACTCTACCGCCATCATGTCTGCCAGTTCCCGCTCTGGCGCCGGCTCGCCCTCTCACGAGCTCGGTGGCTCCAGCAGGCTCTTCTCCAAACGGTACGTCTGCCTCCTCTTCCTGCAGCCCGCAGCCCGCAGCCCGGCCCCCAATTCGTCTGCGTGTCCCCTTCTCCCAACGCTGCTCGTGGCGACGAAAGCTTCATCTCCATCGTGGCTGTTTCGTGGCTTCATTGACTTCGTAGCTGCTTTTGTGCCCTAATCACCTGCTAATTCGACACGCGTTTCCTTAGAGCTCGCGAAATTCAAGCACAAGAAGGAATTTCCAGTATGCCCCCTCTCTATCCCTGGGGCGGTCCTCCTACCAGCGGCAACTCAACGCCACTTCGAGAAAATATCCCCGAATCGCCAACAGACGGCTTCCCAGACTTTGGTCCGTTGCCCGCTTCCGAATCACTGCCCCCGACACGACGCGGCCGTGCCGGCACTCTACCCTCCAGGCTCACCACCCCCGGTATACTCGGCGCTCCTGGCCTCCCCAGCGTTCCCAACTTGCTCTCCGTCAAGTCGGCTCGTGTCACCCCGTCCCAGAGCCCGTTCAACAAGTCGCCCTCTCCCAGCCTCGATCACCCTGAAAACGCACCAGGGGCCTCTACTCTGCTCTCCCGCCTCCGCGCCGGCTCTCTTCCCCAGCGCAGCAACTTCTCCGCCGCTCCTGGTACCGCCCCCTCACCCTTTGGGCCCTCCATCTTCAGCAGCTGGAATCCTGCCAGCGGCAACCGCGAGCGTGCTTCTACTCTCGCCAGCATTGCCAGCGTCGGCTCCAACGGCCCCAGCTCTCCCTCCCAATCCCACTTCTCACGCGAGGGTGGCGAATCCTCCGACGCCCACATGCGTACTCTCGACTACTTGGGTCTCGCCGAGACCCCTCAGCCTCAGATTGCTACTCCCTACTACGACTATAGCAACAAGCAAAGCAGCCGCTTCCGCTCTTACTCAGTCAACAACAAGGACAAATATGCCCGTGAAGAGGAAGACTACAACAATGTCGAGGGTGTCAACATCGACAGCCGCTACGTCGCGGCTCTCCAGGATCAGCTTGCCGCTACCAACGCTGCGATCCACAACCACAACCTCGCCATCCAGGCTTTCACCTCCAACCGACCCCGCGCCCAGACTGCCAGCGTGCTCGACGCCCCCCCGAGCCGACTTATGCAGATTCAGATGAACGGTGCCGTCGGTGCCCAGAGCGGTCTCAGCGCCGCAGACCATCGCCTCCAGGAGGACAGCGCCTATGATGATCTCCCTCAGGCAGTTGCCGGCCTGAATCTCGGCCGCTCCAACAGCCGCAACGCAGGCATGCTTGGCCCTGACGAGCAGGGTCTCGATGGTCCCACCAGCGCTCTCTGGCTGGGCGGCGTGCCCACCTCGACCACCACGTCCACCCTCAACGAAATGTTCAAGTCTCATGGCCCTATCCTGTCTGCCCGTGTTCTCACTCACAAGAACTGCGGCTTCGTCAACTTTGAGCGTGTCGAGAGCGCCATCTCTGCCAAAGCCAGCATGAATGGCAAGGAAATCTTCCCCGGCGCCGGCCCCATCCGCATCAACTTTGCCAAGCCTCCCTCTGCCTCTAACACGCCCGGTCACGACGGCGCCTTCCCCTCGCCCAGCCCTGATCCCTTTGCCAAGGGTGAGGCCGCGCCCACCGGCATCATTGGTGACGCTCCCGTCTCGTCTGCTACCCCGACGGTGCCTCCTCTGCCGGACATGACCAAGGATATGCTCGACATTATCGCCCAGTTTGGCGCTTCCGATGCTGATACGGCCCAAATCTCCAGCAGCATCCAGCTGGCCATTCAGTTTACCAACTTTGCCGACGAAATTCCTGCCGTCGCCGAGCCCACCCACACGCGCGTCCACGATGCGCCTAAGCTGCGTGACATTCGCAAGCGCGTCGATAACCAACTTCTGTCCCAGGCCGAGATTGAGAACGTTGCCGTTGACATGCTTCCCGAGATTGCCGAGCTCTCTTCCGACTATCTTGGCAACACTGTCGTCCAGAAGCTCTTTGACAACTGCTCCGACCAGCTGCGCGACGCCATGCTCGCCGAGATTGCTCCTCACATGGCTGAGATTGGTGTTCACAAGAACGGTACCTGGGCCGCACAGAAGATCATTGACGTCTGCAAGACCCCCGCTCAGATGAATATGATTGTTGACTACCTCCGTCCTTACACTGTGCAACTCTTCCTCGACCAGTACGGCAACTACGTCCTCCAGGGCTGTCTCAAGTACGGTGCGCCGTTTAACAACTTCATTTTTGAGACCATGCTCAGCCGCATGTGGGAGATTTCTCAGGGCCGCTACGGTGCTCGCGCCATGCGCGCCTGCTTGGAGAGCCACCACTCCACCAAGGAGCAGCAGAGAATGCTGGCCGCGGCCATTGCCCTGCACAGCGTGCAGCTTGCCACCAACGCCAACGGTGCTCTCCTCCTGACCTGGTTCCTCGACACGTGCACTTTCCCTCTCCGCCGCACGGTTCTGGCGCCTCGCCTTGTCCCTCACCTCGTTCACCTCTGCACGCACAAGGTCGCCTACCTGACCGTTCTTAAGGTCATTAACCAAAAGGCGGAGCCCGAAGCCCGCGACGCCATCCTCCAGGCTCTCTTCTTCACTCCCCACGACCGAATTCTTGAGGCCATTCTCAACGACCAGTCCTGCGGAGCCACCCTGATCTTCAAGGTTCTTACGACGCCCTTCTTTGACGAGGCTATCCGTGCCCAGGTGGTTGAGACTGTCAAGAATGTCCTGGTCAAGATTGGCGCGCAGCCCAACCAAGGATACAAGAGACTGATGGACGAAGTTGGTCTCTCGACCCGCACCAGCGGCACTCCCAGCCGGGAGACCTCTGCCCCTGCTGAGCAGCGCCGCCCTACTTCCAGACACGCTAATGGAAGCGGCAACCAGCAGGCGCAGCAGCAGCAAGGTGGCAAGCCATTCTTCAACGGCAACGCTGCGCAGAACCCGGGCTTCGACAATGGCTTCAACGGCCAGAGAGCCGATGGCGTGGACCCCAGCATGGGTGCTTACCAGCAGTTCAACCAGAACATTATGTACAGCCCCTCCAACGGACCCATGCCTCCCGGTATGGGCATGCCCCCTATGCAATACCAGCAAGGTATGGTGAACAGGGGTGCTCCCCAGGGCAACTACAACTACCCGTCGATGCAGGGTCAGTACGGCGCCTTTGCCCCGGGCCAGCCTGGCAGTGATCAGTTCCGCCAGCAGAACATGGTGCAGCCGAATGTCATGCCGATGCAGGGCGGCCAGGGCCAGTACGCTCCTCCCGGCTTCGGCATGGGCATGGGCGGCTACGGATACGGAGGCATGCCCGGCGGCCAGGGCATGGGTTATGTACAGCAAGACCAACAGAATGGTCGACGTGGAAGAGTGAGTCGCAAAGACACGTAAAAATTCGTCGAGAATAAAGCTAACAGCTTGCAGCGCTAAATGAGTGTTGAATGGCAGAAGCCGTCTGCCTCTTGTCCATGATCATCAACGCATGCCATAGCCGAGCGAGCCCGGCCATGATGGAGTTTTGGGAGTTTGTATACTTGAAATTTTGTCCTTTTTTCTTTCCTCTTTTCAACTAGGCACCGACTGGCGTAGCAGTTTCCGTGTTGTCAGGGCAGGCTCTTTGGCACAATCGACGGCTGCTCGTCAATTTGAGGCGCTTTTAGCACTTTTGTTCCTGTCTTTTTCTGCCCTTTTCTGTCTTGCTACCTTGTGATTTATCTATACGATTGAACGCCCCAGCTACACACCTTCCGACCAAAAGGCAGCATTGCATCCCTCACCCGACCAGAGCAAGAAGCCGCCAAGATGCGACAGCAATGTTGATGAAAGCGCAGACTACAGAAAAGTTTGTTTTTTTATATTATTTTTCTCTCTTATGATGCAATTACAGTCGTTTGTTCATTCAACGCTGTATATTGTGGTGTAACTTTGCTTCCACACCGTTGTTTAACTTTTCTACTCTTGTGGTAATCAAGTTGGCCTTCAAAGGGGGGTGTTGTTCATTCATCCATCCCCCGTTTTATTTTACTATTCTTTCTTCAACTTTGTGTTGTTTTTCATCTTATTGGTATTGTTTAAAAAATGGGAATAAGAAAACGTGCACATGTCAGAGCGTGTGGGTTTTTATTTTCCTTGTCGGTAGTGAGAGTGTGGTTGCAATGCAAATGCAAAGGGCTAGGAAACGTCAGGAAAAGGGGGAAAGAGACAAGTCGTTGTATAGTACAGTAGCTTGCACCAAAGAGGGATTCAAAAATAAAATACAATATTCTTTTTTCACGTTCAAGTCCCAATGTCAACAACTCAATGTGATATGTTGTATAATGCTTGATTTTAGTTGAGATGTCTATCTCCCTCTTATACATCAATAATCAATCTTTCTTTACCACTGTGTGTATGCAAATAGTCAACTCCAACGGAAAAAAAAATATGCCATTTTGTAATTCTGCAGCTTCCTCCGTTAAACGCCATATGGTGCGTGAAAAATTGTAACAAAAATCCCTTCTTCTCCCTCTCCCTCTCTCTCTCCCTCGCACTCTTTGCTTCCCTTTCTCGTATGACAAAAAAAATGATAACCAGGATATTATAAATGCAAAGTGTGACCTCTTTGTCTCTGTAACTCCCCTCCTGCCCTTGCTTCCTTGGCGAAAAAACCGCTTGCGCTTAAGTGGTGGTGGTGCGTGGAAAAGTCGGTAATAAAAAACATATATAGTTGAAGTAAAAAGAAAAAGAAAAGCCGGAAAAAAAGCGGTTCGCCAGGAATAGGCCACGAGGGTGACAAGGAGGTAAATGGAGTTTGTTTAGTCGAGGTCCATGGTGCCCTCGGCCGTCTCTATCGTCAGCGGCGGCGTTGGCTCCGTCAGCGTCGCCATCGACGCCGTGGTAGTATCCTCTTCCTTTTTCGGCGCAATCGGACTGCTGCTTCCGACGAGTGCCACATGCGGCTCTCCAGTTTGCTGCGATCCATCCACCGCGGGCAGAGACGGCGGCGGCGTGGCAGCAGCGGCCGTCGGGTCCGGTGTCGGCATGCTCGACACGGCATGCTTGCTGTCACTTCTGCAGTCGCTGCTACTACTAGTGGCATCGCCAAGGACCTCCCGGATGCGGCTGCTCATGGCGTCCATCTGCGCGAGCATGGCGCGCAGGCTGAGGCGGTCGCCGTCGGTGAGCGGGCCGCCGCGCGCGATGCTGTCGGCGCTGCCGCGCGCCATGAGCCGCAGCACGTTGGCGTCGGCGCTCGCCAGCATCGCCGACGTCAGCTGCTCGATGCCGTCCGCGGCAGGCCTCTGCTTGAGGCCGATGAGGTTGAGCGACGCCTGCAGCTCGTCGACCGGCCGGCCGAGCGTCGAGCCCAGCAGCGGGCCGTCGGCAAAGGCGCTGTTCTCGCCTTGTTGGGGCGCGGGCGAAGGGTAGGGCACCCACTTCTGCTCGTGCTGGCGCTCGCCGTAGCCGGCACCTTGCTTCCGTAGTCTAAAATCAACCGATTAGCATAATTGTCAAAGGGACGTGTGTGAGGTAACGTACTGCTCGATAAAGTCGAGAATGACACCGTTGGCAGACACCTTGTACGTGCGGCCAAACGACAGCGGGTCGGGCCAGCCCGCGTCCTTAAGCGGCTCCGGCTCGTCGCTCCAGTCAATCTCAATGTGGCCGTTGTTCTTGATGCCGCGGGCAAAGATGGGCGTGATGGGCTGCGTGTTCTTGACCTTGCGGAACTTGTGCGCGGGCGCGAGCCGCGGCGCCTCGGCCAGGACGTCGTCCACGTGCGTCGGGCACCGCCACGTCTTGAGCAGCGGCGGCACAGCGAGAGGAGGATCTAGGCAGTCGAGATGCCAGTAGAACGGACATACGCTGCAGGGAATAATGGCCCGCGATTCGGCGGATGGCTTCTGGCACGCATGACACAGCACCGGTTGGTTCTCATCTCGCTGCTTGAACAGATCAGGCATCTCATCAAAACCTGTCCTCCTTCTGCGGTGGTGTATTAGCAATAATTCACGGGTCATATCAAACAATCTGGGGAAATACGTACTTGGCTGTTTTGCTCGCCACCTCTTCATAGTCGCCATCGGCGCCGACCTTGACGCCCTCGAAGCGGTTCTGGATGCGCTTGGGCAGGCTAAAGGCGCGCGGGATGTTCTTCTCCAGATTGTTGAGGGCCGACGCAAAGGCGCCCTTGTGGATGGGGATGCGCGAGGGGAACCGGCGCACGATGCACTCGTTGCAGTACCACTCGTCGGGCAGATCCTCGGCCTGGGAGAGGTTGACGCACTCAAAGTGGAACGACCTGGGACAGCCGTCGCAGCAGAGCACGTCGCCGGCGTTGCCGCACGCGGAGCAGAATTCATCATTATCCGTCGCCTAAGATGAGAAAATGTCAGTATTTTTTTTCTTCGTCGTTTTGCCTTCTCTCATTGTCAGGCGCATTTGCACCGCACACTGATTTTGCTTGGGACGCGCCGAGGCCCGACGTCCGCTCTCAAGGTCACCTGCGACCCAACTGACGCGCAGATGCCGCTAGCCAAGCAAGCCATGAGGGACGTAATCAGCATCCTTGCTGTCCGCCACAAAATCAGTGCGCCATATCTGGGCAGCAGCGCAAGTCATCACAAACGGGCAGCATAGACTCTTGTCTTGTGCTTTTGTTATGCGCCGCCTGCAGTGATGCTTTGCGCTCTTACTCGCCTGACAAATAAAGACGTATGTGTGTGTGTGTTTGCGCAAGATACATACCGGGTCCTTGGGCGTGCCAGCCCGAAACGAAGACTGGCTCTCGTTTGCCAATCGTGGAAGTCCTCCCGCGGGCCCGCCGCTCTTTTTTACTGGTCTTTGGGACGTGTGTTAGCAATAAAACTCGTAAAAAATGAGGGTGTGGTAACGTGGGCGCATCATGATGTAGGACCGGCATGCGGGGCAGGGGTGAAATTTTCGCCTCTTGAGTGAATGATGTCGAGATGAGGCGCAACATGACGCATCGTCGTCGCTTGACGACTTCGGCCGTCGCGTAGGGATGGGGAGGTGAGAGCGCACTCGAAACACGAATGCGCGCATAAAGAGGTGTAACTTACGAAGACTTGACGCGCAAGCCCTTGGGTCGCTTAGCCTGGCGCTGGCCGGTCGGCGTGACGGCACGCGATCCTGCTACCGTAGAGGCGTCGTCGCCTGTGAACGAAAAGGGGACCGGCGATAGCGTCTCATCAATCTGGTCGTTGGGGCGCTTCGTCGCCGAGCGCGTGGTCCTGGTGGTGAGCGGCGCGTTGGCCACGGAGCGACGAGACTTCCTCGTCTTGCCGACGGGCGTGGAGGCGCGCTGCTGGCCACGACCGCGCACCGCGCTCTCGGCGGCCGTGTAGCCGTTGGTGACGGTCTGCGCGTCGCGGCGCCTGGCCCAGATGGCGTCGAGGTCCTCGTCGTCGGCGGCGGCCGCCCCTTGGCGCTGGACGGCGGCGTTCTGCTGCATGGGTGCATCAGAGTCCGCGGAAGCCCGTGATTTGCTCTTTGACTTGGTGGATGAATGAGACGAGATATCAGAAGAGGCGGCCAGGCGACTGGGCATGCTGGCCTGCCGCGCCCGGGATGAGTGAATGTGGGCGGTTGGTGAGGTAGGCGGCGAGGTTGGCTCCGGCGAGGTGGCGATGGAATGATCTCGGGAGAGCGGCTTGAGGGCGACAGCGGCCTGCCTTGCCAGCGCAGAGGTGATTGGCCGCGATGAGTTTTGGCCGTCGGAGGAGGCGGCAGTGGTGCTGGTGGTGTTGTTGGTGGTGAGCTTGATTTGACCGTGCTTGGGTTTGCTGATGAGCTTCTGGGTCCGGGGCTTGGTGCCGGTGCTGGTGCTGGCTCCAGTCGCGGTTCCAGTTGCCGTTCCAGAGGTGGCCCCCCTACTCCCACCACCACCATGACCACCACCACTACCACCACCAGCAGTCGCACCAAAAAAGGCTGCGCCAACTTTGCTGCGCACTTCAGGTGACGGGATTGTCATGGCTGATGAGAGTGACGAATCGCTCGATGCTGAGTCGCGCCGCCGGCGTTTGCGCGATGGCGTGTCTGTGCCAGCTGCCGTCGTGGCCGGTACTGCGCTTGGCTTCCCGTGACTGCGCCCTGCGCTGCCGTTGAACTCTGGTGCGCTGCCTGCGCCTAGTCCCAAACTCTTGCTTTTATCGTCGTTTGTAGATGATGCGTGTGATGTTTTGGCCTTTTTGGCGGCGCGTCTCTCGCCGTCCTCGGCTTCCTCGCCAGCCCCCGTCGTGGCCAGTGGCGACTGCAGCTCCTCGGGCTCTTCAAGCTCCTCCTCGTCCTCGCTATCGCCCACGAGCTCGCCGTACTGCGCGTCTGCGAGCTTGCTGTCCTGCTGCGCTTGAAAGTTGCGGCTCGTGGCTGCAGGCGAGGCCGGCGGAAAGTAGCTAAAGTTGCCGTTGTCCCTTCGCCCTTGGCGCTTCTCGCCGATGCGCTTGGAAAATCCATCCAGAGTGTCATCGTCTGCGGTTTGCTGCAGCACGTCCATGACCATGGAATCAAACTCGGGATCCTCGGGTTTTTCGCCGTACACTTTTGTGGACGTCCATTCTAACCCTGTGATGCCTGCTTCACCAGCCACGTTAGTAAAAATTGCTCGTAAGATGCAAAATGATAAAAAGTGCTCGAAAATATTCTTTTCTTGCAGACATGTACCGCCTCTTCTCATAAATCGCGTTATTCGTATTGCTTACCTGGCCAAACGTTTGAGGCCTCCCTCGCCTCCATGTCCTGCTTCTCCTGAGTCTTGGGCGTGGGAGCCTGAGACCGTCGCGCAGGCTTCTTGCGCCGGCCGCCGCCTGGGTTATAATCATCATCGTCGTCTTTTTTCTTGGGCGCGCCCTTGGCCGGCAGCGACCGTCGCGACGACGCCGAGGCAGTTTGTCGCGCTCCCGGCGATGCCGCGCGTTTTGTGCCCGCCACCGCGTTGCCTGACGCTGACGGTGACGAGGCCGCCGGCGTGCTCGCGTCGCCGTTGCTCTCCGTGCTGCTGCCGTTGCTGGCAGCACCGTTCCTATCTCTGCCTGCGCTGCTCGTCTTGAGAATCACCCTGCGCACGCCGGTCGCGCTGCCGCTGGCGGTGCCACCGTTGCCGCTGTCTGGCTTCTTGGCCTTGGGCAGGGCACCCAGCGGGGCCATGCCTTCGAGCACACCAAAGCGCACCAAGCCGGCCTCCTCGAAACTCGTCTTGGTCTGGACGGAAGGCTCCAGCCATCGCTGCATAAAGGAGCGCGAGGCGTCGTTGCCGGAGCTCTTGGAGACCTCGAGGGGAGAGTTGACGCCCAAGGGCGCGGCGGGCGCGGTCTGGTGCGCCGGGCTCGAGTACCGCGAGCGCGTGGCTCTCGTGCTCGACGACATTTTTTCTGAGAAAAGATGCACCCAGCTCACAAGAATCTCACTCTGTCCTCCGTGCTCAACGCTTGTCGCGCTGGTTCTGGCTGCGCTCTCCTCCTTTTGGGGTCACCGTGATGTCTCGGGGCGACAGGAGCGACAGCGCGCAGACAGCCTTTCACTGGTATACCAGATGAGAGAGCGTGTGAAGTGCTATATTGGGCAAAGTCAGCGAAAAGGTCCCGAATCTCAAAAGAAAAAACGTGACTTACCCGTCTGTGAAGCTACAGCATGAGTGCCCGACGGTCGGGTCGCGTTTTGGAAGCTGTTTGACGCGGTTTATGAGGCGGCGTCTTTGAAAAGGTGTTGAGAAGTAAAGAGATGGCCGAGTCGCAAGGGGTGTGTGTGCGTGTGGCGGCGCGCGACGAGCCAGGCCAGGCCAAGCCAAGACCGCTGCACAAGCTGCTGCTCCATTTGAGGCCGGCCGGGCCGCTGCCCGCTTCGGAAGTTCAGGCCCCCAAAGTCCAGGTCGCACCGACCAGCCTCAGGCTACTTCAGCGCCTGCCAGCACCCGTTGGCCCTTCTTGTAGCGCAGTGACCGCCTAAAGCTGGCCGTCACACCCGCTAAAGATATTTTCAATAGCCTCAACGCGAACCACACCACCCACCTCTGCCTCTCTGCCTGTTTGCCTGGTTGAGGCGCGTCTTGACTTGGCACATGTGCTGCAGCCTGCATAAGCAAGAATAATTAGACACCATGTTCACAAATCTTGATTCAAATGCCTGATCCTGTCACTATTCTTTATTGAGTTATTTTCCGCGGCTGCCTGTCGCTCTCCCATCCCTGTTGGGTAGCACTTCTGCAGTGAAAGCCACCTCATAATCCCAAATCCACCTCAAGGCAAGGGGGGGTTGGTGCGGTGTGTCCCATGTTTGACTTCCCTCTTCCTATCAAATTGCTTTGCTCAAATTCCGTAATCACCTTGTTCTTTCTGCTGCTCCCATCCCCTCCATCCTCTTGCAAGTCCGTTATTGGCCTGTCGCACGACTTGACGGCCAGCGGACAGCTGATACCTTATGCCAGGATGAGATGCCCGACACAGCCCGGTCCCCGGCATCACGGCCGAGCCCAAGCATGGAGTGGCCAATCTGGGTCAAACAGTTCCGTTTGGTTGGGCTGTTCTCCTCCTCTTTCGTGCCGGTAGCTTCCACAGCTTTCCAACTTGCGCGGACGAGTGGCTGATCACGCGCCCATTTGCCACTCACTCACTTCCGTCTCACTCACCACCGCACCACGACTCTACACGTCACAGCCCTCACAGCCCTCAGGGGTAAGCAGACCGCCAACAAACACTACAGTCACCAAATGCAATTCTGCGTCGTCTTGACTCATCCAACTTGAATGTTATTTTCATCTTCTATGTATACGCAAAATAGGGCGGCGGTAGAGGTACCTCAGCCTCCTCCTGCAGGCAAAACACGAGCCTTCCTACACGCGCCGCCCCAGTCGCTGCTATGCTATGCGTAACCTCGCGCGCAGTGGCGTGCACTTCTGCACCGCCCGCCCCGCGCTGTGACTGGTGACAAATAAAAGCACATGTTTGCTCCGGGAACGGGATCCGACAACACACACACGCAAAGGTCCATGTCAAGGTGTGGATGAGACTATGCAGTCGTTGCTATCTGCAAGCAAGCTTACTCGCTGTCAGACTCGTCGTCAGAGTCGGCCTTCTTGGCAGACTTCTTCTTCTTGCCCTTGCTCTTCTTCTTGCCAGTGTTGCGGGCCAGGGGCTGCTCGAGGATCTTGAGAATCTCCTCGTCGGTAATCTTCTTGTCCGACTTGACCTTGCTAAGGTCAAGGGCAGGGGGGCCACCCAGCTTGGTGACACCGTTCTTGGTGATGGCTGCATTCTGCTGTTAGTTGTTGCATCTTCGTCACATACTACGTTCTTTACGTACCAATGGTGGTCAGCAGTCTGGCGACGGGGGCGCCGTCCTTCTCGCCGACAATCTCGTACGAGCGGAAGACGTTGCCACGGACGCACTCGACGACACCAGACTTGGCGTCACGCTCGTCGTCGAGCTGTCTCAAGCTGAAGGGGAAAGTGCCAAACTTCTTCTGCACCTCGGAGAGGATCTTGCGCGAAGTAGGGCGCTTCAGGCCGTAGGTGTTGGTAGTACGGCGGTGGAGGGTGGTGCGGCCCTCGAGCGTCTTGCACTTGCCGGAGCCCAGGCTGACGCCCATCTCGACACCCCAGACCTCGCCGACCTCGGGGACGCCGTCGCCCTTGGCACCCTCGGTGGGAGCCAGGACAATCTTCTTGGGGCCCTCAATCTCGTTGCGGTCAAAGACCCACGAGGTGGTGCTCTCGACGAGGTGGCACTCGAAAGCCTCGCAGACCTTCTCGAGGAGCGCGGTGATCTGGCTCTGGGAGGGGGCCTTCTTAGCGGCGGCCTTGGCCTTCTCCTCGTCAGTGCCCTGGGCCAAGAGGCCGGGGGGGACCATCAAGCGGATGAGGAGCTCGTTGGCGTAGTAGTTGGCCAGGAGCAGGTCGGCGGGGCGGCCGGTGATGGTCTCACCATCCTTGCCGGCGATGACGGTGTCGCAAACGATGGTGCCGAAGCCGTCAATCTGAGCACCGAGCTGGATCTTGACGGGCTCACCGGGCTGGATCTCGGTGGCAGCCTCAGTCTCGTCCGAGGTCAGGGGAGTGTAGGGGGTGACATAGGAAGCAGGCGAGATGGTGGTGGGGTTGGAGAAACCTGGTGCACTGTCAGCGATGCGGTGCGGCTGCGTGTCAGACCTGTCGACGACATACCCTTGGTGATCTTCTTGCCGCGGTAGACCTTGGCGACCTCCTCCTCGATGAGCTTGTCGCCCTTCTGGCAGATCTCGACAATCTTTGCGCCGGGGACGCAGAGCTTGGCGACCTCGGCGAGGACCTTTTCCGAGATCTGACCAGCCGTCTTGTACTTGGTCAGAGTATCGGGGTTGTTGAGGGTGTAATCTAGGGTACGTGTCAGTAGCTGTAGACGACGTAGAATGCAACGGCGACTGGTCGTGTGCGCGCTTTTGCTCCTTCTGTCGCGGGCTGCGGCGGAGGAAGCTCCCAGCGACAACAAGCTTTTGGCGGGGTAATTTCAGGCCACCACGGATGAGGGGCAGCGCCAGCTTGTAGACTCGGCACCTACAGGTGCAGCTCGTAGAAGAAGAAACAGGGACAAGTGCAAGATGTACATGTGCAATCTATTCAGTAACTTACCGATTTCCTTCTCGTCAGACATGATGGGCAGCTTGTTCGATGAGAGAATCTTGTGTTTGGTGTGGTGAAAAAACAACGACTGGCTGGGAGTTTAAGTAATATGGAGACGAGGACGAGGGCGAGTTTCGCACCAAAATTTTGGTGTAAATGGCTGACTGGGGCCCCTCTTTACTCGCGCTGGAGGGGCGGCGCCCATCTTTGGGTCTGAAGCCTGCCAAAACCTACCAGAAGCCATCCAACGCCTCGAATCCATACTACGATGCGGGTTAGAGGGGTTGCTTGCCCCCATTGCGTTGTCAGGCGGGCGCGTGCAGGCTGGCTCGCTGCCTTGCTGGTTCGCTGGCTGGCTGGCTAGCTGCTCGCTGGCCTTGCATAGCATTGCACAAAGTGGTATTGTGCTTAAAGTGGATAATGAACAGCACACTTTTTACGAATGCAGCGTAGCTTCACGTCATGGCAGTGGGCAATGCTGCGCCCCGGTGAATATGCTGCTTAATCACTGTACGGTACATTTATATCACATGCGTAGAGGTGAGGCAGTTCACGTGCCTGCATTCCCTGTCTGGGCTGCCCGTTGTCCACTGCAGCTGGTAGCTTGCGGCGCGGGCAACGCGTAGCTTACCCTATAGATAACAGCTAACCGTCAAGGGCTACCAGCAGGTGGCAGCTTTGTGCGTGTTTATGATGGTCTCTGTCTCGGTTGATTTCGGTGATTTAGCCGGCTGGTGAATATATTATGATTGTATCGTGGTGGCTGGCAAACTGCCGTATCTGGCTATTTCTATTGGTGATAGCTGAAGCTGTATGGTTTCCCTGTCATGTTGGCCGCCTCAACGCTCGTCACACAAAACACGCACAAATTAGCCGATAAAATACCATGAAAGTGGCTAAACAAGCTGTGAGCTCTCTCGTCATATTTTTGAGGAGAAACAAACACATTCAAACCCCATTGGTAGCTCTTACACTCATTCACAAGCCGCATCTGTGGCTGGGCCGGCATAACCTCGGCAATATGCCATGCTAGGCCATCAAGAAGTAGATATACAAATATTACCACACAAACTACATGTGCACATATGTACAAGTACTGGCTCACTCGCCGTCAGCCACAGACACCCAGCCACACCAGATAGGAGCCTCCTGTTCGTTTGTTCGCGGCAAAGACGCCAACCGCTCTGGAGCCTTTTGCAAACCACGCCCATTTACGACCACCGGTGTCGCGCCCATCGCCCACGAATCGCGCCGCGCCCCTTCGCTCCCCAGACTCCCATATCCATCAATCGCCATCTCACGCGCGCGCGCCCGCCCCATCGTCCTCCCCGCGCCGTCGCGACCTGCTGCTTGCGGCGCCCTCGTCTCTGCCTGCCCTGCGCGCGCGCCGCTCGCTGCCTTGGTCACCATGGCGGCCACGCAGCCCTCCACGGCCTCGGGCTCGTCGGCCACGGGCTCCGGCCACGCGACGCCCACCGCCGCCGGCGCCGCCTCCGACAGCAACAGCAACCCCAGGGCCTCGTCGGCCGGGAACTCCCCCTCGGCGCCCGCCGAGCCCGTCGAGCGCACCAAGGACTCCTTCACCAAGATCATGGTGGAGCGCTTCACGTCCCGCGACGCCGTCGCCGCCGCCGCCCTGGCCGACCAGCTCAACTACACGCGCATATCCACAAACTACCAGCGGGGGAAGATTGGCGAGTACCACCGCATCCGCACAGAGTACCACCCCTTCTTCCCCCCGAGCCGATTATACGGCCAGGGCTACCAGGGCTACGGCAATGGCGTGACCGAACCGGAAAGCATCAACGGCCACCCTCCCGTCGCCCACATCATCTATCCCACCCATAAGCCTCGCCCCGGCAAGCGCACGACACCTATCCTTAAATATGCGCGCAAGGATATGCTCAAGCAGGCCGAGCTTCACGAAGAGCTGGTCCCCGTCCGCATCGAGGTCGAGTGGGACAAGTTCAAGCTGCGCGACACCTTTACCTGGAACCTCCACGACCGCCTCCTCGCCGTCGAGCTCTTCGCCGCCCAGCTTGTTGAAGACATTGGCATCAAGCAGCCCGCGGCCCAACCCGTCTTTGACCAGATCGTCGGTCAGATGCGCGAGCAGCTCAACGACTTTTATCCCTTTGTCTTTTCCGAAGAAGACGCGCTCGACCCCGAGCTGCCCTACTCCGCATACAAGAACGACGAGATGAGAATACTGGTCAAGCTTAACATCACCATTGGCCAACACACCCTAGTCGATCAGTTCGAGTGGGAAATCAACAACCCGTCCAACTCGCCGGAAGACTTCGCCGCCAACATGGCCCGTGACCTCTCCCTCTCCGGCGAGTTTACCACCGCCATTGCGCACTGCATCCGCGAGCAGTCGCAACTATTCACAAAGAGCCTATACAGCATCGGCCATCCGTTCGACGGCCGCCCGATCGAGGACTCGGATCTCGTATCCGCCTTCCTGCAGACGCCCGTGCCCACCGTCTTCCGGCCGCAGCAGCAGGCTAAGGAGTACGCGCCCTACATGTACGAGATGAGCGATGCCGACCTCGACCGCAACGAGACCATCTTCTCCCGCGAGCAGCGACGGCAGAAGCGATCGATCAACCGCCGCGGCGGGCCGCAGCTGCCGGACCTGCGCGAGCGCCAACGGACGATCCGCACGCTCATCGTGTCGTCGGTCCTGCCCGGCGCCGCCGAGAGCCTCGAGGAGACGGGCCTGTTCAAGCGCGCCGCCGGCACGCGCAGCAAGCGACCGAACCGCGAGGGCGACATCTCCGAGTCGGACGAGAGCGACGACTCGGCGCCCGACTCTCCCGCGCCGTCGCAGCTCGCCGGCACCGCCCGCACGCGCGGCATGCGCGGCGCCGCCTCGGCCGCCCAGCACCGCATGTCCAACCTCGGACGGTCCGAGACGCCCGACACCCTGCACCACGAGGCGACGCGGAGCTCGCGCCGCTTCCGCGACGAGACCGAGGAGCCCACGTCGCTCGTCGTCACGCTCAAGATCAACAAGGACAAGCTGCGGCGCGTCATGCGCGGCGAGTACCGCGTCTCGCACACACCTTCACAGCCCGCGACGCCCTCGCAGGGAGCCACGCCAAAAGTGCCGGCCAAGGCGGCGCCCACGTCGACACCTTCACACGGTATCAGCAACACGCCCGTGCCTATTCCTCACGTGGTGGGCAAATTCCCTCCTGGTCAGATTGGCCGCTTGCCAGCACCGCCTCCTGTACCAGGCCAACAACATACTCCGGTATTTAGCTCTCCCCTCTTCTACAAGCTTCCCCCCCCCGGTTTACTAACATGTATCTGCAGCCCAACCCTCCCGAGTGGCTCGTCAACGCCCTCAAGGGCCTCGAGAAGAAATACCCCGACGGCGACCGTTTCGAGGCGATCATGAAGTACTCGTACCTCGACCCCGTCACCGAGCTGCCCGTGCAGACGCAACCCTTGCCCGAGGGCGTCAAGTACGCCTGGCTGCCGCGCATCCGCTGCCTCGACTGCACGGCTAAGCTCTACACGCCGGGCCCGGACATGACGGCGCAGAAATTCGAGACGCACCTGCGCTTCTCGAGCCACCGCGAGGCGGTCCGCAACCGCCTGGTGGCCGAGGGCGGCGGCGGTGCCGGCAGCGGCTCCAGCGCGTCGTCATAGAAGCTGCCGCTGGTGAAATGGACATATGGGAAACAGAGGAAAAAATGAATATTGTATGCAACTCGAAGACGGAAAGAGCAAAAGGGGAACGTAAAGGGAAACTGGACATGTATTTTATGTTCTTATTATCACCACATGAAGCGTTTTTCGCTTTCCCTGCCCTGGCCGGGCAAAAAAACCTCTATTCGCAAACCAAAACCAAAAAAAAACAGGCAAAAATCACTTGGCGTTTGTTTTCTCTCACTTTTTTTTATACATGCTTTGCCAAAGACGAGAGACGCAGCCCGTTGGCTATTTTTCATTCTTGGCGGGCGAGAGGGGAGGATGGATTCTTTTTTATATCTTGGACTGGCGGGTTTTGTTTTTCGGGGTTGTCATCTTTGTATTGTTTAGTGTTGATTTTGCTTGCTTTTCTTCTTCCTTCATTACCTTCTCTGCAATGTTCTTTTTCGTTATTGGAGTTTCATTTTTTTCTATAGGTATACAGAGCAGAGAAAGGATGATTATGTACAGCAAATCATAGAAAAAAAAACAAGTTTACAGCAGCTGTCGTCGCCCCTTCGTGATTTACCAATTATTGAGGAATATGACTCTTTCTGACTGATAGGATATGTATATACATCACAAAGCAGCGACGGACATGATTATCAGTGTTTATATATTACTGTTTCCTAATAACGAGGAGTGAAAAAGCACCTAATAATAAGCAAACAAGTTGAATATGGGAGAAAAAAGAACAGGTTTTTGTAATCAGCAATGACGACGACCAAAAGAAAAGGGGAAATAAAAGAAACAGGTCCATAAATGGATAATAAACAAACAGTTCACTCCTTCCAAAATATTCCACTCCTTCCGCGCACCGCAGCCCCCCAAGGAAAAAAGAGTCCATACATCCCGAACCAAAAAACAAAATCCATCCAAACACAAAAGACCGGTAAGAAAAAAAAAAGAAAATCGGCCCTAATAGTAGACAAGAAGAAATATAATAACGCACGGCTTTTTTGTAGTTGCTTCAAAAATTCCACCCCTCCCACATCTCCGTTCCCTTTTTTCTCTACTCATCCGTGTCCATGTCGTCGCCGCGCGACGTTCGCTTTGCGCGGCCGCCGCGACGGGCACTCGCCAAGACGCTCGCTTTGATGGCGGGCTTGGCCGTCTGCTGCGTCCGTCGTCCATTCTTCGCGGCCGGCTTCTCCGCCGCCTCCTCCTCCTCCTCCTCCTCCTCTTCGTCTCCCGACTCCTCCTCCTCGCCGGATTCCTCCTCGCCGCTGTCGTCGTCTGAGCCATCGTCGTCCTCGTACGTCCACTTGGCGACGCCGTTGAGCATCTCGTCCTCGTCGTCCTTGTCGTCGCGCTCCTTGTAGTCCGAGGTCTTAGTCACGCGGCTGCTGCGGCGGCGCTCGCCGGGCTCCTCGCTCGCCGACTCGCGCGGCTGCTTCTTGGGGCGCGCGGCCTTGACCTTCTTGACCTTCTTGGCCTTGGGCTTGGGCGCGGCCTTTTCGCGAATCACAGTCTTGATCTGCGTTCTTGAGCGCTTCGCCGAGGGCTCACCGGGTTCGTGCATGGACTTGCGTTTCTGTAATTTTCGCGGTTAGTTTCGTGTCTGATCTGTTTTTGTGCTCATCTCTGCATACCTTTTTGCGCTCAAAAGATCGCATCAAACTGTCCAGCTTCTCATCTATCGCCTCTGGGATGTATTGCTTCTTGGCGATCACCTCTGCCACTTCGCTAGAAGGCAGAGGCGCAAAGAGGCCGGTCGCCAGTCCCACCTTTCCAGGATACACGCGGAAGCTCCAGCCTCTCTTGTCCTGGAATTTGCGGATGATGGCTTGCGCCAAGTCGCTGAGAACGTACAGGTTCTCGCTAGCGTCGGGGTTGATTGCATCGCGAGTCTGCTTCGTCCGCTCTGCGTACTTGCTGATAAGGCCCAGGTTTGTCTCTGTAGCTACCGCATTAAGGTAGAAGAGGAAGTAATTTGCAAAGTCTGCTAGGTCGTCCACGCTGGCGCTGTAGTCGGGGTGATGGGCCAGAAGAGGGATAAGACGTCCAATGATCGACTCCATGGCCTCCTTCTTGTTCTCGGCGTAGAACAGAGCCCTGGATCGGAGCCAGGTTTCGACGCGGTTCTTGACTTCGGGCGCGGGCTCAAAGGCGACGAGGAATAGCATGGTCAGGAAACGAGCGCGCAGCTTCCCGTGCGTCAGATAGCTCTGGAGCTTCTCCATGAAGCGGCGGCGCACTTGTACTTCACTATCCTGGACCAGCTCTGCGAGCTTGTTAAATGTGACGGGGTCGAGCTGGTCGTCATATTTCTTGACGGTGCAAAGCTTGAGCATCAAAAGGCCAGCAAGAAGACGAAGTCTCTTCTTGTGATGCAGAGGAGTATCCTTGACCTTGCAGAATTCGCCCTCGTTGACCACAAAAGTCTTGAGCAGCTTGAATACTGTCTTGACTCTAGTTTCAGCGTCATCCTCGTTCTGGTTGGCAATGGCTTGGTTGACGAGGATGCGAAGGGCCAATGATTTGGCCTGAATCTCCTCATCCATATCAGCATCACCCACCCACGACGGATCCTGTCCAGGCTTGGCATCTGTATGCACCTGGCGAAGAATAGTCTTGACCGTAAGATCTTGGATCGTATCGCCTTCATCTACTGTGACGCTGGGGGCGAGTCGCTCTAGCTGACTGATCGTAGCAAGCTTATTCAAAAAGTGTGGCTTCCCCCAGGCAAGGTTCTGCATGGTCTTCCGTAGCAGGGTGGTGGCTGTGACCTTGCTCTTGTCATCGTCCTTTGCGAGCATAATGTTGATGGCAAACTTGGCTGCTTTGGGCGGCGTGCCATACATGGCATAGTTGGTCAGAGTCTGCGTGAAGCTCCTGTCAAAGCTGACATCCTTGGGGTACTTCTTGGCATACGATGCGTACGCCTTCAGGATATCAACCACAGAAGGGTCATTGGGCTTGCTCTCGGAGGGAGCTTGTTCAATGATTTCCTTGCGGAGCTCTTCTGAGTGTGCTTTGAACAGGTCAGGGTTACGCTGAGAAATATCGTTGAGAACAAGGTGGGCCACGGCGGCAAGACCGTTCTTATCGCTCTTGGAAAAGTCCATAATCGGCGCCAAGTGACTGCGGTTGAACATGAGCGAACTGGATCGGTATAGGAGAGGAATAATGGTGTCGAGAGCACTAGCGGCGTTGCTAGACTGCAGTTTTGTGATGAGTTCGCTGATGGCTCTGCGAACAGTCTTGAAATCGCTCTCCGATTCAATGGCGTACTTGACAAGCTGGTAATTTCGGCGCTCGTTCAGCTTGGCAAACTTTTGCAAGTCGCCACGGACCTTCAGGCCATCAGGGAAAAAGCGACCGATCCAGTCAATCGTCTTGGCAAGACTAGCCTTGACCTTGTCGTCATTGGAGTCAATGACACCACCGTTGTAAGCCTCGCACTGCTGAATCAGAATACCGACACCTTTGGCAAACTGCGGTTGGCGCGCCTGCATCGCGAAAAAGGCCTTTTGCGCGGACTCGTCCAAAGCCTTGAGCATGAGGAGGATTCTTTCGGCGCGGATGCTGTCCTGCTCGGTTTGGCTCATTACGTTCTTGTTCGAGCCGCCTTTGCCAGACTTGCCCTTGACCAGGGGGAATTTGAGGGGCACCATGCACTCAAACATGACGCGGTCAAGCAGTACGTTGACATCAGAGTCGTTGGCGTAAAAGGAGTTAATAATTCGGGTGGGAACACCGCTGAGGCATGTAGTCACAGCCTCTTGGCCATCCTCAATATCGGCAGCGCCCACAGCCCACAGCTTTCCAAGTAGAACCATGGCATCAACGCGGACGGGCGGCCTTCGGTCACGGCATCGGTCGGCTAAGCTGGCAAAGAGGGAGCCTTCCTTATCAACGCCACCAGTGGCACCGAGTTTGAGAATGACGTCTCTGAACTGGAATAGCTCAATAGCCTTGACGGCGGCCAATCGCACCTTTTCTTCGCCATCGCTGAGCTTGTCCACCAAACCGCGGATGAGCTCCGTCTCGTCTTCTCGGCTCAGACCAATGCCACCGGCAGAGGTAGAGATGATGTGGCCCACTGCAGTAACCCAAGCTGCACGAATGGTACCGGATTTGTCATTCTTTCTGCTGACAAAGTTGCGATACGTGGCGTGGTGCGTTTGAGCAAAGGAGAGGGGAGAGAATGGCGTGGTAAGAACGTTGGCCTCGGTGGGAGTGGGAGGCTCATCCATTAACCGCACAGGAGGATAGGCGGCGGGGTCGAGCACGGGAGGAGGAGGGGGGCCAGCAGCACCAATTCCGGAAATCATATCTCCGAACGCCTCGGTGGCAATGTGACGCAGATGAACATTATCGGCAGACAATTCGGCGTCGAGCTGCGGGACGACATTTTGCAAAATCGTAGGCGCAGCGCGCCATAGCTCTCGGATCAGGGCGTGTGCTTGGCGGAGGCTCTTCAGGTCGGCCTCGGAAGGTCCTGCGTTACCATCCTCATCGTCAGAATCGTCGCCACCCTGTCCATACCCATTCTTGGTCGCAAAGCCAGAGGCGTTGAGAATGACGTCGCTAAAGTACTGGCTGACATAACGCGACATTTTGTCGGCGCAGCCGTTGCAAATGTTCTTGGCCATGATGTATGCAGGAGGCTCCGTCTTGTGTAGCAAGGTCGATTGCTTGCCGTTAGCTTCTTTCGACTTGTTTCCACCAGGAGGCGCGGCTCGGAGGAACTGGCTGATGATGGCGTCAATGACACTGGCCGGCACGCTGCCGGGCGATTCCTCGATAAGGTGCATAAGCATGTCGGTCAGGTGGATTTCGACATCCTTGGCTACCTGCTCGTCGGGTGAGGCTTTCGAGCTGGTTGAGACGCCATCAAAGGCGGAATTAAATAGGCGCAGAAGCAGATCATCGGCGCCGTGGATATCGCATATAAGCAGGATACTCTTAACTTCGGTCAATGACATGAGAACGTATTTGTGCTGGCTATCGTATGGGTTTGAGGGGTCGTGGAGAGCAGGCAAGATTTCTTTGACGAATAAAGTAAACATCATCTGTTGGGACAATTGGGTCAGCGGATACTCATCCAGGTAAAACGATGGCAATTCGCGTGGCGCGAGCAAAGGGAACGTACCTTGAGCTGCTCGTCTGTGAAGGGGGCGTCGGGGACGTAGAGACGGAGCAGGTCGACCAGACAGCAGGCCGTGTAGGCCTTGACACCGCGATCCTTGTGCTGGATGAGATTGCGATGGGCGAGGTGCGCGGCGACCGTCTTGAGAGAGCCGAGCTCGACGGCGCCCTGGTCAAAGTCGGCGAGCTCCTTGGAGAGGCGCTCGAGGCGGCTGAGGAGGGTGGCCGTGGGTATGGGCTTGGCCGGGCGCCACGAGAGCTCCTCGTTGAAGACGAGGCTGTGCTGTTCCTGGTCCTCGTCCGCGTCGTCGCCGGCGTCGGCCATGTCGTCGTCGTGGTTGTCGGCGGGCGTCTCCTGGACAGGCGGCTGCTGTTCCTCGACGGCCTCAGCCTCGACGGGCTCCTGCGCCCGAGTGCGTCGGCGCGCCATGGTGAATGTGCGAGCAAGCCCCAAGTCAACAACCGATCAAGGACAGGGGAGCGCGGGTACAGCTTGCGCGTGCGTGCGATATTTCGCGGGCAGCAGATTTCTTTCGCAGGGAGCGTGCGTGCGTGCGTTGCTCGAGGGTATATGTGTGTGTGTGTGTGCGTGGCTGGTTCGTTTGCGCGGGGAGGTCGTGGGTGTTTCAAAGGGGGCCGGATAATGGCAGCATCGCACAGAGACGGAAGCAGACGTCGCCAGATTCCGGGCTGATCCAATGGCGCGCGGCGTGTGCAAGCGTGGGCGATGGGTTCGCGATGGCACGGCGTTTTTGGGTGAGAGATGGGCTTATGCGGAGGAGTGTGGGCAGCAGCTTGCTGGGGGAGCTCATCAGGCGGGCGAGGAAATGGCTGATGGACGAGGCGTTCGGCCGGGCGCCAGTTTTAGTGCGAGCGTGCTGGCTGGGTGCTCGCAGTCGTGGAGTAGGTACGCGACGCGCCACACTAGCGGGCTGCTAGTAAATTGGCCCCGCGTCGTCGTGAACCGACAAGGTGAAGGTGCGCTGTGTAAAGAAATAAAATACAAGAAAATAAGGTAAACTGGATAATTTTGGGAGAATTTTGAGACAATTTTAGTTTAGCACTGGATGCTATATGTTTGTGCCTTGGACTCTTCCTCACATATCCATGACCATGTACACTGCAGCCAACTTCAACATGCAGTAGCATCTCACAGAAACTTGACAAATCACCTCTATACCTTCTCGGATAAATAGCAACCGGATCCAGACGAGTGACCGAGAGCATTGTCTCTGTCAGACGCGACGGCTTCCCCATTTGCCCCCGTGCAGTTACCCGTCCGTTGCACTGCTTCCACGAGGGATGTTTTGAATTCGGCGTAATGCTTCATCAAAAAGGTCAAAGGGAAAGAAAAGTCTTTTCTGATTCCAGTTTCGGCCTTTTAAAGCCGGCCAAATCTGTATCTCTACGCTACAAGCTACCGTTGTAGAACTGCCTTGAGCTTCAACCGACGAGACCACTACCTCCTGCCGCAGACCACGAATAACATTAAATAAAAATCTTGCACATACTGTAGACCAAGGCAGAGAACTCATTCCGTCATGTTTGTCTCGTGGTGCACAGCAGATGACACGACACCCCTGCATGGCTCAGAACGTCTCCTGCACCTCGAGACAATTCCAAACTTGTCACACGGCAATCCTGTAATCTGGACTGAATAGGGATTCCCGTTTTTTGCGTCACGAAAACAGCTTTCAACAAAACGAACCATAGAAACGAATTGCAGTCTTATTATAAGATGCAGACAAAGTACACGCAAACTGCCTTGGCTCAGACGCCTGCCTCCTCACGTCGTCTCCCCTCTCCTTTGCCCGGCCTGCTACGGACTCTTCGCCAAACGCCGAGACTGCGTTCTTTTCTTGCAAATCAGTCACAGTAAGTAAAAACAAGACGAGAAAAACAAATCTGCTCAATCAGCTGTGGATCCCTGCTCTGCTGGCCAGATTGCGCAGGCCGTTGAAAGTGAGCATCAAACGGGCACTTGCCGCAGGGCTGCCAGCCGCAACAAGAGGCTCTCCGTTTGCATTTGTTTACATTTCTCTTTTTCCCTTCCCAAGGTGAAGGAGAATTTTCTTCAGAGGACTGATTTGTGCGTTTTTCAGAAAAATATTAAATAACCCGCAACTTTTGTGTGCTCGCACCTCTTCGATCCTCTCCTTCTCACCAACACCATCACATCACGCTCGTTCTGCCCACCACGCAAACACTCTCGTTCTTGGCAATTTTTGGATTGCTTTCCTCGTCTTTCATTCTCAACATCGAATAAAATACCAAAGTAAGCTTCTTTTCATTATCAACGCACTTTCCTCGTCTAACTCTGGTTCAGGTTCTTTTTGAATCCATCTGTTCCATCTCAGCAGCCAGCAAACACTCACGAGTACGTTTCTCCCTCAACCGGCATCTACAAACAAAATCTCACTAACCTTTCTCTTTAGTGTCTGGTCCTTGGATGAATTCGATCATGTATGACTACAAGTCTCCCCTCGATACCATGTATCAGCCTCGCCCCCAACCTCAGACCGGCAAGGCCACCGCCATCAAAGTCGCCGCTGCGTTTGGCGCCGTGGCTCTCGTTGGCATCGCAGGCATCTCCGTTGCTTCTCACTGTGGTCAGTCCAAGCGCATTCTATTACTTTTCCAGCTCGAACCAGTACTGACAGTTACCCAGGCTATGCTATTCGTCACCAGGAGATGGCCCCCGTTGCCCCCGTCGAGCCTGCTCAGTTCCGTGAGCAGCTCCCTGCCATTCTGCGCCGTGAGAGCGCGGACGAGTCCATTCCCGGTCTGCAGCCCTATGACTACTCTGCTCCCATCGGCTCCTCAGTCTCTGTTGCTTCTGGCAATGCTGCTGCCCGTGCTACCGGTGATGATGCCCCCGTTGGCGTCAGCGTTCCCGTCATGTAAGTCGATAAAAAGACAAAAGGTCTTCTGTTTGACAGCAATACTGACTCATTCCCTCTTCCTCCCCTTTCTAGGACCCCAACTTCCCTCAACACCGTCTACACCATCCGCACCCCCGATGCCAACACCACTACTGTTGTCATCATCCCCAGTGCCACACACACCTGCACCTCCGAGGAGCCAGACGAGACCTCGACCGTCATGGTCACCGTCACCGTCATCCCCGAGCAGACGCAGCAGCAACCTCCTGCCTACGGCAGCAGCAGCCTGCCCTCCGGCGTCACCGTCACCGGCAGCCCCGCCACCGTGACGGACGTGCAGACGGACACGCACTACACCAGCGGCGCGCCGGATGCCACCGTCTCGGGCACCCCCGCCACTGTGACGGACGTGCAGACGGACACGCGCTACACCAGCGGTTCCCCCGATGCCACCGTCTCGGGTGAGCCGGCCACCGTCACCAGCGTCATCACCAACACGGCCGGCGAGCCCATGACGACCCTGACCTTCACCAGCACCCTGCGCATCACCGTGACCACCGTGACCCGCAGCCGAACTAGCAGCAGCGTGGACGTTGACTCGTCGGTTCTCGGCCTGCCGCACACCACCACGGGCTACCCCTCCAACCCTGCCGTCACGCACACTACCACCGTCACCGTCACTGACGGCGCGCCCGTGACCAGCACCACGACCGTCGAGCTTCCAGAGCCGTATGGTGGCGAGTATCCGACCCCGTGGGGAACGGGCATGCCCATCAACGCCACCGCCAGCCCGACCTACGTCCCTCCCGTCGTGTCGGCCGGGTCGGAGGCTTGTGGCTTCTCCCTGGTCTACCTGGCCATTGCGGCCGTCGCCTCTCTGTGCCTTGTCTAAAAGGAAGAGAATTTATGTTTGCTTTTTGATTTGGTCATATAGGAAGGAAATAGGGGCTTCTCGCGCGGGCAGAAGATTTCGGTATCCTAGATAATTTTGCAACTTGAAGATGAGAAAATGAAATGATGAGGAGTATTTGTGTATTCTTCCAAATCGACGTCTTTTGAGTACGCCTAAATTCCCGTCCGTGACTCCTATCTAAACGCCTTTCCACACAAGTAGAGAAACAAAAAGCTAAACGACGAAAACGTGCGCAACGTAAACGTAAACAAAATAAGCGAGGCAAACAAAGAAAATTACTTCCGCTCCGCTCTCGCTTGCCGTGCCTTCCAGTTGTCGCGAATCGGCCCGGCGGCGCGGTACAGGTCCTGCTGCGTGACGCGGTCCTTGATACTTTCCAGGACGCTGACGACGGTCGACTTGTGGTTCGCCTCGAGCTTGTCGTCGCGGAAGCGCAGGAGGCGCCAGCGCTTCTGCTCGTCCTGGTTGCACTCGATGATGCGGTCGTTGAGCGGGTCGCCGAGGCCCTTGAGCGTCGCCCACTCCTGCTTGGTGAGGTAGAGCGCCTCAAAGGGCTCGTAGCGGTCCGGCCCGTTGTTGCCCGTGAAGACCATGAGCTCCGCCGCCGGCACGCTGTCGTAGTCGACAAACGGCTCCGTGATGCCCCGGGCGCGCTCCTGCGGGGTGGGCTGCACGGTCGGGAAGTGCAGCTTGAGGAGAAAGTCGATTGTGTTCTCCTCCGGCGGCTTCCACTTGAGAATGTTGGGATCCGTGCCGTGGCGGTACGACGTGTGGCGGCACGTGAAGATGATGCCGTCGTTGCCATGCTTGAGATGGGGCAGCACCTGCTTGAACATCATTTCGATGCCGTATGCGAGCTGGAACGGCTTCATCTCGACGTAGAAGGGCTGGAATTTGAGCTCTTCGGGGAATTCTTTGAACAGCCGCTTGTAAGGGTAGTGGAACCGCTCCTTGATATATGCCAGCCTCTTGTCTAGTGTGCGGTCCATGAGCACCTGGCCGTCCATGACGAGGCAGTCGAAGATGAGGAAGCGCGGCTCCTTGCCGCCGTTGGGTTTGCTGTCCCATACGAGCTCGCCGTCGAGGACGGTGTCATAGTGGAAGGCGGTTTGGTCGCTGTCGAGGGGAAAATGCAGGTTGCGGTTTGTGATGAACCAGTAGTCGTTTTTGCGATCGATGAGGTAGTGTGCTTCGCCGCCACTTTCGTCTCTTGTCGCATACAGCAGGTAGCGGATGCCGTCCGATTTCTCGCAAACGTAGAAGCTGTCGCGCGTCCAAGTTAGCATGCATGCTAAAAAGTCAATTCAAAAAAGGGGAGGCAAGCGCGGCGAGGAGAGATATTGCATCCAGTAATGTAGAAAATACTGAACTGCGCCATAGTTGCCTAGAGCGTCGCACAAGGATGTCGCGTCGGGGTTGGGCACATACTCTTGGCTCTTCAGAGATTCAATGTGCTTCCGCGCGAAGCTGACCGGCTGCGCGCCCGGAAAGCCCGTTTGGCTGCGCCCGAGCAGGTTTGCTACCTCTTTTCGCATCCCGTAGAGGAGCTGTCCCTCAGCCTTGATGCCGGGCTCGGCGATCGAGGCGATCGGGCCGTCCTCCATGGCTGAGAAAGGTTTTGTGCTTGTTCCAGTGGTGTCGCGCGCGGCGGGGAGGGGCAGTTCGGGTTGTTGTGATGGGCTGTTTCGTATATGGCACTTGTCGGGAGCGATTCGACAAGCTCTAGGCCATGCTGCGAGCGATGGGTGTGGCAGCAAGACGGTGTGTTGGGTTGGGTTGCAGACGTTGGGATGTGACGAGGGTCTCGCGCAGAGGTGGCGCGCTATCGATAGCGCACGCCCGCACCTGTCGCCCTCCAGAAGGGATGCCAACCATATTGTGCTGCAATGCATTTACTTTCGATACTATTTATTTTGATAATTTTTACACCAAGATCTACAGTTATACGATTTTATCTTTGAGCAAAGGCCATGTATTTACTAAACTATCAATATTCTACCAACTACACAACTGGGAGTCCCAATTGGCTCCGGTTTCAAGTATAGTCCCAGTAGCAAATCACTACTGGGGGCGTAAAATCAGTATACCAACTCCAAATCACAAATGGCTCGTTCCCATGCTCGGGCATTAAAGAATTTCAGTTAGCTGTCATCAATCTTGTCAACCTCCAGTCGAGCTTCCTCCCACTGCTGCTTGCTCTTCTTGGCCCATTCCACTTGACTCTTGGCGTAGGCAAGCTGCTTTTGTTAGTAGATGGTCTTAAAAGGTTTAGAGTCGCGCGGCTTACCATGTATCGGCGCAAGTCTTCCTCCTTGTCATTTTGGAATCTGCGCAAATCCTTGAAGACACTGGCGCTGGCATCCTTGACATCCTTCTCAGAAACCACCTGAGCCTGCTCAAGCTGACCGATAGACTCTCTAGTCTTTCCAATCGTGTCGCGACGAGTGCGCTCGGGATCGACATCAACTACTCCTTGCACGGCATGGCGAAGAGGGCCGAAGATTCGGTTGGTGATTGAGTTGCTGCTAGGCACCTTCTTATGCGAGACACTAGTGCTTCTCTCTGGGACACCTTGGCCGGCCTCTGGTGTGCTGGATGGAAAGTCGCCGTGCGTAGGCGGGAAATCAGAATCGATAGACTCGTTATCGTCCTGGTTGCCCTCACGCCTCTGGTACGTAGGTGTCTCTCGGAGACTAGTAGACCGTCTTGGGGGCGAAGAAAGCTGCTGGCTGCTCGAAAGATACTGCTCGATGCGTCGAGCTTCGCTTTCACTGCGTTCCAGCTGATCAAGTAGCGTCCTCTTCTTCTCGAGTTCCTCTTCAGTCAAGTCTTGCTGTACACGCTTGAGCACCCGGTACCTCACAACGCTTCTGACAACACCAGCAAACTGGGCGTTTTCTCTCATGGGCTCGGCGAAGCTAGCGCCGAGGGAGCCGGCCAGTTCTTCGGTTGCAATGTAGGATGAATCAGCAGCCTGACCAATCTTCTCAATGGCCGGTCCTAGGGACGGAGCCTGTTCAGAAAGGGCAAAGGCGTTGTATCTGGAGCCCAGTTCACAAAGATCAGTGGCTAGAGATGACAGATGGCTAAGGGTGCGACGGTTAACTTTTTCCATCGGACCTGTCAGCAACGTCTCTAGCTCTTTGATCGATGCTTCATATGTAGTAAAGTAAGGATCGAGCTCCTGCTCGCTGAGGTTCGTGGTGTCGTTGGGAAATCGGCCAATAGTGTTGGCGCCGCCTTGGATAACCGAGGAGCTCAGAGAAGTGTTGCCTCCAGATGCAGTTCGGATCTTTGCGGACGTGGCGGGGACGGGGAGGTACAGATGCCCGGGAGTCGGGTTGGCTGTATCCAGAGGTGGCGCTTTGAGAACGTTCTTCGGAATCGACGAGATGGGATGAGAGTTTAACACTTCGCTCTATTATCAGGTTAGCTTTGGGGATTTTATGGAAATACACGGTGAACATACCCAGCTTGCATTGGGATCGAGAAATCTTTGCCAAACGCCGTCGTTGCGGACGGACTCCATGCGACGGCAGCGGTTCAAAAAGACTGCCAACATGCGCTTTCGGAGATCAATAATCTGCTGGTCTTGCTTTGCGCTCGTGGGATGCGCTGCATAATCCGCCATGGTGTGCTTTTCGGGAATCGGGGGAATTACGAGGGTTGGGTGCAAGCGGGTGAGCGCGTCTCTGAGGGAGGCGAATTCAGAATATCTTCGGCGGACTTCGAGATCCTATACAAAGGTTAGCCTGAACATTCCGAAGCATCCATTGCGATACATACTCCGGTGCGAATGGTGTAGACAATGTGTCGGCCACCGCTCTCCAGGCTCTTGCCAGCGTCGGTTATAATAATCTGCATGTTTGGGTTCTCATAAACAATCTGCTCAATGCGACTCGAGTAGCCACCTGGCTTGCGCTTAGGGGGAGCTTCATCTTGAGTAGTATCTGGCGTTTCGTGTTCGCCGATGGTTGTGCTCTGGCCAAAGGCTGGAGCCTCATCATCGCTAGCAGATGGCGTTGCGGCAGATTCGTACGAGTTGACTGTTGAGTGAGCGGTCAGCAGACCGGCCATGACGACAAATTTGCGCAACGGAGATTTTATGCATTGGCATTGCGCATCGCATTCGCGTAGGAACTTACAGTCGCGAGTAGTCGGAGAAGTAGGGTTCACGTTCACCGAGGATGACGTTTGCGAGTCACGGCGGTCGAAGCTCGTCCCGTACGGGTTGTTGTCCTCTTCGTCGTTCCACATTATTTCGAATTGAAGTGCTGTCTAGGGCCTTAACGTGAGAATTCGAAGTTTTCGTCGATCCACGAGCTGGATATGGAGGGTGGCGGCGGCGGCAGTATGCTGGATAGCTCGGGCTGAGAAATGGCGGGGAAGAGCTGGAGGCGTGGTGAGGGCTGAAGGGTTCGCGGCGGAGATGAAATCAAGAAAATTGCACACGACGCGTCGCCATTCTCTGATGCACTCAAATCAAGGGATACGACACAGTTCGTGATGATGCCCGGTGGCGGGCGAGAGGTTTGGGAGTCGATGGAGGAACAAGGCGAAGCTGCGTAGCTCCGGATTCAGAGGCTGCGCCAGGATTGCGGCGCACCACAGCAAAGCAGGCTGGTTGCTGGTGATGACGATCAGGTGGCGCACGGGCCAGTTGCGTCACCCCTCCCGCTCATGTTTCGCTGGTGCCTTGCCGCGTGTCTGCTGAAATAGCGCTGTAGCACCCACCAAAGCCGCTGAAGCTAATGAAACCACGTCTCTGATTCAAGAATACCCATGCTATTCACGAGGGGGGGATTTAGCAATTTTTTCTGTAATATATATCCGATTTCATTGTGCCAGAATACAATGTAGCATAATTTAAAGGCCACCACATTCTTGAATTTACTGCATGTCGAGACGTGGCCATCAAGCTCACCACACGCAGCGCCGCAATGGGTAGGGATGTCATTGCAATAAACTCTCGGCACGCAAAACCTAGTTGAAAATCGAACGGTTATAAATTCAAATGATATTTGGTAACATACATTATAAGCTCTTACAGTCCTATCTATTTTCTGTCCTTCTCGTTGACTGCGTCCGTTCATCAGCTGTTGACTTATACCTTGTCCCATACCTTCCGCCGCCCTGATGAATAGGCCGTGGCGGACTTGGACAGCTCGATGCATTGCTACCGATGTTACTGGTAGACCTAGATTGTAAGTAGAACGAACTAGACTCGATATTGGAGTTTCCCAGCTGCTTACCTGCTTTCCCATGCTATCCGCTTTAGCTCTCTCTCATATCGTTTCCGGGCTGTCTCCAATAGCTCCCTCTTCTTTCTGGAATCAATTCCTTTATCATCGTTGAGATTGCTCTTTCTGCCTTTGTGGACCTGTTTCTGGTCATTCAGACTCTCCATAGTACTGTTGTAGCTTGAAGTTGACGAGGTGCAAGCCTGAGATGATACAGACGGTACTCGGCTGTCACTTTCGACCATTGCCTTGTCATAATGGATATCGTCCTCTGAATTACACAAATCAACTTGGCATGTCTTTCGAGGAGAGCATGCTTCTACTGAGATGCTGTCAGGTTGCCGCTGCTGAAGTGGGTGAGGAATCTGAAAGTCATCACTGTGAACGGTGGCCGCAGCTTCACTGATAGAGGTGTTGGAGTCTTTGCTATTAAATGACTCCATAGGCATGGGTGTCATTCATTTGGGGCCTCTTTGCCCTTCTGGTGAATCTGCGTTAGGAACAACGCGTCAATGTGCGCGCTTGTATGGGCTGCTAGGTTTCCACTGCTATCTGACCACTGGAAGGCTTTTTGATGAATAGAGGCCCTGCATTCGAGTTTTGGAGAATTTCGGATGAAAAAGACACTGTTGAAATAGAGACTGAGGGAGTAGCCAAGTGAAGTAAGTGGTTGTTCATGGCAAGAGCCAATACCCATCCTTCAACTCTCCAAAACAAGGTGCAATTTTCATTGACGTTTCATAATAAAAATCAAGAATTTATAAATGAATTTATTCTTCCACGCGTTCTTTAAAAAATATTTTCTTCACTCGCTGTTGGAAACCAACGTGAATGGCCAGTTGTTAGTGCAACACTGCGAACGTGCACGGACCACCTTCACCCATCCAAAGTCGCTGTCGCGAAATTCCAACTTCGCTTCCCTGGCGACACTCGCGGTATCTGCTAGCGCTGTCAATTTCTTCCCACGGCCGCGATACAGCGTCAATTTCGCTTGCAGCCACTGGGGAATGCTACTGGAGACCTCTGAAAGCTCGTGATACCAGGACCGCATTTCTATCTGCGCATTGCTGGTTGGGCGCGAAGCTGCGAACCCCCGACGCCATAACTCGGGCGACCACTCAACCCTTTTCGACCTCTTCCATCACCCGACACATCATTATGGCCGCCCTTGCGAACGGAACGGCCAACGGGGTCGCGAACGGCGACTCTGCTGCTGGCCCTGTCAGCATCAGATTTTCCGACATCCCCTCGGCAATCGATATTCCCGTTCAGGGTGATCAAGAAGACGAAGCCGTCGAAATCGATCTCGAAGACCTTGTTGACGATCCCACTGAGCTCTGCACCCTCTTCGAAAACGAACATGCCGCCAAGACGTACTGGATGACGGTCGCGCTCGCGTATGCGAAGCAGCACAAGATCGACCACGCCATCGAGATGCTCCTGCGCGGTGGCGGCGCCATCCAGAGCAACGCCAGCAACCCGCGCGACAAGGTCAGCATGATCTGCTGTCTTTGCTGGATGTATCTCTGGAAGAGTCGTGAAGCTCCGCGCGTCGCTCCCGATGGAGTAAGAGTATCTGAGGCCAAGACCAAGGAATACTATCTTCAGCTTGCGACATCATCTCTCAACGACGCGGCTCGTCTCAACCCGTCTTTCCCGCCCATCTTCCTTGCCCGTGGTGTTTTGCTTCTGCTAAGAGCTTCGCTACAGGCCCCTTCGAAAACAGCTGGTGGCATTGGATCCGAAAAGCAGGAGCTGCTCAAGACTGCCGTCAAGTCATTCGACGACGCGCTCCGAGTTTCTCAGGGAAAGAACATGCTTGCTTTGATGGGCAAGGCGCGCGCATTCTTCTCGTTACAAAAATACCCCGATTCCCTGGCCATTTATCAAGACGTGTTGCAGAAGAAGCCAGATCTGGTTGATCCTGATCCGCGCATTGGTATCGGCTGCTGCTTCTGGCAGCTCGGATTCAAGAAAGATGCCAAGACTGCCTGGGAGCGAAGCCTTGAGATTACACCCGACTCCAAAGTTCCCAACATCCTGCTCGGTTTATACTATCTCGATGCCAGCGGCCACGTCCCCGTTAACAGCGAGGACTTTGTGAAGCTCTTCAAAAAGGCCATGACTGAGTACACACAAAAGTCATTCAAGCTCGACAAAGACCTTCCCCTGACTTGCTCAACCTTTTCCAACTATTTTCTGTCTCGTAAATCGTGGGACAATGCCGACAAACTCGCCCACAAGGCCATTCAATACACCGACGTCAACGCCATTGCTAGTGATGGCTGGTATGTTCTTGCCAGAAAGGCTCACTACAACGGCGAGACAGAACACGCCAACGATTTCTATCGCAGAGCTGATGACGCGCGTGGAGGAACTGACACTGGCTATTTTCCCGCCAAGTTTGGTGCCGCTCAGCTGTCGGTGCTGAAGAATGATCTCGGTGAAGCCAAGCTACGTCTTGAAAAGATGATCCAACAGTCAAAGAGTCACGAGGCCATGATTCTTCTCGGTACTTTGTATGCAGAGGAAATTTTCGCCAACCAAAATAGCGATGTCAAGGAGGACAAGTCAGCGGAGATGAAGAAGGCCATCAATCTGTTGGAAGTCGTCAGAAATGCTTGGAAGGACCCCAAGAAAAATGTCTCTCCAGATGCTTCTGTTTTGCTCAACCTCGCCAGACTTTACGAGACCGAGAACCCAGAGAAGGCGCTGCAGTGTCTCCAGCAAGTGGAGCAACTAGAACTCGAACAGATCCCCTCTTCAGAGTATCCCGAAGGCGTTACTGAGGAAGCTGAAGTTCAGGCTGCTATCCGCAAATTCCTGCCTCCCCAACTTCTGAACAATATTGGCTGTTTTCACTTCCAGTCGGAGAAGAATGTCCTGGCTAGCGAGATGTTCGAAGCTGCCCTTGGCGCATGCATGAAAATGAGCGAGAAGGATAGCACCGTCGACACCGACGCCCTGGTATCAACAATCAGTTTCAACTTGGGCCGCAGTTACGAGGCTCAGGGTCTTTTGGAGAAGGCAGTTGAAGTATACGAGGGCCTCTTGAACCGCCACGACGACTACACGGACGCTCGTGCTCGTCTAGCTTATATCAAGCTGCGACAGAGCCCGAACAAAGAGGGCCCCGATGCTGTTGCCAAGCTGTACCAGGATAACACCAGCGATGTGGAAGTGCGCGCTCTGTATGGATGGTACCTTGGCAAGGTCTCAAGAAAGCGACCTGGCAACATTGCCGAAGACCCGGAATTCCGTCACTACAAACACACTCTGCAAAACTACGACAAGCATGACAGATATGCCCTCGTTGGTATGGGCAACCTCCATATGATGCAGGCCCGCGAGATGAGACGCGAGACAGAATCCGATAAGCAAAAACGCAGTGCAGCTTATGGCAAGGCTGTTGAGTTTTTTGAGAAGGCTTTGTCGCTCGACCCCAAGAATGCGTACGCCGCGCAGGGTGTTGCCATTGCTCTAGTAGAGGATAAGAAAGACTACAAGAACGCACTCGCCATCTTCAACAAGGTGCGCGAGACTGTCAAAGAGCCCAACCTCTACGTCAACCTTGGCCATATTTATGCCGAGCTCAAGCAATTCTCCAAAGCGATTGAGAGCTATGAAGTCGCTCTGTCAAAGGAGGGCAAGCAGAATGATCCTGCCATCCTGGCCTGCCTTGGCCGCACATGGCTCAACAGAGGTCGTGCTGAGCGCGACATTGACGCCTACAGTAGAGCACTCGAATGTGCTGAAAAAGCACTGGAAGTCGCCCCTGAGCAAATCCACTACAAGTTCAACGTTGCTTTTGTGCAGATTCAGCTGGTCACGACTATTCAAGGTCTGCCGGAGAATAGACGCACTGCAGAGCAACTAGAAAAGGCTGCTACAGGACTGGAGGCTGCTATTGAGTCTCTTGATGCCATCGCAGCTGACCCCCTAACGCCATACCCCAAGCACGATGTTGAGCAGCGTGCTAACATGGCTCGCAACACTCTGCGCAAGCAGCTTGAGCGCGCCATTGGCAAGCAAAAAGAATGGGAGGAAGTTAACAAGGAGAAGATTGCCGCAGCGCAAAGCCAGCGTGAATCTGAGCTTAAGCGTCGTGAGGCTGATCGTGCCGAAATTCTGGCCAAGGAGAAGGAGCGTCAAGACAAGATCCGTCTGGAGCGCGAAGAGATGGCTGCCAAGGTGAAGCTCGAGACGGAAGAGCGAGAGCGAGAGCTGGAAGCAGATCGCGCGCGCAGAGAAGCAGACATGACGGACGACGAGGACGGCAACAGAGTCAAGCGCAAGCGTAAACCTGCCCCGCGCGCTCCTGGCGAAGGCAAACCCAGGCGCTCGTCCAAGAAGAAGGCTGCCAAGGATGACGACGACGAAGACTCGGATGAAGGCACGCACACCAAGAAGAAGCGCCGTCTGACGACGCGCGAGAACGCCAAGTTCAAGTCGGCCGAGATTGTCGTGGACAGCGACGAGGATGAAGGCGGCGAGGGCGGCGACGATGACGACGACGACATCCTCGACCGCGCCGACCGCATGGGCGGCCGCAGCCCCGCCGCCTCGGACGCCGGCGACAACGACACCAACGCCGGCCATGACGAGGACAAGATGGACGTGGACGATGCGCCGGTGGGCGACGATGACGACGACGAGCCCACGGCCCGTCAGCCTGCCAAGAGGGCACGCCGCGGCCGGGTCGTCGATTCCGACGAGGAAGATGACGAGTAGTGTGGCTACTACAATGTACAGGTGGAGGAATTTTACAGCAGACGAAAAAAATAAATAAATGGATATATCGGCGCAAAAAGGGCGAAAGCAAAGAGAAAGGTTGTTGGGGGAAACATGGTAGGGTGTATTTCAGCCAAGCTAGATGAGCTGATAATCTCTACTTGTTGTGTATTCTTAGGTTGCTTATTTACTTTTCATTTTTGTTTATTCTAGTTGATTTAGATTGAGGAGAAGCTTTGCATCAACAAAGGATTTTATCAAACCTCGTTTCATTATGAGACTGTGAAAACAGGTGTGTCGTAATATCAAAAAAAAAAAGTATATAAATCAAAACACTATACACAGCAGAAGAGGTAGGCGAGTTCATCATTGCGTGGCAATTAGACGATGCTTGGATGCCATATATTCAAATTAGTATATAGAATATCCTGGTTTCCTTTTGCATCGCGCTCCCTCCTCCTCTTCCCTTTTTTTCCCCTCGTTACTCTTCATCTCCAATTCCTTTTTGATCTCTCCCATTCATTTCACAATGCAGACATTATGCATGATTTCTTTTTTTGGTAACAAGACGCATGAGCACAAGTACACCCGCTTAGAAAGCAAAGACCTGGTCCTCGAGCTTGCTGACGGGACGGGCCTTTTTGAAGCCGAGGCTCTCGGTGGCCTTTTTGAGACCGCTAATCATGGGAGGCGGACCGCAGAGCAGGATCTTGACGTCATCGGCGGGCTTGGGGAAGAATTTCTGTTGAAAAAAAAATGGTTAGTATCAAACTGGGAACCTGGAGAGAGAGAATTGGGATGACGTACGGTAATCATGTCGGCGGTGACGTAGCCGACGCCACCAGTCCAGCCCTCGGGAGGGTTGTCGAGGACGTAGTGAATGCGAATACCCTTGTCCTCGGCGGCGAGCGCGTCCAGGTCCTCCTTGAGGAGAATGTCCTGCGGGGTGACATTTGCAAAGATGAGGTCGACTTCCGTCTTGTCGCCCTCCGCACGACCACGGACAATGGCGCGGATAATCTGCAGCATGGGGGTGATGCCGGTACCGCCCGCAATCATGCCAAAGTGGCGGACCATGTTGGGGGTGTAGACGAATGCGCCCTTGGGGCCACGGACGCGGATGGGCTGGCCGACGAGCAGCGAGGCCATCATCTTGGAGATGTTGCCCTGCGGGTAGGACTTGATGAGCAGGTCGAAATGGCCGGGCTGGTGGTCGCCGGAGACGGGCGTGTAGGAGCGCACAATCTCCTTGGTGGTGCCGTCGGGCTGGGGCAGCGGCGCGCCGATGGAGATGTGCTGGCCGATGGGCAGGCCGAGGACCGACTGGGACGAGGGGAGCTTGAAGCGGTAGCTGTTGTGATGTGAGTATAGAGATCCCAGGTTTCGAGTAGAGGGAGAGCGACTTACATGGCTACATTGTGGGAGATGACCGTCTTTTCCTGGAGCTCAAACTCTTGGAAGACGTCAGGCTTGAGGACCTTTTTAATCTCTGTCACGGCGTGTCAGTTAGTCAGTTTCGCGGACGGGCATAGGGGGGCCTGGCAAGGCGGCAGCACCATCGTCGAAGGCCGCAACCGCGCAAACCTTGCAGAGGCTGCGCAGCCCCAATCGACGGTGCTGTCATCGGAGATGGCAACTTACGGAAATTCCAAAAGTTGTAGGCGCCAAAGAGGAGAGCGACGGGAATGGCGTAGATGACCCAGGACGCCTTGACAATGGCGGTGCCGATGATGAGGAGAACGCCGGGCACGTAGACGTAGTCAATGTAATGACGCGCAAAGAGGGAATCGTCCGGCATGATGTCTGCTTATTTTCGTCGTCGACCGTTGGCTGCGTAGATAAAATGTTCTCGTCGGAACGGTTGATCGGAGGCAGTTGTCGAAACGGACGTCGGATTGAGGAGGGGGCAGAGGAAGAAAGTGGCGGCTTTGCCTGCGCGACCGGGACGGACGTTAGATTAGGCGCAAAGGGGGGGCGGCGGCCGGCGTTGAGATTCAACCGAGAGTCCTCTTTTTGTTCAGCAACAAAAAGAATCTAGTTAACAAATACAGCAAAATTAATTCTTCAACAGTAAGATAATCAGGAATTGGTTTCAATCTACAAAAATAAAAGGGCTACGAAAAGGAAGATGCGCGATTTGGCCAAAAAAAGCTGTTGAGCCAAGGTCGTTTCCCCAAGGATTTCGGGGGACCAGAAAAAAAAAAGTGGCAGCTCCAAGCTTCCCATCTCAGGGCCGGTACCTTTTCTTGTTTGGCGTGCTTGACCCGAGCTTCTTTGGCTGTGGGGTATCTAAAACCGAGGTCGTAAGTACAGATGACCTGCTCTCCAGCCAAATTTTATGTGTAAACGCATGTCTATGCTACAACAGATATGCCTAGCTCGGTACCTCGGAGGACTGCAGGTCGGCAGGGCTGTTGATTAGTTTCGACTGGTAATTCCCATCCTGACAGCTATCATTTCAATTAAAACAAGGCCGCAATAATCACAAGCGTCTGCGTACATCGAATAAGCAGATTTCAGTTGATCTCAACAAAGCCGGGCCTCGGCTCGGGCAGCAATTGTGCAAGCCGGACGCAGAGACTGCGAACGCTGACACGTGACCGGTATAAAGATGTGGAAGGCCGAGTAGGATAATGACGTTGACGGGATATAAAACCAGCTCTGCTGAATGCAAGGCCCGATGGGAAGTAGGATCAGCAACATGACGGCACAGTGAGCAGGTGATATTGCACTACCGTGCTTTATCGGGCGTACAGATCGGCTTTGGTTACAGGCGATCTACAGCAACCTTCCTTGCCTACCCTGTACCACTTACGCGCAACTTACACGACAGCAAGAGGCGGCGCATTTTACAGCGATTTAGGCGCAGGTATAGTAGCCGTTGGTTGCGATATGCTATTGGGGTGACGGAACGCTCATGGCCCTTCGTGGCAACCAGTGCAGTCGGATCAATTGAAATGTGGCTGGTTGTGGCTCGACACAACCGTCGGGCTCAAGTCCGTTCACGATACGAAAAAGCGATCAAGAAGAACAGGAACTGCGGAGAACGGTTGCACCTGAAAGCAGGACCAGCTGTACGCGTCGTGGTTGCTACCGTATTGCACCAGCACGCATGCATGCACCAGTCAAACTGCAAGTTCAAGCAGGCCGACAAAAGGCGCACTCAATGGCTAACCTGCAACAGAAGCTGCCGCCAAAACAAAGGACATTGCTGCCATAACTGCCCCGGCGCGGAATTCTCGAAGCGATGTTGGATTGGCGCGCCAGGCGAGGGCCGCGATGGAATTGGCAGGCCGACCAGCATTCCGTCGTGGTGATGCGCAACGCGACTAACCTGACGTACAGTGAGCACAGCACCTCACAGTAGAGGAAGACAAGAACGTCAATGTGACCGTTTTAATCATGATACCACCCGCATTCTTACACTGCTGACTGATATAGCATTTGCTGCTTGTGTTGGCATGTCGAATGGTTGATGCGACGTTCAAGATTTAAGCGGAGCAGTTACATCACTTCGTCCTAGCGTTTCTGCAACCAGAGAAAATAGTGCGAGGCCGGAGAAAAAAGTCGCCTGCACTCCACTGCCAAGAGAAAGGAAAAAAACGGGAAAACGGACATTGCTTGTGCGTTGCAATCGGATTCTGCCAATGCTCACGGCCCTTCCGCGGCAATTTCCTGTGGGAGAACCAAGATAACGCAAGAAAAAGCTTCTTTTTGATTTTTCACGTGGGTAGCAGCCCACCAGGTAGCGGAAGATGGGTTCGACTGACTCTTGGCTGAAAAGCTCTGAAAAGGTTTGTGAAAATCAGACGACCTTCAAGACTAATACAATGCCAAGAGGACCGTTCCCATGCCTCACCGGCAGCTAGGTGAGAGGTGAGCTGAATATGCAGCACCAGTGAAATCGCGCTTGCCTTGGGACCAGTCTTTGTAAACTCCCATTCTTTTACTGATTCGCATTGTGTGCGTGCCATCCCCGCTGCGATTGCGGAGAGCAGAGCCACTGGCCATCTCCCGTAGAACCCTTGTCGAGCTGGAGAGCGCCAGGGCTGGTCGCGCAATCAAAAGCCGCTACAGGTGTGATTTATGCTTTCCGCCGAGATGAAAATTGTTTCTCTGCCTTTCAGATGGTGTTGGTTTTCCGTCTGAGCGGAGAGGGGAGTCGAGCATACTTTTCTCCTCCTTCTTACTAGTCAGGAAACCAAGACGCCAGCTTCTTCACGCTGCGACTGTGGAAGCTTGCTTCAGCGTTCCCCGAGGCAGACCAGCAAGGTGTGTTCCCAAAAGAGCAACTGTCTGAGGTCGCGATACGGGGGGGCTTTCCACTAGCGTGCGCCGCTAATGCCATCATGTTGCATGGGTTGCGAAGGCTGCATACGAGATGGCTCGGGTGGACCGGGAGGCGGGCATGGGTTTGGTGGTGCGCCAGCATGCGTGGTTGCGATGATTGGCTGCAGAGCTCGAGCAGAGTGCTGGGCTTGCAGATGGCTCCCTGCCATCATTTTGCAACAAGCGTGATGGAATCTATTCTGTTCCCCTCCCCCAGCCTGCTACCCAGCCCTTATCTTTTTTTGTTCTGTGCGGAGGGCTCGCATCGGGCTCTCGCCGGATTCGTGCATGCGAGGAGGAGATGGCTGGCTCACAGCCTGGTTCCGCTCAATGTGCGTCGGGCACACGCATGACGACGCGCTCGTATCAATGTCATGTAAATAGATTTGGGCGCAGTCAAATAACCCTCTCCTGTCTTTCCGGACTCCAGCACCTGGTGGGGAAGACGATGGCTTCAGTCCCGGCACAGGGATGCATGCCCATGTCGTGCCACGCAGGGTGGTCTCTGCGCGGGACTAGATGGCCCGGGGACTGGGGAGCTTTGTCTTAGTTTTTTTTTCTCGTCAATGCCGTGTCGCCAAGTGAGCACGCGGGCACGCATGCACAGAACGGACTGGCTGAGGAGGGATGACGTTGATTCACTGCTGGAGCCGGGGGTGTGGGCGTTTTGGGTACGGGCTGGCTGGCGTGCTGCGATACGGGGCGAGAGGATGCATGTAAGAGACTGGGCAAGCCTGTGAATGCATTCGTACTATGTTGAATTATTCATTGTTGGCAATTGTCGGGCTGGCTTTGATTCTTTTGATGTTATTCGGGCAGCGTTGAAGCTTGCAGCAGACAACCAGAGACGACAAACGGAAAAGACGGTGGCCCAAACAGGTGCCAGATCTGGGTCTTGCACGCGAGCGGACGACAGCGCTGGGCAATCAGTCAACCCCCCCTCGCACTCCCCTTGACCCCTTGGGCCCTGGCAGCTACGGCTGTGACGGTGCGATACGACGGGATTTGCATTTAAATTTCGCAATTGACTGTGGATCAGGGTTTCTTTTAGCTTTAATGCTACGAAGCGGACGATACGACGCAATTTTGACTGAAATTGAATTGATCCGTGGGAAAAGAAGCCATCGCAGTGTCTGCACCTTCAGTTGTCGTCAGTGCCTGGAGCTGAGCCGCTGACGTACCTAGTGGTGGGCGGGTGTCACAGCTGTTACAGCGCTGTTTATAGCATCTGGGCGCGCCAAGCCACGGCGCTGGCTCGTGCAATTCCCCCGAAACGGCCCCTGCCCAGCTGTTTTGCTGGCTGCGGTGAATCTGCGTGCGACGTTTGCAGCGGACCAATTACTAAGGTGCTGCGCGTGCGGAATAGGTGCCGAGCATCATTGCGGCCTCTCCAGGCACTCAATTGGGCACGCAGCAAGCAGCATTTGGTTTCACTCAAAACGTCAACTTCAACTCAAAACCTCCATCGCAAACATCACCACCTTTCCCATCTCAGCAATCAGCAATCAACGCACCACCCAACTTTGCCATCCACCGCAACCCACCTCGCATCAAAAGAACAGCCCATCTTTATCCACTTTGGCCCGCTCGACTTTCGTCACTCTTCTTCTGCCACGCCCTCCTCCCGTCGCCCTAGCCTGCTTGAGCCTCTTCTGCACCTTGCTGTGCTTGGCTCTCTGCTCTCTGCTCACCATCATTGTGGTCCCCTCAGCTTCTCGCTAGCACTAGCTTCCCTCGCCGGCGTCGTGCTAGCGCCTTCATCGACTCTTGGCCCGGCACAGGTTATCCTGGCCCTTGACGACGCAGGCCGCACCCAGCCTGCAAGCCAGTCACTTTTCCTTGCGCGACAGCTGCCCAGCCTTTATCACCCGCCTCGACTGCTTCCTGCTCAGTCTCTGGCCCTCTTCGGCCTCCTCTCTTCTCAATCTTGCACCCCAAACCTTGCTTGCATGCCATTAGCTTCAACCTTTGCCAGACTGTTTCGTTTCTTTCCTGCGCCCATTTGTGAACGTTGCTCTCTGGCACCTTCCCGCTAGCTTATCCACTAGCCATCCATCCCACCGCGAGTTTCTGTTTATTCGCCCTGCCTTCTCTACTCGCCATCTTTCCATCTCTGCCTGGCTTGCTCTTCCTCTCTTGCTGCTTCCTCTTTGCTGTTTTCCTGCTGCTTCACTGCTTTTGCTTGCTTCATTTCGCGGCGTGCCTGCCTGCTCCGCCATTTCGTCATTGCCCGGCCAAACCCTTGCGTCGCGACCCAACCTTGGTTACCAAATTTCCAAGACATTGCCCAGCGCCTGAGACAAAACGCACCTATCCGCACCAAGACAAGAATTCCTCACCATCCCGTACACAATATCGTCAGCATAATATACACTTGATCAAGAGCGAAGAAAAAAATACACACAGAACAGCCTCACGACGGCGTCGACGACTCGATCCTACTGCTCTACGCTGGCCCCAGCGCTCTCGCCTGCCACGCCGGCATGATTGCTTAAAGCCGGCTGGAAACACTTGCGGCGCTCGATACCCTCTTCTCCGCCTCAACTTCCGACCGTACACCCCGTTACGGGCCAATTGGCTCCGACAACAATCATGAGCGTCGACCGCTGGAGGCGCCGTGCCTCCATGACGAGCAACTCCGACCTGCCTCAGCCTCCTTCGCCCTCCTTGACGCCGCACGACTTGGACAGTGCTGGTGGGAAGAAGCCTCGGGTCCTTACAAAGGCCCTGCGCTCTCTTAGCAACTCCTCCATCGATTCCATGTCTGCCCTGCCATCAAGGAGTTCCAGTTCTCAGCGACGCCTGCACAAGACGCCTTCGGGCTCTGCCTCCATGATCGAACGCCTGCATCGCCGAGTCTCGCGCGATTCTTCTTCGAATTCCCCTGCCGATACCTGCCCGAGCCCTCTCCTAGACACTTCCCACAGCTCCATGGAAATCATCAAGCGCGGCTCGCTAAAACAGGATTCATCTAGCCGCAAAGCTCGCTCCGATTACATTGTCCTCACCGATCAGTGTCTCTCGAGGTTTGCCAGCTTCGAGGCGGCTCGTGTCACCTACCCGCAGCTTACCGTCCCGGAAGAGCCGACTATTGGTCGTTCTGCCTCTTCCGCGTCCGTGTCCAGCAAGGCTAGTACCGCAGCCGAAAATCGCCTCGAGATTCCTCTTGTATCCGTCGTCGCCGTTTTTGTCGATTCCAACGCTGCTTCCGCCTACATGGTCGAGGTCTGGTGGTCTTCACCTGTCCCTAGGCTCGCCTACTGCCGCACCCAGCTGTCGTTTATCACCGCCAAAGAACGAGACGAGTGGCTCGTGCTGTTACACCGTACCTGCAGACAAAAGATGCGCCAGAATTCTCTGTCAGGAAGCGTCCCCGATAACGTCAAGGAGCGTATCCATCACGTCGTTCGCTCGACCGAGACCGTCAATGACGATGCCAAGATCACCATCTTTCCTGTCGTCCGCCGTGTCGCCCCCTCTCCCAAATCGCCCGCCGATGAAATTACCAACTCGGCCGACGGAGGACCATCATTCTATTTCGCCGTCGGCCCCTTCATGTGCTATTTGGTGGAGATTTTAAGATCGGATCATGGCACATCGGCTGGTGACCTTATGGCCAAAGTGCTATCTTTTGGTACTGTCACACTCAGCCGATTCCAGGCGTCCGTCGCAAGTCACCAGCAAACCTTTGCCATGTCCTTTCGCGTTCCCTTTGGTAAAGAGACACGTCTCACGCTAGCCAGTGTTTACTATCGCCGCATCATCGAGACCGTCATCAAAATGGACAGAATTCTGAAACCTACCTGGCCACAACATCTGCAACAGGCCATTTTCGAGATTCGCGGTCTGTCTCCTCCCCTCCAACTTACGTCAGGAAACGACCTGGGTGGACTTGACATTAGCTTGCCTGCCTACTGTGCCGCATACAAAGTTCCTGTGCCCAACTGGCGCATCGACTGGAATACGCCTTCGCAGCCTTGTTTTTGCCTCTTGCCGGCTCACAGCACGTCCGGCGCGACCTATTCACCGCTCCAGATCTTGGCTGTTTTCAGAGCTCTGCGATACAACGGCTTCTTCAAGGCTGTGTCTTTTGCTGATGTTGACCTGACCCCGTTAGCTGGTAGGCAAGATTGTGGCCAGTACGCGGATTCGGTTGTTTATGCGTCTGCGAACCGCGTTCGCATGCCCGAAGATCTCTACGAGATCATGTCACAAGCATCGGTTCTCGAACAGGAAATTCACTCGCTGCTTTTCGCATCCGATTCTCTTCGATCGATCAATCTATCCAATGTCATGGGCTTATATGACCCCCAAACGCGGCAGCGCCGCATGGTCACCGATATTGCTGCTCTCGAAAGGACAACCTCTGAATTGCTGCGGCCGATCATGGAGTTGCTCAAGCGACAGCTGTCCCACTGTCACAGCATCGTGCTCTCTGGCAATCCCATTTCTTCTGCAGACGCTGACGAGCTGCGCGATACTCTGAGCCTTCACCACGTGCGCCTTCGACGTCTCGAGCTTGCCGACTGCGGCCTGGCCGATTTTGGCCTGTCTGACATCTGGACGGCGCTGGACCACCAAGCAGATTCATTGGAGATCATTGACTTGTCGAACAACCAGGGTACTGTCCGATTTGAAATTATCTGCAATGCTCTTAGCCATCTCACCGGCGTCACCAAGCTTTGCATTGCGCGCAACGTGCGACTGGCGACAGAGTTGTCGCTCTTTGATGATGACGCCTTGGCTACTTGGCACCTGCAAGACCTGGATTTATCCAGCATCGTGCTCAATGACGCAACGGTGGACAGTCTCGCCAACTATCTGTCTGGCAGCAGCTCGCAATCTCTCCGTCGCCTGTATCTCAACTATTGCGGACTCAGCGGATTCCACGTGGCACGGCTCTTCCGCAGTATGGGACCAGCCCGCGAGATGGAAGTCTACATGAATTCGAACCGCCTCGACGACGGAATTTCAGATCTTTGCGATGCTATTGGCGCGGGACTGGGGCCTTGGTGCTTGTTCCTGCAAATGATTGATTTTACGCGCGAAGAGAGTTACGTCAAGCTTCTCCGTGCCCTGGCGCTGAATACTTCCATCAAGTGCCTCAGTTTAGCGGGCACCTCGACTCCCGACGCGGCTAGCGAGACGGCTTGTCAAGCCGTGTTTGACTTTTTATCCAAGAACAAGTCGATTCGGTACTTGGACATGTCCGGTTATGATTCCAAACTCGACGAAGGAAGGCTCGGAAGGGGATTTTCGCGCGCTCTCGGCGGAATCCGTCACAACACAGCGATCGAGCACCTCCGAGTTCGCAGCCAAATGCTTAATATTAACGTGGGCGATCTCGCCGAGGCGCTGTCTGTGAACAAAACCCTCCGAACGGTTGACTGCGCATCAAATGACTTGACGTTGTCTAACTTGCGATTTCTCATCACCAAACTCGAAGGCAACACCTCTATCCGCAACTTTTCGGCATTTACAAACCATGAGCTTGAACGTACCATTGAAAAATCTGTCAGCGATGCGGCCATGCCTACGCCAACCAAAAAGCCATCCATGATGTCTCGATTCAGGCACGACAAGAACAACCAGTCTCAGCAGGAGGCAACGTTGATTCAAGAGCTCAAGGTTGAGTGGGATCAAGCTATGGCTCATCTGCAGAGCATTACGGACGAAAATCTGCGCAACTACGTGAGCGTGATGACTTCGGATGCCGCAGTAACCGTGCAGAGCCAAGCCTCTCTCGACAGCGACATGACATTTGCGGCGTCTTTTGGCGGTCTTGCTGCGAATGACTTTGAGGGGCTCAAGGTTGTCACATCGAGACACAGCGCCGAAGGATCGCAGCGCGTGAGCCTGCATGCCCGCACCGACTCTAGCAGATCTACCGGGGACCGACCGAACTCGGTTGGCTCTAGCGAGGCCGCGGCCAGCCCGAGTAGCGAAGCCGGCAGCAGCGAGTCCGGTGCCGCCACACCGCTCGACATTGACTACGGGGCCGAGACTGAGCCAGGCATGCGGAGTGGGCAAGAGCAGTGGACAGTATATGGCGACGGCGCCGAACACAACTATACATATAGCGATGGTCAGGATACGGATGTTGGGCTCCAGATGAAGCGATATCGACGATTCCAAGGAGATCCGACAGACCGCATCGAGGAGGAAGACCATGCGCATGAAGCGGACAAGAGCTCCCCATAGGCTATTGTGCAGTGAGCGGTGGATGGTGAGCTCAGTTAGTATGATTTATTTACTTGTACAAGGTGTTTCAGCGAAGGGAGTTTTGGATTTTTGAACATGGTATTTTTGGGGGATTGCGTATCATTTTTCAGCCTGTTTTTATCCTTTTTTTTATGTCATGGAAAAAGCCGATACCCTTTAGTGCTTTAATAGCGAATGAATAATACCCGAGGGGAGAGTTTTTTATTTTATTTTAAGAGGACGCGAGGACAATGTGAATGCAGAGCTTAATTAGCATCGAGAACCACCCTCCACACCTTCTGCGTGTCGTTCAAGCTAGGCGTCAGTGTATGTCTAGAGTATGGCAGCTCAACTATATCATGTCAAAAGGACCATGTCTAGCATTCGGGAAGAAGAATTTAGAAAAACCAAGCCATATTAGAATATAAAGTACTTTTGTGACAGGCGAGTGCGTTTACTCGGAGCAAACATCCCTAGTATTCGTCATCTAATAGTCTCTGTACCTATCATTTTCTCAATGTAGATAACACAGGCTAATTTGGTAACAATCCTCCTACATTTCGCCATGAGAGCAAACAGCATAACTGGAGCAGTTATATGTACTTTGCGCTTCAGACACATCTTGTGAAGCTTTTAATTAGGTATCAATACAAGCATTTTTTCCTTTCAGAAATGAATAACTGTGACCACTTGCAAGCTGCGATGCTGAGATACAATGGGACAACTGGGGAAATGGGAGAGTGACAGCCCCACTTGGGAACAGGTGTCTTGGGCCAACCTCCAACACCAGCTCGGGCTAGTTAGCTTTCGTCATCTACCTCAGCCTCGCTTCTCGCTCTCTCTTCCACCTCAACCCGTCTGTCGATTCGCTCTCGCTCCCCGCAGGCCTGCTTTCCATGCCTCGCAGCGACAGAGAGCACAATCTTTCCATCTAGTTTTACTTTCTCTACTTTGGTTTCCGCTCCGTGTTCATCGCAGCGCCCAACGAGGAAGCTGACGCCGTTTCCCCTGGGCTCCGGTTAATTACCCCCCAACGCCATCCGAGCAACCGAACCCAACCTCCGGTTACCTCGCGAGCCTCGCCCGACAATTCGAAGGTCTGAAGAACGAGATTTGGATTTGCGCTGCAAACCGATTATACATACACGCCGACGCTATGTATTCCAATTACGGACAGCAGCAGCAGCAGCCTGGTGGCCAGCAGTATGGAGGGGGCTTCAACAACATGGGTCAGCAGCAGCAGCAGCAGCCCAGCCCCTTTGCGCCTCAGCCCACCGGATACGGTCAACCTCAGCAGCAGCAGCAACAGCAGCAGCCAATGCAGCAGCAGTTCACCGGATACCCCATGCAGGCCCAGCCGACCGGCATGCCCCAGCAGTCGCAGTCTCTCCAGCAGCAGTACACGGGCTACCCGTCGCAGGGCTTCAACTCTGGCGGTGCGCCGCCGCCGGTGCCCTCGATACCGAACCAATACCAGTCGCAGCTCCAGCAGCCGCAGCAATCCCAGCAGCAGCCGCAGCAGAGCCTCCAGCCCACCCAGCAGACAGGCTTCTCCCTCTCGCCTGCGCACGCCTCCGGCCCTAGCCAGCCGCCACCGGCGCCCGTGAAGCCCCAGGCGACTGGCTTCAGCCAGATGGCCGCCTCGTTCCAGACCGGCGGCGCATCGTCCAGCGCGCAGGCGACCCGCCCAGCCAAGACGAACAAGATCCCCAACATTCGTCTGTCCTTCATCACCGCCAAGGATCAGGGCCAGTTCGAGACGCTGTTCAAGTCGGCCGTTGGCGAGGGCTCGAGCACCATGTCGGGAGAGCGTGCGCGCGACCTGCTCCTCCGCTCCAAGCTCGACGGCGACTCGCTCTCCCACATCTGGATGTTGTCTGACACCACGCGTGCTGGCGAGCTGTACTTTCCCGAGTTTGCCCTCGCCATGTACCTCTGCAACCTGAGGCTCTCCGGCAAGACGCTGCCGCAAGCGCTGCCTGAAAATATCCGAAACGAGGTCTCGAGCATGGTTGATATTATTGGTTTCAGCGTTGTCGATGAATCTGGAAGCGGTGCCGCCGCCGCGACCAACAAGCCCGCGGCGCAGCAGTCTCAGCCGCAAGTTTCTAACTCTCAGATTCTGCAGTCGCAAATGACTGGTTTCCCGACCCAGCAGACCGGTTATGGCGCGCAACCTCAGGGCATGCAGCCGCAAGCGACCGGATATCCTGGCATGCAGACTCAGCCTACGGGCATGCAGAACCCTCAACCGACTGGCTACGCCGGCCCCAGACCACCGATGCCTCCGATGCCCACTGGCTACCAGAACAACATGGCCATGCCCTTGAACGCTCAGCCGACCGGCGCCCCTGGACAATGGGGTCTCGTGAACGCGCCTTCGTCTGGACTGCCGAACATTGATGCGCTGCAAGCTCAGATGATGCCCCAGCAGGGCCGCGAAGGTGGTACTTTCACCACCCAAGGCCTCCAAGGCAATGCTGTTATTCCGTGGGCCATCACTAAGGAGGAGAAGACACGATACGACTCGCTTTTCCGCGCCTGGGACGGTTTCGGCAAGGGCTTCATCCTGGGCAGCCAGGCTATTGAGATTTTCGGGCAGAGTGGTCTCGAAAAGCCCGACCTGGAGCGTATCTGGACGCTGGCCGACCACGGCAACAAGGGCCGCCTGGATCTTGACGAATTTGCCGTCGCCATGCATTTGATTTACAGAAAGCTGAACGGCTACCCCGTTCCCAACAATCTGCCTCCCGAGCTTGTTCCGCCCTCTACGCGCAACTTTAACCGATCCATTGGCACGCTGAAGAACATGCTCCACGAGGAGTCCAACTTTCGCAAGGACACTGGTGCCGCCCTGCTTCCGCAAAAGACGGGCGTTAGCTACATGAAGAACCGCTCTCTGCGCGGCAACAACTCGCCCACCACTGCTGGCCGCAAGGATGCTACCGTTTTCCGCAACGACGACGAGAGCTTTGGCTACAAGTCTAGTGCACGCCGCAGAGTGGGTGGTGGTGCCACCGAGCGCTCCGAGTCACCATCGTCGGTCGGCTCCAACGACGAGATGACCCTTGACCAGCTCCGAAAGAAGATCAAGGAGAAGGAAGTGCTACTCGATGCCATGGACTTCCAAGACGAGAAGAACATGGAGGAGGACGATGTTCTGGACCGTCGCGACCGTCGCGAGGCGGAGGAGCTGTACCGCCGCATTCGCCGCATTCAGAGCGACATTGACGCCCACCCCAATGCTTCCCTGGCGAGCGGCGACTCTGATGCTGAGAGACGCGCTCTGAAGCGCCAGCTGCAGAACCTTCTCGACAAGGTGCCGGAGCTGGCCTCGCAGGTTCGCAAGACTGAAAAGGCCATCATGGATGCCCGCCTGGAGCTCTTCCGTCTCAAGGACGCCAAGGCCAACCCTGGCAGCGCGTCTGCCATTGTCGGCACCGGCCCCGGCGGCGTCGTGACCGAGTCTGACCGACTCAAGGCGCGAGCCAAGGCCATGATGCAGCAGCGCACCGCTGCGCTGACCGGCAAGAAGATCGACGTGCCTCTCGACGACGACTCCGCCTCCAAGCGTCTGGAGGAAGAGAACATCAAGGCCAAGAAGGAGAAGGAGACCAACGAGAGCATGGTCCGCGACGTTGAGGAGAGTGTCGGCGAGTTTGCCCGCGGCATCGAAGACAGCCTCAAGGATGGCGGCCGTGACAAGAGCAGCGAGCACGAGAAGCGCCGCTGGGAGGATGCCCTTGGCGTTGAAGATGAGGTTCGTGACTTTATCTTTGACCTTCAGCGTGAGAGCCGCTCCGCCCGTGTTCGCTCCCAGGACACCCGCTCTGCCCGCCCTGCGGCCGCAGAGACTCGCCAGGAGCGTGCTGCTCCCGCCGCTCCGGCCCGCGTTGAATCGCCCGCGTCTGTTTCGCGAACCTCTACGCCCCCCGCTGCCGGTGGCTCTTACGCCTCCTACAAGACGCCCGAGGAGCGTGCCGCCTTCATTCGGCAGCAGGCCGAGCAGCGCATGGCTGAGCGTCTGGCTGCTCTCGGCATCAAAGCCCCCTCCAAGCCCGGCGAGACGGCTGCCCAGCGCTCTGAGCGCGAAAAGGCCGAGCGAGCTGCCAAGCTCAAGCAGGCCGAAGAGGAAGACGCACGCCGAGAAAGTGAGCGTCGTGCGCGACTGGCCGACGAGCAAGGCGTGCCGCCACCTGTGGCCGAGACGCCCAAGCCAGCACCGCCGCCGCCGCGCAAGGCACCCAAGCCCGATAATGCAGAGGCCGAGCAGAAGCTTGCCGAGCAACATCAGCAGTCGCAACAGCAAGCCAGCGACATGCAGTACGTACTACGATCAACGAGTTTACGAGGAAATGCTAACGTGGACTACAGGGATGCCGTCAGGGAAGAAGAGGACGAGTACGCCAAGGAGCAGCAGGCTACCGAGGCGCGCCTCAAGGCCCTGGAGGAGCAGGTGAAGCAGGGCAAGCTACGTAAGGAGGAAGAGAAGAAGAAGAAGAAGGCGGCCCTGGCCGAGGCCAAGGAGAAGGAGAGACAGCTTGCTGCCCGACGGGCCGAGGCGGAAGCGGCCAAGCAGCGTGAGCTGGAGCTGCAGCGCCAGCTCGAGGCCATGGAGGACGATGACTCGTCTTCGGATGACGATGGCCCTGAGCAGACCACCCCTCTGGAGTCTTCCGAGCGCAGCGTCGAAGAGGAGCCCAAGTCTGCGCCGCCACCGCCGCCTGTGCCCGTGGTCTCACCGCCGCCGCCTACCATCGTAACCTCGCCACCCGCCGAGACGGAGAGCAAGAACCCGTACAAGAAGATGATGTCGCAGCCGTCCGAGGCGGCCTCCTCTCCTGCGACCACCTCTCCCGTGGCCGCTCCTGCGGCCCCTGCCCCTCCCGTGCCCAAGGCCCCCGCGCCCGCCGTGGCCATACCTCAATCTGATGCCTCGACCAACCCTTTCCATCGCATGACCCAAGGTGGTGCTGCTGCTGCTCCCCAAGCGGCGCCCATCTCCCGCAAGAGGGCCGATTCGGAAGACTGGGGCTCGGATAAAGACGACGATGACTCTGAGGACTCGGACGACGAGCGCCCAGGAGGCGGCAACGCGGCCCAGCTGGCGTCGATCCTGTTTGGCACCATGGCGCCCCCGCGGCCGCTTTCGGCGGCCGGACGGGACTCGAAGCCGTCGAGCCCAGCACCCACGCGCGACGCACCCATCGCCTCGCCCCCGCCTCCTCCTCCCATGCCTGGTGCTGCTTCGGATGGACCGTCTGGACCGCCTCCCCCGCCGCCCATGCCAGGCAGCAGCGCACCCCTTCCTCCTCCCATGCCTGCTGGCGGTGCACCTCCTCCTCCTCCTATGCCTGCGGGCGGCGCACCTCCTCCCCCTCCTATGCCTGCAGGCGGTGCACCTCCCCCTCCCCCTCCTCCTCCTGGCGGCGGTGCACCTCCTCCCCCGCCTCCTCCCGGTGGTGCACCAGCTCCGCCGGCGCCTGCTGCTGGTCCGCCGGCTGGCTTCCTGGGCCAGATCCAGGGCGGCATGAAGCTGAAGAAGACGCAGACCAAGGAGAGCACTGGTGGCACTATTGGCAAGGTTCTGGATTAGAAGGGATAGTGCGTGTGTGTACGTAAGAAGGAAAGGTCTATCGTTGAGGATTTTTACTTTGTAGTGTATGTATTGGTGGAGAGGAAGTTTTGGTAGAAGTTGGGGAAAAGGCAGCATCCATAGTGGGATTTTCTTTTTTAATTGACGATTTTATAGAACAAGAAGTGCAAAGTGATAACGCTGACGTTTACAAAGTACGACTTTGTAACTGTTTGCAGCTCTCTGGACGTGAATCGGATTACGGCCTGCCTGTCAACCAATGCAACTGCAAGCGCCAACGCGCAATCGAATAGGCTGTTAATGAAATTCAATGAGATGCAATTTCTTCATGACTAGCATCTACGTCATGAGGACGGGAATTACGAATAAAAAAAAGACGAGCCCATCCAGGCACAAGAGACATGGCAAAGAACAAAAGCAAGCCCTACGGTCCTAGACACCTTCTCCCTTGCGGAGGCTCTTGCGGAGGCTATGTAAAATGTTACACCGCAAGACGGCCCGGCTACGGGAAGAAAAGACGGCCGTTACAAAGGGGGCAATTTTTTTTCAGCTCGTGGCAGCATTGTATTCCGTCTCCCTTGAGGCGAAAGAAAAGGTACCTGGAAAAGAAGCGGAATGGCGGTTGAGACAAGTAGAGCTGCAGAAACGCAGGGCGGAAGAAGACAAGGGAGGTGAAATAAGAGATGAGCAGAGACGCATTGTGGGCATTGTTTGCTTTTTGGATCAGAGTCATGGGGATCTGAACACTCCGAAAAAAGAGAGGAACAAAAAGAAAAAATGTGAACAAGGAACATGAACAAGGAACAGGGGAAGCAAGAATGAGGCGGCCAGGTTCATCGTGGCCAGTGCTTGCAACGCCCAAAGGGGCCGAACGAAGCTTGGGCAGCAAGCCATTTCGGTATGTATACGAACCCCTGGTCAATTTTACTGAACGCCGTGCATGAAGTAGATTGTAGCTAATAAATGCGCGGCCGTAATAGCTAATCTGTTCATTCTGTTCGCTGTCGATGGGAGAAACGTGGGATTGCTTATTGGACGCCTTCTCGGCCGCAGGATATGCGACCACCCGCGATGTGGCTGCTGCTGGCCTGGTCGGGCGGTGTAACGTCGGGATTCTTTCTACGGACGAGAAAAAGGGACAGCTGACTGGTCATGACCCCCAGCCGGTCAAGGATCCGGATAGGTTTGTGGTCCTTGTCACAAGTCACAAGTGCCGCCGAGACCCCTGGTCCTTTAATTGATGAGAGCTGCGTGACGTGTTAAGTGGTTTGCGCACCACCCAATTAAACAGTTCCCGAAGCAAGTAGGCTGAAGCAGAGCCGCAAAAAGAACGAACGCAGGGAGGCGGATCTGGGTTGTGCTCTGAGCCGGCGTTCTGTATTACATGGGTTGGTTTTGTCTGGCGCGCGGACGGTTCAAATTACAGCGGAGTGTCACCGGCGCCTGGTGTTGGTGGTGAGCAAAGGGCGAACAGGTTTCAGCATTTTGGTTCCGGCGGCTAACGCAGGTACGGCACCACCGGTTCAAGGGAGAGGAAACGGTTCACATTTTGCACAGAAGAGCCAGTAAAATTGTAAGTGGTTCCCTATCAGAGAAACGGGTTACACTGGGACGATTGATGGAGTTTTTTTTTTCTTTTGGAGAGATGGGCTTGACTCGAGAACGGCACCGTGGCACGGAGAGGCCGGGGGAAATAAGGTGGAAAGCTCCGAGATTGTGGATGAGGCTCATGCAAGCTCTTGGCCAGTCCACCAGCTAAGCTATTTTTTTTTTGGAACACATTCACTAGATTTGGGGATGCATGAATAAGAGCTATTCAAATCTGGAAAGTTGTTTACTTGGGGAAAAAAACGCGGGTGCTTGGACGTGGTGAGGGAACGGCGCGCGGCAGTTGGTAGTGGGCGGTGGCCGTGAGAGGCCAAACCAACGCGCAGTTACTGATCTGACGAAACTCTACTGATCCAGCATGTGAAAATTGTAAAACACGGATTGTACAGATTTTCACTTTTTTCTTTTCAGCATGTTCCAGATTTTAGGTTTTTCGTCTTTCTGATCTGGTCCGGTGCACCGTCGTCGCGCCCTTGAAGAGGAGACAGACACGGGGACATTCCAACGCTCCAGAGCCCCGCGCCGGGACGGACAGACCGGATTTGGAATGCGGGCGTGCTGTTTTAAAACATGTAGTTGAAATAGTGAAAAAGATGGTAAAGAAAGAAATTCCCGGAAAAGGAAAGAGTAATTGAACTATTACATGATACTGGTTTTGGCTGGTATTAAACAAGAGGCTAGACTGGGATGATGACGGCATGTATTCTGCATTGAAATGTGCAAGATGGGCCACACGAATTGCGAAAAAAAGAAGTGGTGCCTCGGACAACGTTTGCAAGGATGTTGAGAAAGGCGCCATTCTATCTGCCGGCCAAGGTAAAGTGGCTTGCGTCGTTGTCTGCGTGTAGATAAGTCGCGATGGTGGTGTGGGCAGTGACGTCGACGTGATGGGGGATCTTCAGCGCTGCAATGCGCTATAAACTGACCGGCCAACCGCTAAAACCTGTCTACCGTCCGCTGTAAGTCCTAAATAGCGTGATGGTGGTGGTGTGGGCGGCTCGCGACGGGCTCTGATTGGTCAAAGCTCGCGTAAATCAAAACAAACCCGACGCGTCTCCCCAGACGCGTCTGGCCAACGCTCACCAAAAAGTGTCAAGCTAAGCTAAAAGCTAGCTAGGCAGGTAGGTAATAGGCAGCTGAGCAATGAGCATCGAATCAATTCCCGCCGGGGCCCGGTTCAGAGTTTCATCCAAGGCCAAGGCAGAGAGAGCGTGCACGTCATGAATACTTTTTTAATCCACACGGTTACTTTTCGTACGTCTCACCACATGCTTTCTTGTCTCTCGACTCTCTTGGACGCCACGGCTGGATGAGTGTCTGCCCCTCCCCACCTCGGCATCAGCGCATCCTTTTGTGTGAACTCGGTCTGGTGATGCAGAGTTTTTCTTTTGCGAAAGAGGGAGAGAGAGAGATTGAAACAAGATTGCGGCGGCAAGGAGAGCGGACGAAAAGAGACGGATGAAAAAAGAAAGCAAGAGGCGACACAGCACGGAGAGGTAAAACACGACGTAGCCGAGGAACTGGTTGCACGTACGCAGGAACTGTACCTCTCCCAGCGACGCGAGACATTTTCACTTTGCCGTCTCTTTTTGGGGCTTGTCAAATGGTTAGGTTATACGAGCCTGGGGGCTGTGAAGTGTGTGTGTGTGTCGGCGGTAGGAAGCGGCGTAGCACGCACCAGGCCAAGTACACCTTGATCAGCTCATTGGCTGCCACCCACTGAATCCGAAACCAGGCTTTTCATAATTTTTTTTTTAAGTGGCTTTTTTGACTTCCTATCGAGATCGAGAATCCATAATCTTCTCCACCTGAGCATTTTCGTGTCTCCTCCTCTGGCCAGTTCTCTCTCGACTGGTGGTTGCAGTATGATAGATAGGTAGTTGATTTGAGACGAGCAGAGAGCAGAGTCCCCGCTACACGGCCGAAACGCATAAACCAAGACAGAAAAAGAGGTCCAATGAGATAGAGCAAGTTACAAGACAGCTTTGGGACGCATTAAATTCGTGTGCATTCCGAGTTGAACCCCGCTTGGATTGGTTTTTGGCCTGGCCTGGCCTGACCTTGGCGAGGTGGTCGCGGTCGCGGTCGAGGATGGCCCCTGCTAGGCTGGCTGATGGGCTTTTAGTGGATGGAGCGCTGACACACCACACACAGTGACCACACACACCAACCGGTACAGCGCATCATGCACCTGTAGCCGAAGGCCCACTGCCCAACAGGTGCGAGTGGAGAGACACGCTACGCCCACTCACCCACTAAAAGCCATGAGCACAGCCGTCTCCACTGCTGCCCACCACAGTGGCCGCAGTGGCCGCAGCGCAGTGTTGCAACGCATGTCCGCTGCAACACTGCTACTAGGCACAGGCACACAGCGCTGGATCAATCGGCTCCTCTGCAGCCTCTTCTCCTCCCTTGTCACCCACCTACACCCACCTCCACCCAAGTCAACTTTCAACCTTCTTCCCCTCTTGCATCCTTCTTCTCCTTCTTCACGATTGCTCTCTCTCCTTTCCTCACCAATAATTTTTCTTTCGCCTTGACACTTTTGATACTCGAATCGACTCTTGTACGACCACTTTCTCATAACCGACGACAAAACACGCTTTTTTTGCTACTTGCACCTCCGACTCGCGCCACGCCAACGCCCCTGACACGTAAAATCCATCATCACCGCTTACCGCACCACACCGTACAAGGCTTCACCCAACGCCAACCCGCAAAAGAAAGCGCCCGGCTTTTTTTTTTCTCTGCACGCGCCCCACTGCTATTCAATACCACCTTGGGTAAGCAAACCTCATCCTATCCTTTCTTTCAATCTTCTTCGTACCCCTGTTCTTTGTCCCGTCTTCGTCTCGCTGCCTTACACCGCGTCCACCGTGAATGCCAACCGCGTTTGACCGCTAACATCAACCTCCGACACGCAGCTCAAACACGCCGCGTTTGCTCCCGCGCTTCACGCCTCACGGCTTCTCAGCACATTGACCTGGCCGCCATGGCCAAGTCGACGCGTTATTTCGGCCAAAACGAGCCCCTACAAATCTTCCAGGACGACATGTTCGACACTGCCCGTCCCATGACGAGCCACGCTCCCATGCCTTCCGTCACCCGTCCGCCGCGACGACCTCTCAGCGCCTCCAGCTCCAACGTCGTTCTCGATCCTCCTTCGTCAGGATTCAACAGTTACTCGCCCTACAAGACGAAATCTTCCTCGCCGCGCTCGCCGCTCAAATCCGCCCACGGTACCCTCAATATGGTCTCCATGGCGCCTCCCATGGCCAAGGGTCACACCACCGACAACCTCCAGAAGAAGCCTCAGCTCTCCAAGTTCAAGACGGGCCCTCAAAAACCAACCTTTGATCTCAACTTTGGCAAGGAAAACGTACACCCGCACATCTATCCCGCGCCGCCCAGCATCACCATCTCCATGGAAAACTACTACCACAAGCCAAACGCCAACGGCAAGCGTGGCCTCATGGACGCTGCCCCGATTCGAGATCCCCGCGCCAAAAAGGTCAAGACCGAGGACAACGCCCTGCCGCCCTACGACTCCTTTCCTCCCATCTCCGACGACGGCACCAAGCCCCCTCACAGCTACGCCCAGCTCATCGGCATGGCCATTCTCCGGTCGCCCATGCGTCGCCTCACCCTCGCCCAGATTTACAAGTGGATTAGCGACAACTACTCCTTTTACAACCCCAACGACGCCGGCTGGCAAAATAGCATCCGCCATAACCTGAGCCTCCACAAGAACTTTATCAAGATTGAGCGACCCAAGGACGACCCTGGCAAGGGCAACTACTGGGGCATTGAGCCCGGCACGGAGCACCAATTCCTCAAGGAAAAGCCCCCGCGCAAGTCGGCCCCCTCTGCTGAGAACCTGCCCGTCATGTCGACGCGTTTGGAGCCTTCAACACGACCTGCACTTCACATGGGACTCTCGGAGCCTACGCTGCCACCCCAGGGCTCTCGCCGCCAGTCTGCTCTGCCGCCTCTGCCTACCTCGCAGGCCACCATGTCCATGCCCGCCGAAGTCTCCTCCGATGCCACCATTCCCGTCTCCGACTCTGCCGCTCCCGAGGACGGCGCCGACCGCCACGGCGACAACGACCTACCCCACGACTCCATGTACTCGCCTCTGCCCGCCACCATGCACTCGTCACCCCCGGTGTCCCGACACGGAGAACGAAGCGGCACGCCGCCTCCCATGACCGGCCAGCCCGCCTCGTCCATTTCTCGTTCCCACAAGCGCAGCTTCGCCGCCATGGACGACAGTGGTTACATTTCCTCGCTCGAATCGTCCGCCATGCGACCCAACCAAAAGGCCATGCTCCTCACGTCGGAGGCTGATCGTCCCCGCATCAAGCGTGGCCGCGCCGAGGAAGAGATTGCTCGTCTTCGCGGCTCCTCTCCTTTCAGCCCGACCAAGTCTCGTTCACTTTCCATCTACGGCCCTATTTCCTCCTCGCCCCTGCGACAGGCATACGAGAACCAGGCCATGCCCCCTCTGACGCCCCTCATCAAGATGAAGGCGCCTGCACGGCCTCCCCCTTCCGTCTCTCCCAACACCAACCTGCGCATTCACCGCGACAAGGTCCGCCACATGCTCCAGTCGCCTCTCCGCCGCGTCACCGGCGTGGCCGAGGAGGTCCTGCCCTGGAGTCCGGCCTTTAACCTGGACGAGACTCTCTGCGCTTTTGATGACCTGCCCAGCAACGTCACCGACTTTGATATTTTCACAGACATGGCTGGTCTGGACGAGAACACGTTTCCCGTCATTGGCTCCGTGGACTCGGGCTCTCCGGTCAAGCGCTCTGCGAAGCGTATCCGTCTGGATCGCTCCCTCTCCTCGTCGGGCATTGACCAGCTGACGGGCTCCATCAAAAAGTCCATTACCTCTGCTCCTCTTCTCCGCGTCCCCGAACACTCGCCCCTGCGCTTCCTGGATACTCCGAGCAAGGCCTTTGAAGGGCTGAGCTCTCCTTCCAAGATGCTGCAGCAGTCACCCACGCGCGGTTCGCCCAGCAAGTTCTCTGCGGCCATGCTGGAGATGTCTGCCGACGACACGTGGCCATCGCTAGTCATGGACCCCAGCGAGTTTGCCTCGGGCAACGAGAATGGCGACTTTGGCGGGCTGGACATTCTGCAGGGCTTCCAGAAGATTGGCTCGGGCTCGCAGTCCAAGCCGACGCGCCCGTCCAAGCCCACTCTTGGACGCAGCTACTCGACGGCTTTTTAATGACTCAGCCGAGAGGAGTCTTGTAACGACGTTGACGATTTATGATGGGCGCTGCATTGCGGCGAATGGTACAAATAGAGCAGAGGATCCAGGTGATCCTGGCACCCACTTATGGCTTCGCGGCCACTTGATTTTGATTACTTGCGTTTTTGCTTTGCTCTTTTATTTTTGCTATTGGCGATGGCATGGTATGATTTTGAGCAAAAGGAATATTGGCTATGGGAGGATTTGCTTTTATCATGACTGATTACTTGAGGGCGCTTGCTTTGTTGGCGTTGTCTTGCTTATTTGTTGCTTTGGTTACTAATGTTTGCTTTTTGGGAGTGTATTGAGTGTATTGTTTGATATGCTTTGGAGTCCATGTTTTGAGTACTGTACGGACGGACGGAACGGAAACGGGACGGGAAACGGCAACAGAATTATGACTAGTTTGATATTAGCCACAGGCAATGAGATTGATATTTTTTTTCTTCGCACGTTTAGCACTTTGATTACGTACAGACGAGCGATACTTGAAATGAATGCACATGAAGGACACTTGACATGATCTTGATGCAGTAATATATTCATGTTGAATGGGTATCGAGCAACGACAGTCTATACCTCCCAACGCCTTGGCCCCAAACGCCAAAAATGAAGAAAATCTAATCACAAAAGAAAATACCACTACATGTCGCAGAAGCTTAATAGATGCGCATCCGCGCCGCCCAGCCCGTGCTCTCCTTTTGCTCAATGCTAATCTTGCACGGAAACGGATTGCCCCCTTGCGTCGTAATCGGCGGGATATGATCTTTATGGGTATTCGCCAGCGTGACAATCTTCATGGCGGTGGTGAGCAGCGTCTGCTCCATGGCGCGTCGGACTTTGCTGCGTTCTGTACTTTATTAGCTTTGGATTTTTTTTTAAAAAAAGGAAGAGGGCAAAAATACCAGACTCCGTTCGAGGCTCTGCGACCGTCACCTTTACTGTCCAGCACTCCCAGCATACTTCCTCGTCGCCGCGCGATAGCCATGCTTTTCTGCGCTTCTTCTCAAAGAACTGCACGCTAATCTGTCCTCTTGCACCACTCGCCGAGCTCGTCGTCACCGCGCCCATGCTGCCCGCCGTTGTATACTGCTGTCGGGGGGAACTCGTCGCCGACGCTCCTCCTCCTCCCGCTGCAGCGCCAGAATTCGCCGACGAAAAGCGCTCCGCCTCGAGCTGTCGCTCCAGCGCCGCCGCGCGCTGCTCAATCATGGTCGCGAGCTCGTCGTCGTCGACGTAGGGGAGGGTCAAATCGAGGACGTCGCGCGTGGCGGGGCACACAGAGGGAAAGAAGCGGTTGAAGAAGATGGTGTGCAGGATGGCGCGGACGACGTCGCGGACGGAACGGGGGTCGGCAAAGACGTCGAGGATGAACTCGGGGGGGTCGGCGGTGTCCATATTCCACGATCTTTATTTTTCTTTGGTGTTTTGTTGTCGGGCTTGCTGGAAAGAGAGATTTCGGTAGGCGGTGGTTGAAGATGAGGGGAGAGGGAGGGGGACCGGGCGGGGGGACGCCGGTTGCGGCTGCGATCGGACGTGCTGAAATAACGCTGCGGTTGTCGACTGTCGATGCGATGAATTTCCCGTCGTACGAAAAGACTTGTCAAGATTTCAGAGTGAAGAGGGCTGGACTGGGATCATTTCGAAACAATGGCGATGGGAGAGAGAGCTGCTGGCAGACGGAGATTCTGGAAGGATGAGGTGCAGATGATGAGTGTCAGCTGCGCTGCCCAGCCGCGGCGGGCTGGCCGGGCGGGATCAGCGAAACGTCACTGCGCGGGGCGGGTGGTGGGGGTTCAGCCCAGCCCACCTGCGAACAAAGGGTTTGGCTTTGGCTTTGGCGTGACTGTGATTGGTGGGTTGGGGATTGAAGCTTAATTCGCTGGTGCGCTGTGAGAAACTGATAGGGAGGGTATGGATGTACAAACAAACGGGAGCTGAATGGCTGTACAGTATTCCCGCCACGCCCTTAACCCTACTGTATTATCATCCACTAGTTGTCTGATCACTGTCTCGTCCGTCTTTTTCAGTAGTATTGGATCAACCTCCCCCACAATGCCCGGCCTGCAGCCGCGAAACGCAACATCTGGACACTGCTCTCTCCCAGAACAGGACGCAGGAAACACACGACACTCTCTTCAATTAATGCAACAAGACACACCGTTGAAGAGCTTGAAAAAAGCTGCGCATCCCTATGAGCTTACGGAAGCAGACCACATAGTAGTGCGCTTAGACGCAGCTGTGACTGGCCTAGGTACAGCCGCTTGTGGGCCTGGACCGAGAAGAGCTTTCGGTACGACCCGCGAAAGTTAGTTACGGCTTTGTCCTAGAAATTAGCTTGAGATAGCGGCCACGTCCATTTCAGAAGTTTCGAGGGCACATTTACGAGCGAAAACTCTATACTAGAGTCAGTAGTATGTAAGAGTACATATCACCATCCACGCTCAAGCCATCGCTGAACGATCTTGAAGCTCGCTTCCGGTACATCGCTTGGAACCTTGTGTCCAGCACCATCCACCGCTATAAATACCAACCTCCCATCTCTCGTTCCCTTGAATGACCCCGTCGCTGAAACGTTTTCCTGCGCCAGGTCATGCCACTTCGCGGCACGATATTCACCCATCCGCCTCCAAATGCCGCTGTCAAACTGAATGATGTTGCCCTGTGTGTTGATACCCGGATCTAAATTGCCATTCAGCACCATAAGACGGATATCACCTACAGCCTTGCTTTTGTCGACAATCATGTGCGTGTGGTAGGCATTCAACACCGCCGCGACTTGGGGTGTTGTAGGCATCCAATGAGAGCCAGCCTTGATGTAGGCATCGTTGATTTCCTGATTGTTGCCTCGAAAAACGTACGTCTCAGGGAACCCAAGGATTTTTTTTACGTCTCGCTGGTTCAAAACCTCAGTATAGTTCCCCCTTTCCGTGTTTGAGCAGGTTGGTGGATCAGGGCAGCCGCGGAACACTATTCGAATCAAGCGACGTTAGCGGGCTCGTAATCACATGATGCGGTTGCAGAGAAACGATGTAGATACAATACATACGATGATAAGGGCTTCGCTCGCCTTTTTCTACCAAGACATTGTAATATCTAAACAGATTTTCTGCGTAGTACGAGAATGAGGCTTGGCAGATGTCTGGCTCGAGCGTCTCCCCACACTCCCGCGCCAACTTCTCTGCCATAGGCAACTTTGCCAAAATTTCTTCGCATTGAGCCTGCGTTAGCACGCCCCGGCTCACCTTGTTCTCGCAAAAGAAAGCATATATACCCCTTATAGGACCGCCAAAGTCAATTACAGCGCTGACGAGTATCAAAGAAGTAATGTTGCCCCAGAAGGCTTCTGCTGCGTTATGACGTCGCGATTCCAGAATATGATGGAGATACACCGGACCGTAGTGTCCACCGTACGATTCAGCAGCGATATGGATGGGGAGATGCGCTTTTTCTGGAAATACGTGTCGGAAAAAAATGTTGAGAAATTCTTGAAAATCAGGCGCGCCGTCGGCGTCGGTGCCCGGTAGCTTGGCGCCTTGGGCGACGCTAGAGAAACCGACGCCAGCAGGCTGATCGAGAAATACGAGCGTCGCATTGTTGTTCCACGACCACGGATTGGCTTCCGGTACGCTGCTGTCGTTTTGGAGCATGCACGCGCCCAGTTCCGTCAACGCGCCGAGCAGCGAGGAGCTACCGGGTCCGCCGTTCATCCAGAAGATGACTGGGTCGTTGGCTGGATCATTGCGGCTTTCAAATGCCCAGAAAAACAGACGTCGGGTATCCGTTACGTCAATAGTGCCAGTCCACTGTCTCTCGCCGTACGACGGGCACACTGTGCCGTCTTGTTCCACAACCCTGTACTGACCATGCTTGTAGGCCGGCAGGCCTTGCGAAGGACCATAAGACTGTACCCTGCCCACGCTGGCTAGTAGAGGCCTCTGAGCGTGGCTTCCCGCAGCTGCACGGCCCCGTGGGGTGCTTCTGGCAGCCTCATGACGGCGGGTGTTAACTGTCAGCAGTGGAGAACCAAGTTCCGCTGCGAGACAGTTTGATAGCCAAGCAAGAGCGAAGATTAAGAAATACATCAGCACGGGCGTCGTTGAGAAAATTGTTGGCTGTTTAGCTGAAGCGACTTGGGTATCCTGCGAGTGAGGGTACGGTGACGAAGAAACCGCCCGCCTCGATATCCGGCCTCAGCCACTACCTAGATGAGGACCCGCAAACGCTTGTTGTACCCATAGCACGTGTCTCACACAGGCGCTGGGTGTAAGTCCGCCAGTGTACCATGCAACATTCTCTTAAATATACCTTGAATTTGCCGAATCTCACAATATAAAAAAAATATGCGCATGACATCTCTTTCACCATAAATTCTCTACCGCCATGTTATTATATTATATCAAAGTCTGCGTAGCCAATACACCGAGTTGGCCTCTCCACGCAAGGGTGTTTGTGGAGGACTTCTTGGTTGGTCTATTGTAAAGCGCTGCATGCTGGCCACGATTCAGGAAGAGCGGGAAAGTATTTGCCGGGAATAATCCTTGACTACGCCTCTGCCGTGCACCACAAACCCCGGCAGCCTCCTCCTTCAGCTGTCAGATATCCGTCCCAGTACTGCGCCATCACAGCGCACATCACACTGCATGGGCTCAGCTTGGGTCCGCGTTGCAGCAAACACAGCACTAGCAAAGTCCTTCAAAAAGCCGCCACCAGTGACAAGTCCTGCATTATTAGTACGTACATATGCGCCTGCGTTCAGCTCTTCCAATACGATTGCATGGTGTCGCAGTACAAATAAATATCCACCACGCAGATGTAGAACTACTGCACCCCCCAAGCTAGAAATTCTTCCAAACTGCTACATTATATTAGCGATACGTAGATGCACCATGCGCCTCAACATAAGCCTCGTGCTTCTTCCCTCGCTCGCCTTCGCTAGCTGGTTGGATGACTTTTCCAACAACCTCGCCTCCGACCTGGCCCCGATCCTCGCCCTCTTCGGCGAGCAGGTCACGAAGCAGTTCCTCAGCGAGTCCACCACCGGGTTTGACAGCTTCATCTTCGCCATGGTGCCCCTCGGCATCCTCACGGCCGTCGTGTCCGTCATCCGCGTCTGCGGCGGGCCCTCGCTGCGCGCCTTTGTCGGCCGCGCGCAGGAGAGCAGCGGCGTCGCCGAGGCGGAGCTGTGCTCGTCCACGAGCCGTGACGTCTGCGAGGTCTACCGCCAAGGAGCCTTCGTCCGCGTCTTTGGGCAGCCGACGATTGTGGAGCTGGTGCACGATCCGCTTCATGCAGAGTTCTACGATGCGGGCAACAACAAGGCGGATTGTGGCATCCATCTCTTCCGGGACTACATTGGGAGCATTTCCGCAGAAATGGCTGGATGGACCGAAAATGGCCGACCGGTAGGCGCCATGAGTAAAAAAAAACACAATGCGAGCACCATGAGATTTGCCCCTAGCCCGAACCTGTCTCTGAACTATAGCATCAAGAAGCATACCGACTATGTGTTCTGGGCTGCTGCGCTGGCAGGGTTCATCCTTCAATCGTCCATCTTATGGTTTGCGGCTCTAGCCACGTACAAATGGCACTGGAAGAAAAATGACAGCCTCGTGCCAGTGTGGGCATTCCCCATGATGGTGTTTGGAACCGTCCTGCAGTGTGTGGGCATGTGGTTATGCGCCCATCTGATCGACGCAAGTACGAAAGAGAGAGTCTTTCGCAAGAGTGGAATAGACAAAGAGCAGCGTAGCGCGGGTTTGTTTGTCGTGCAGCCGGGAAACCAAGTGATTGGTGACCAGGTACTCGATTCGTTCTCCTACCGAGATTCGCTACATCATAGGAGAGAATATATTACCTCGTGGAAAGACGGGCAGCAACAGCCGCGCCCAGCCATAGCCGCTGCAAGCGTCGGTGTGACCATGATTGGCTTCGTCCTGCAGTTTGTCAGCCTGCGGGCCATGCATTCTGCGATTTCTGTTTTTCAACTGGCCGCCATCGTGCTCATGAGTCTTGTTCGATCCACGCTCCGCACGCAGCGATTCAACGCAGAACAGAACCTTCTCTGGCGCTGCCCAGACGAGGTGCAAGGCCACGAATTGGACTGGCTCGCGCTAGAAATGGACGGAACCAGGAACAATGACGACAGCAACCTGCCGACAGTCCCTCTAGGCGAAGATGAGGGGGCAACTGGCCAGAATATCCATCCAAAGTCGGGTAATAGTGCCAATGATCCATCATCTATACAATTGATTGACCTCATCGAATCGGAGTCCTCTGGCATGGGACCTGTCTGCGCCATCATGCCTTCAAAAGCAGCAGGTTTAGTGACTAGGCCGGAGCAACGAATACAGGAAATGCATGTCAAATGGCTAAGAGTTCAAGAATGCAGCCGTGGCTCAATCGTTCCAGATCGTGCTGCGCGGCTGTTGTATATGCGCGCGCGACTCGCTCGATTAACCAACCAGCCACAACGCGTCCCCTCGGCGCCGTCGACGGCTTGGAACGACAGACTGGTAAGAGGAAAGTCTCACGCGCGACAATTGAAAACTGCTATTGAAACAAGCGCGGATGCGCTTTTTACGCTGGCCAATGTTAAGCCGTCCTGGAAAGATGCACATATTTTGAGTTGGCCATTCAACAATTTATCTTGGCGGCGGAATGCCCATGATTCGTCATCGAAGCTTTGGACGCACCTGTCTATTGCACGACATTTGACTCACAATACTCTCTCTGGGTGGGACATTGACCAGGATATCCTGGAAGCTGCCATTGGCTTATCTACTTGGACTTTGATCTCCAATCCAAATGCACAAATGCAAGATGATTTCGGAAATATAGTCTCCATTGCGGAGGAAGTCCCCAACACGCGTGTTTTGGCGCTGGCTGATGATCTTGCACTGCTGGAGCAGATATATACGATTATGAGATCTTGGATACCCGAGTTTCAATTAAAAGTACTCTGGGCAAAGTGGCCGCGCGCTGCGCTTCTCAACTCACATAAGAGAGGCCTCGCGACCTTGTACCCAGGAGTCGGCGGTCTTGTGCAATCGACGAAATTGCAAGGCCGTAGTTATCCAAGCCTGGATCGATTTGCAGGCCTACAAGCTCTGAAGCCAGCCGACATTCCTGACCACTCCTTCTTCTTCGGGTTAACAGCTGGCACTCACCATTCTCTCGCTACTCTCTGCGCCCATGAAATCTATCATTCATTTATATACGGTGTCACCGAAGCCATTGAGTCTATTGGGGGAACAGTCACGAGCCATGTTGGAGGCCGAAGATTTTCCGTTAATAATGATGTAATATCCAAGCTAGTCGATTGCTTTGACAGAAGCGGACTTGGTTCCAGGCAAGATGCGTATCTCATCATCGTTTCAGCTCTCTATAACCAAGGGAAGCTTCAATTGGCAATGGAAGATATCAAGAGTATTGTTGCAGCCGCAGAAAATCATAAAAGGAAAAAAGAGTTCGAGCAAGCAGAGGCAATATTGAAATGGGCCTGGAGGAGTATGCTCGAGATGCAAGCCGGCGTTGTGAGAGATTCTACACTTGAAGGACTAGCCGAGATCGCCATGGCGCTCGGTGAACTATACAGGTCGTTTCTGTCTTCATGCAACGAGACTATGGCAGAATTTGCGCAGAATGGGCTCTCGTGGATGAGCGCCCAGCTGGGTAGGTTAGAGGGATTGAATCCCAGCCCCGCAGACGCCAACGAAATTCTCAGTCGATATTTGAGCCTGTGGCGCCAAGATGATGATGTTGACATACCATCGGCCGAAGATGTTATGAAAAGCATGTCTTCTGGAGATAAAGATCAGACGCTGCGGTTGTTGAGCCACAAAGACGCGGACCCGCTGATGACAGATTCGGCTGGCCGTACTGTGCTCTCGTGGGCAGCAAAGCAAGGCTGGAAGGAGATTGTTCAATGGGCTCTGCATCAGGGATTTGAGGCTGACGCAGAAGACGATACGGGGCGGACGGCGCTGAGCTATGCTGCGGAAAATGGGCATGTTGACACCATTTCAATCTTGATGAGGTACCGGGCGTCACCAACCTCCCAGGACCACGCTCGTCGAACCCCGTTATCACATGCCGCTTTCGGGGGCCATAATGAAGCGATTACAGAGTTAATCAAGGAAAGTGATGTGACAGTGAACACGAGAGATGCAGATGGGCGCTCGCTTCTGTTCTTTGCCGCTGAAGGAGGTCGCAACGAGACTGTGCACTTCCTCCTACAGGAGGGAGCCCGCTGGAACCTAAACGCAGCTACGAAACAGGGGGTTACTCCCTTGATAGCTGCTCTTATAAACGGCCACGAAGAAACCGCGGACTGGTTGCTCCAAAAAGATGCAAAGTGGAACGTCAAGATTGGCAAAGAGGAGCCTTGGCGATGGGCAGTGCACCACGGCCACTGGCATTGCGCCGAGTTTTTATTAAGAAAACTAAACGAAAACGCCAAAGAAGGGAAAAAAGTGGCAATTTGTGTTGAGTTGAGACCTCAGACTACGAATACCGCAGGAAACAGAGTCGCATTGGAAAACCGGTGGTTTGAGTTTCTTAGAAACCGGGGCGGGCTTGTTCTTACATTGATTGAGAGTGGTGGACAAGAGGTTACCGAAATCACGATGGCTTTAGGGACACTGATTGTTGAAAACAGTCTTGAAATCAAGGTTTACGAAGTTGACAGGTTGGGAGAGATTATACATCTGTCACACTCAGCCAATCACCTGGCGATTCTTGAGTATGCCATGGGAGATCATTTTCAAATAACAGAACAAATGTTGGAGATTGCAGCGAGAAGGCAAACAGGATCTGGGAACACAGGAATGGAAAAGTTGCTGAGCTGGCCCGGGCAATGTCCTGCCATCACAATACAAGTTGTCGAGGCTGCGATGGAGAATACACACGCTGCCTTGGCGTTGATGGAACTATTTGTGGAAAAGCGCGGAGACGATGTGCCGATATCCGCTACCACGCTGCAACTCGCCACTGATCACGGTGATGAACGCCTGACGAAGCTAGTTCAGGGTCTATTCGAGCGACGAATGACGACTTTGCTGTGGCAGGCCTTGGAGGACAATGACGGCGAGGCCATGACGAAGCTTTTGCGCGACGGCGCGGACCCAAACTGCTGATCCAGCCGAGGGACGCGGCCCCTTCACGAAGCGGTCCTTGGTGACAAGATTGAGGTACTGCGCGTCCTAGCAGATTGTGATGCGGTCGACATTGACGAATGGGACAAGGATGGCTTTTCGGCGCTCTACCATGCCGCACTGCACAAGACGACGGATGTGGCGCAGACCTTGTTGGATGCGGGTGCGGATCCGTTTCTCAGCACAGAGGATGGCACGAATTGCGATGGGGGTGGCGGAAAGGTCTTGGAATACGGCCGTATGTGATCTTTTTGTCAGGCACAGCGCACAAGGAGAATGGAGTGAGCGGGATGATGTGGAAGATGAGATGGATGAAGGAGAGGTGCAGTGAGCATGGCATTCTGCTTTTGACATGGAAAGCATCAATCAATGGAAATCATAGAGTATTTCTTTTATCTTTTTACTCGTGATATATATAATGCGAGAAATCTAAATTTATAATCTACACGTCTTTCCTACATGATGGAAGAATAAATGTCTGCACAGTCTGCACATGTAAGTGTAAGTCGCTGTCAGCCACGGCCGAATCGGGCTAGCGTGGAAGCTCCAGATTCTGGGGCATGTGGCGCAGGTGGCACAAGCACTGCACAAGTGACAGAACCGGAAAGGTACATCTACCGTGGTACAGCTCTCTCACAAATACAAGTACCTTGTAAGCTCGGCTGTCCCCCCCTTGGCTGGCCCGCAGCAGCTGCCTCTTTCGCTTTCGGGGGACCGAGGCCTCGGCTCGCGCGTCGCCCAGTTGCCAGCCCTCGATTAATTAGGTGGTGCAGCTCGTGTGTCTCGCTGCGGCGCGCCCTGGGCCACCTTTTTCAGATGACGATACCTTGACACACCTCAATCTCTCCATCTTCAAACGTCTCACCCTCCTGGTATTGTGTCTCCTTCGGCCATTACCTGCAGGAGATTTTCTTTGTTTCTTTTCTTCTGCTTCTCTACCTCCAGGCGCAACGGTCCGGTCCCAGCGCGCCATATCCTCAACAAAAAGCTCCGAAGCTCATCGACGCCCATGACCACGATCGGCACAACTCTATTCGCCTGAGCTCTCTCCGCACCATCTCCCCGCCGAGCTCAACCCTCACTCCCACACAGCCATCATGATTTCCTCTGTACGGGGATGGTTGCGCCGGAATCGCACGCCGATTGCCATTGGCGCGGGCATCGTCGGCGCCGGCTACGTCGTAAGCCAATATGTCATGTCCAAGATTTCCGACGCGCGCGAGCGCATGACGACGGAGCGCATCTCTAAAGAAAAGTAAGAGGCCAATCAGATTGAGCTCTCATTTGCGAACATCTGCTGACCACCCCCAGCTTGCGCCGTCGCTTCGAGCAGAACCAGGAGGACTGCACCTTTACCGTCCTCGCTCTCCTCCCCACCGCTACCGCCAACGTCCTCGCCGAGATGAACACGGAGCAAATCACATACGAGATCCAGCAGGCCAAGACGGCCAAGGTGATCAAGTCCAACCCCATCGATGGCTCGCCCACACCTCCCAGCATCGCCGACACCACTTTGACCGAGGACGACAGCAAGAGCTCCATCATGAGCGAGAGCGGTGTCCACGCCAGCCAAGCGTCTCTTCCTCCGCTCACCTCTGTGCCCGAAGATGCCGCGCAGGATGGCAGCTCTGCTAAACCCCGCCGCTCCAAGAGACAGCTCTGGGACGATCTGATCATCAGCTGTACGTCTGTCCTCAATCCGCCAGCAGACGATGTGCTAACAATTTGCAGCTGTTACCCGCTCGTTTACGCTCATCTACACACTCGCCCTTCTGACCATGCTCACCCGCGTGCAGCTCAACCTTCTCGGTCGCCGAAGCTACCTCTCTAGCGTGGTCGCGCTCGCCACCGGAACGCAGTCTGCCACCATCAGCCTCGAGAACAACGATGACGACAACACCGACCAGGCCTACGGCAGCGATTTCGACACGAACCGAAAGTACCTCACTTTCAGCTGGTGGCTCCTTAACAAGGGCTGGGTCGACATCATGAACACGGTGGACAGCGCCGTGCGTTCCGTCTTTGGCACCCTCAACCCTCGCGATCTCATTAGCTTCGATCGCCTGTCTGATCTGGTCATTGAAGTCCGCAGACAGGTAGAAGGCTCCACCCAAGAGGAGCGACGCAGCGCCAACTGGCTCAAATACCTACTTCCCCCACAAGACCAGGAAGAGGAAGTCATCCGTCAGTCTGGCATCCTTGAGGACAACTCGGCGCAGGAGGGAGCTCCCGCCCAGCCATCGCCCGAAGCGCTGCGCAGACTGCTCGACGAGACCGCCGACTTGATTGAATCGCCTGCGTTCTGCCACGTGCTGACGCTTATCCTCGACGCTGGTTTCTCGACGCTGGTCGAAAAGAAGCTAGCGACCGAGGCCTTTGAGCTGCCCATCGACGAGAGCGGCTTCATGGCCAACGTGATTACGGAAGCCAAGCAGACCAAGGTCATTCTGCTACCCAAGATCTTGTCCGTGCTGACGCGCCAAGCACACGTCATTGGCAACGGCGTGCCCAACGAGTACCTCCAAGACATGGAGGCAGTCCGTGGACTGGAAGCCTTTGCCGCTGTTGTGTATTCCAGCAACTGGGAGAGTGAAGTGCGCGGAGACGGCCTCATGGACAGTGCTGTGCACGTCAAGCCCACCGATGCTGCCCCGGCGCCATCAGAGAAGCTCGCGGAGAAGACGCCGGGAATCACACAAGTCGACCAGAGTATTGTCATGGTGGACAACCAAGGTAGTTTTGAGAGTGCGTGGGAAAAGGCCGTGGAATCAAAATAATAGACAAGAAGGGAAAAAATATAAAGGGAAACTCAACATCGCAGCATTGGAGGGAGGACCCAATCATGTATAGCAACGGAGTCGCTCGTTTGCATTGTCTTTGTTCTTGTATACCACGGACAGGGGTGGAATCGCTCGAGAGAAGCCTTTATTAGACGCGTCAATGTATTATTTATTGCATTCAGCTATTAAGATATGAAATGTTGAAGAACATATTCATGACATGTTCTTTTAGACACATGATCTTTTAGACATGTTGTAATGCATCGCACCATTTTACCAACTTCAAAGATCGCAAGCTCGCCAAAAAAGAATAATGAAATCCCCGCAAAGGTGCGACATAAATACTTTATAAATGTCGAGGCTTTCAGCTGCCGAAAGTAGGTCGGCTTGGTGTTATTTGAAGACTGGAGTCGCGTGGGTGAGTGCGCGATTTCTATGAGGGGGCGATATAAGGGCACCTGCACATCTGTGTACGAGACTATGTAATGATCGATCTACTGGCACGAGCAGGCGGTCTGCATAATCTACTCTCTGGTGTCAGAAATTCTTCCCGCTCTAATAGATCGGCTTGCTCCCCACGTGGGTATTTGCAGAGGAGCCATTGGCAGGCACAAGGCACGTGCTTTGCTGCACACGGGAGTGCGGGTAAGGTAGCTGGTAATAGTAGCAATACCTATCAACATCCCACCTCAACTACATAAGAAGCTGCGGCCTGCAATATCATCGCCGCTGAGGCTTCACAATTCGAGTCTGGAACCGTTTTGCCAGTCTCGTTCCCCTTCCAAAGGCCAAGGCGCATATTCTGACCCACTTCTTATCGGCAGTTGCTTGCCTCGCAGCGTTCGGCAAAGCTGCAAAAGGCAAGGTGACTCAGCAGATCCTCCGGCAGTCACCCGTTGCCTACTAATTTCAACTTTCCTGCCTCAAGCTTGTGTAGCTGCTCCCTCTGTTCAACCACCCACAGCTTCCTAGAGGCGCATTCCTAGATGTCATACTGGACTTAGGAAAGACGCACTCATTCAAAGAGCCCTATCTATGCTTCAACTATCATGTGCTCGATTCAACCCAAACGGTTCCCGGTCAAGCTCCATGCAGGAAACATGCTACTTTCGCACTGGTAATGCACAGCCTGGCTGCCATTGGCGTAAGCCTGATCAACTCTCGTACCGTGGATGGAACCAAATTAACCCTTTGACAGACAAACGATGAACAATATCCAACAATGCGACGGACTTCCTACGACGAGATGGCCCACGAACTTTACAGTGCATGCCAAAGAAGAAAAACAAGAGCATCGGCAGCAGAGGCACCCATCGCCTACAAGTATGCGATCGGACACCCGCCACATAATCTGGTTTGTCTTCCCTTTCTTGGCCAAGAGACTCGTTGTGGGAGGCCCATAACTTCAAATGCCTCTACTGCAATTGGGAAACGAAACTCGCCGCCGTGAGCGATTGCTTTGCTGCTTTGCAGCCGGGTTCTACAGTGTATACAGGGCATGGCCAGCCGCCTGTGGGGGGCCCTGCATTACCTGCTGGGCAGAAGCCACGGAGTCCTGTACGGCGCAACTTCGGCAGATCACCGGACACCGGGTAATCTAGGTGTAGTTTGCCCGTTTCTGGCTTGATTGGTTGGCCGTGACATCTTTGCCAGCGCTTCTGAAATCCGGAAAGACACGATTTGCAGTTGTATTTTGACACCGATAGCCTACCTACCGCAAGCATGAATAACCGAATCGAACACGAAATGGCGAATCCCGAGCAGATCTACTACTCTCCCGAGCAAGTCTACTACTCTCCCGAGCAAATCTACTACTCTTCCGACCCATGGCCTACCCATTTCTCACCCGTCTACGACGTTCAAAATGAACATATCTATTGGGCACCGGAAACTCCGAATCACGAGGCTTTGTTCGATCCAGGGTTGCAGATCCCACTACGACCATGCGGAGCTGAGCAATCAGTGGAACAAAGGATCGCGACCTCAGCTGTCGACTTCGCCTCCCCCGCATTGTTGTGGCATGGTCCGACAGACCTTACGCCTGCACCACATACCGACGGGTTTTGGACGACCGCGAACCAGGGCGAAGGAATAGCCCATCCTACAAGCTCAGTGTACAACACGATGAATAACTCAGTGAACATGCAGCAAGCTGTCCTTGGCAATCCGCACGGTGCAAGTCAGTTCGGCATAGGAGCGACTCAGTCAACTGTTGACTCGACTTTCGCTAACGAAACGGCTATTTTGCCGCCTATCTGGCCGATGGATAATAGAGTGGAAGAGACAAATGCATCCTTCTTGGAACCAAACCATCGCTTTGAACAAGGTCCACGAATGATGGCAGAGGACACTGTCGCCATGCACTCCCACACAGCCGGGATCCATGACACTTTATCCATGGCTGCGTTGGCCGCCGTCACCGACACTGCAACTATTTCTCACCCAACCGGAGAAAGTGCACAGCCGTCTCTTCCGAACCACCAGCTGTTGCAGAATCACGCGCCTGCCGGTATATCCGTTGCGATGGACCCTCCCGTGACACTTGCCGTTCGCTGTCCTCATTCACCGTGCTCGTCAAAAGTATTATTTACAAGAAAATGCGACCTTCATAAACACTATCGAATTCATTCTCGCATTTTCTGGTGCAGGACTGTCGGGTGCCAAGGAGACGTCGCCCTGCCTCTCCGGTTCGCTACAATGAAGGATCGCGACAGGCATGAAAGGACACACGCCCCATCAACAATACTCTGTGAACATTGTGGAATACTCTTCAGTCGACAAGATAGCTTAAGAGAACATATCCGACGGCTACACAGTTCTTGAAATATACGTATGTTAGTATAACTGAGTATAATAAATATATATTTTAAATACGTATATCCGTTATGAGTGCGCCTTTGTCTAGCCTGTCCTGACGACGGAGACTGTAGGCAGGCTAGCGGGTGGGGCTAATTTTGGTGTGAAGAACACCACCTCCGCTGCAACACCTAGAGTTAGCATCATCATCAAGCCAGCCAATCAAATCATCAGCTTCATCTCCTCTCTGTGCGTGCATTGTTTTTAAGACAGCGGTACGGGTATCGTATTGGCACAGCCACGCAGCAAGGCATCCAGCCTTGTTCTTACGAATCCTTCGGCAAGGCATCCAGCCTTGTTCCTACGAATCCTTCGGCAGTGGCCAATGACCCCAGCAGCGCCTGGTTGTCGCTGGAGCCCGTGGGGCCACCCCGTCAAACTGTCCATGAACTCTGATGTTCTTTATAGTTAAAACAAGTAATTTTTTAATACTTTCACTAAGGCTAGTAAATATAATCCATTTAAGAATACAAATAATTGACGTCTTTCCTTAAATCTATCCTATACTCTCGTCAGAGCTTCCATCGACTGAGTAGTAATCAGAATCGGGTACCGCAGAAGAAGCTAAGGACAGGAATCGAGATTTGAGGCGACTTAAACACAGCTGCAGCTCCACGTCTTCGGGGAAGATTCCAACACTAGCTCCAAAATCGTGCAGTTTCTCCACAGCAGTAATCATGTCTACCGGTTTTGAGCGCGACACTACTGCATCAGCTTTTGGAGCACCTCGTAACCGAGAATCGCTCGCTACCGAACTCATTTGCCGTCGCTGCTTCGGGCGCGTAAACGGCTGCGATGTCTCTGTCAGGCAAATACGAACCGATGGCGACACAATTCTGCACTTACCTCCGTCCGCTTAGCGGGGAAGTCGGCCTCGCCCGCGAGTGCCGAGGAGCCAATCCAGCTGTCTGGATCGGTAAAATCCTCCAACGTCAGTGAGAGGGGGGTCTGCATAGTGGCCTGTTCATCGTGCGTCATAAAGTCGTTGAACATGGGATCTGATAGCTGACATTCTACTGCCTTGTCATCGTGCGTGCTGCTATCCTCTATGCCGTGAACGTAAGCCTGAGCTTGACCTCGAGACTGCGGAGGAGACACCGCTTTATGCTGTGGGAGCATTGTTCGTGATTGCGATTCTTGTCTCATAAGAGGCTGGGGGTGGGCATCCGTTTGTGTCGAGGTTTCCCTTTTTTCCAGGCTGTTGTTTTCCGTTCGCGCGCACAGGATCACATTTCCTACTACGCCAGACATCTCGTCATGCGTATAAAAAATGGCCCCTTGCGTCGTATCCCCCGGCCCGTTGTACGATTTAAAGCACGGCGCGGCCAGCTCGACAGCGCCCGGCTGCCTCGCTGCGTCCGAGCCTTCCACGGTCACAAGAGTCTGGTCTTTTTGCTGCATCTTGTGTCTCATGCCTTGGAAAAGCCAATCCGTCAGATCTTTCTCCACAGAAAGCGTTGTCTAACTTACGGAACCGACGCTGAGACTCCCTGTTCTGTCGTCGCCGCTTTTCGTCGGGCGGTTGAGTGGACATGTTGGGCAGTCGCCGGATAGCTGAAAAAAGGTACGTGTAAGAGGTTCACAGACCGCAGAAGAAGGAAACCAGGAGCGAATGTAACCCAAGAAATGGGACGGTGCGGTTTGAAGTTTCCGTTGGTGTTTTGTGCCCCATTTCCATATTCCGGATTGAGACGTATTCAATCAACGAGTTTCCGCAAACAAGAGGAACAATATGAAACAGAGCACTCGAGGTCAAGTGGTGGCAGTAGGGCCTCTTCCCGCACCGACGCCCCCATCTGCATGGCCCCCCATTGCCGCACCCTTCTCTCTATCGGGCCTCACGCCATTATCGATTCCTATTTGTATGGTCTCGCATCGTTACGCCTTGGCATACGCATGGCCTCCCATCGTTACTCTTGGCATCTGCATGGCCTCCCATCGTTACGTCTTGGCATCTGCATGGCCTCCCATCGTTACGTCTTGGCATCTGCATGGCCTCCCATCATCAGACCACATCTATAAGGCCTGAAAGACATCACAAGTGATAGTCTGTATGGTCGCCCACAATCACAGCCTTATGACTGCATGACACCGTACTGTCACATAATCCTCCATGCATGGTCTCCATGCATGCTGGCCGCTCATTGATAGCGACCCCCAATAGTGGAACTATACCTAGCAGAAAGTAAATAGTATAGGCGCTATTATTGCCAGGATTATACCAAGCCTGTCATAAACAATCATTCTACTCATATTTAGTTTAATAATATTACTTTACTACTTAATACTCGCTTAAATACACAAAAAAACAAGGTTGGTCTAGATCTCGCACTTATGGGGGAGTGGATTCTGTGGCTTGCTTGCTTGGGGATAATCACACTTTGTTTGTGTGACCTGCATTGTAAGCAGAAACATGGCACTGCTGCGGCTTGCGGGCAGCCCTGCACATCCACCGCTGGGAGACAAAAGAAATAAAAACAAAGACAAATCACGTGTGTCCAATGCAGACCCCTATCTCAAATCGGATTCAGATTCATCTCTCCGTAAACTCGATACACCTCCTACCTGACAAGTAAAGCCGCGAAATTATCTTAACCTTTTGAACCGCACGCGATTCAAACAGCATGGCGATGCCGGCGACAACAAACACCTTGCACATTGCCTCAGCTACAGGAAATGCATTTTTACTCTTGATATTACCGTATCGGTTCTGGCATCTCTGCAAAACGAAAGCCCGGAGTAATCCTGCTCGATTTGGTAATGCCAAGGCTGTAATTTTTACCCGCGCCCTCCAAGATGTTCGTGTCTAATTTGTCCGGTCTCTGTAGTCTCTCGCAATGGCACTTTCGTTTGCGCTCAGTATATACTGGTTTACATCATTCTACTCTGCCGAAACGGGACGGAAGTGGGCATTGTTGTCGATCTTTGCTTCGGTCGTGTCTCACGTCGCATTGAGCTGCCTCTTCATGCTCGAAAGTCGACGCCGGCTTCCACCTTCCGATTTTACCACGCTATACCTTTCCACATCTGTCTTATGTGATTTGGTATATCTTGTGATGCCTTTGCGTGCGTCCGTCAAAAAGAGCTACGTGCATCCAGTTTTTGTTCGCTGTTGTACGCAAATCATCCTTCTGGCGCTGGAGTGCCGTGGTACGGCAGGGGCCTTTACAACACGAAACAGACCTCAGGCTGCGGAGGATGAGCACAACATTCTCCACAGACTGTTCCTAACGTGGATAAACCCAATTCTATGGAAGGGCTATACGAATATTCTCGGTCATGAAGATTTGCCCCCCCTCTCTGCGGACATGCACGCTGAGTGCACCAGAGAGCGGATGTTGCAAGCTTGGCGTCAACAAGGTATGAGCGACTAATCTCTCTACCAGTAGCTACAGCTGCTAATATGACCCAGCTATGCACTCCGAGAAGAAAGCCTTGCCGTCAGCACTGATGGCGTGTCTGAAACCACAATTTTGCGATGCGATTGTGCCACGTCTTTTTTTGATCATCTTTCGATACTCTCAACCAACTTTGATCGCGAGCTGCATTCGATTCGTTGAACAGAAGCCGACCGTTACAGATAACGGTAACGGCTTTTGGCTCATCATCGCTGCTATTATAATATATTCTGGCCTCGCGGTATGTTTGACCACAATCTTAAATAAGAAACAGTATCTAACGCAAATATTATGCTAGTTTTCAACAGCGTTATATCAAAACCGGCTGAATAAGCTCAAGTTAATGACCCGGAGTGCATTGACTGGACTTATTCATGATAAAACAATGCGGTCGCCTAGTATATCCTACGAAGATGGCGAAGCCACTACCCTCATGAGTACCGATGCTGAAGCACTTGATGGCATTTCCGAAATGCTTCATGAAATCTTTGCACAGATAATTGAAGTAGTGGTCGGAATAATCCTATTAGCCAAGCAGGTCGGCTGGATTTGGCCTCTTCCTCTCGTCCTTATAAGTGGTAAGTCATTTTACCAGAATTCTGAGAGCATCCTAACATGTCCATAGCTTGCTCGCAGATGAGTAGATTTGTTGCCAAGAATCTCCAACCTCGTCAAAAACGATGGAACGAGGCAACTCAAATGCGCATAGCTGCGACTTCGTCATTCCTAAGCTCAATGAAAATTGTCAAAATGCTTGGATATCAGTACGCGCTTGCCGCTCGAGTTCAAAAGCTTCGAGAAGCAGAGCTTTTCTTTGCGACGAAGCTAAGATGGGTGATGGTATACTACAACGCATCTGGTATGTTATTCAAGTTCTTTCTTCGTTATATGAGATGCTGATTGATTATTAGCAAACGCACTTGGCATCTTCTCCCCGGCTATAACTCTTGTTCTCTTTGCAGTAACATCGGCGCTGCAGGGGAAAAGCTTAGACACCGAGACCGCCTTTACCACCATGGCTGTTCTTGGACTTGTCACTCATCCAGCCAACATGGTAATGACAATGGTACCTCGTGTAGTCGCAGCTTCTGCCGGATTCGATCGAATTCAGAATTATCTACTGCGTCCTGCGCAACAGAATACTCGCGGGACACTCTTTGGCTCAACCCGTGGAGACGGGTCGCTCCACCGCGTACGCCACAAAGAAGCAGCAAGCCGCGCTCTAGCCATTCGCATGCAGAGCGTACAAATCTGCAAGCAAAACCAAGCAATTTTAGACGATATTAATATTAATATTGTCACCGGATCATTCAACATTGTGTCTGGTGCTACCGGGAGCGGCAAGTCCATGTTGTTGCGCGCCATTCTTGGTGAGAAGCCGGTCAGCAAAGGCACTATTGAAATCGAGTCTCGGTTACGACGCGTATCATACTGTTCACAAAAGCCGTGGCTACCGAGTGGCACTTTAAAAGAGGCTATTTGGGGACCAATGCACAGTCCATCTTCAATCAACCAAGAAGACGAAGAATGGTATCTAGAGATAACACACCTCTGTTGTCTTGAACATGACTTTCTTTCGCTGCCTCTTGGGGACCAAACCCAGATAGGAAGCCAAGGTCTCAATCTCTCCGGCGGTCAGCGGCAACGAGTAGTATGACTTCCCCTGCTCAGCACTTCAGCAGCTACCAAACTGACAATGACACAGGCTCTTGCTCGAAGCATTTTTGCACGATACGACATCATTCTTCTGGATGACATTTTCAGTGGCTTAGATGGCGAAACGGAAAGGACTATCTTCAAAAATCTCTTCGCACCGACTGGTACTCTGAGACAAAAGGGCATCACTGTGATTCTTGTCTCCAACTCTAGTAGGTGTGCGATTTACTAGCCCATTTGACTCTTCTGACAACTGCTTAGCACAATTTTTCCCACTTGCGGATCACATCGTGGTACTTGGCAATCACACAGTCCTGGAACAAGGCTCATGGAGCGAAATCAAGACGAAAACGGCATCTCTTGAAAAGTTCTCGGTATCGACTCATGACATGAGCAACACCACACTCTCTGCGAACTTCCATCGTTTGAATGCACAGTTGAGAGTGAAAGATGAGGATGAGGTTGACCTTGCAAGACAAACAGGCGATACTGCTTTATATGGTGAGTGACTGTGCCGTGTCAAGGATAACGATAACGCTAATACGAAGTAGGTTACTACCTAAGCTTTATCAATCGATTGGATGTCATCTTCCTCTGTTTGGATACCTTCGCGTATGCGTTCTTCATTACCATCCCTCAGTGGTGGCTCAAACTTTGGACAGAGGCAGGTCGCGATTCCAACACCTATTACCTTTCCGGCTTCCTTATTCTATCGTTCCTCGCCTGGGCTCTTACCAGCGCACAAGTGTGGTATGTTCTGGCAACGCGCGCTTGCTGATATCCCGTCTAAACTTAATAGGTCCGGCCTGATTCGATTTGCACCGCAGTCCGGGTCTCGGCTGCATAGCCGTCTGCTATACATCATTTCCAAGTAAGAAGAGATTAGCTACACAAAACTTCTCGTCCGCTAATTAAGAATAGTGCGCCACTGTCCTACTTCTCTAAAACGGATAATGGCTCGTCTTTGAACAGGTCAGTCATATAAACTGTATATGAAAGAAAGACTAATTCCCCGCAGATTCAGCCAAGACATTCAACTTATCGACAGACAGCTACCAGGTGCAGTACAGACCGTCATTGTTCGTACGTACCAAATCCGCTCAAAAAAACAGAATTTTACTAATGAATATTGTAGAGTTCTTCAAGCTTGTGATGCAAACGATGGTTTTATGCATGGCTGAGATACGGCTAGCAATATCGCTGCCAGTGTGTATTGTAGTCGTCTTCGTGATACAAAAGTTGTATCTTCGAACATCAAGACAATTGAGATTCTTGGAATTAGAATCGCGAGCTGCAGTATTCTCCAATTTTCTGGAATCTGTACGTGGAGAACCCCGAGAAATGTCTGGTAGCTAACAATATCCCAGATCGAGGGTCTTGAAACCATTCGAGCTTTTCGTTGGTCAACTGCAATGATACAGGCAAATGTGCGGTATATTGAGAGATCGCAAAGGCCCGAGTTCCTGTTGATGTGCCTCCAGCGATGGTTGAACCTTGTCCTCGATCTCTTAGTTGCCACTCTTGCCGTTGGAATTGTTGCCTTAACCGTGCAGTTTCGGGATTCAATCACGGGAGCACAAGTCGGCATAGCGCTCAGCATTATGCTCATAGCAAACAAAGCGTTGCTGAAACTGGTGGAAAGTTGGACATCGATGGAAACTTCACTTGGCGCGATATCGCGCGTGAAGACTCTCGAAGAGATGACACCCGTCGAAGACACCTTCTCAAACAACTTGCAACCACCTGACTGGCCTGACCAGGGCCGTCTTGAGCTGACTGACGTTGTTGCGTCTTATGAGTAGGTACAGAAATCAGATAAAATGTTCGCGTTTCTAACAGAGATAGCAGTTCTGAATCTATGGCGCTTCGCAATGTTAATCTTCGCGTGTGCCCCGGTCAAAAAGTTGTTATATGTGGACGCACGGGCAGGTAGGTTGCGCGAGATTATGTTCTTTCTGTTTGTGGATAGTAGCTGACTAAGAACTCTAGTGGGAAAAGTTCCCTTCTATCCGCACTCTTGCGACTTCTAGAGTTGCGATCCGGGGAGATTCGCCTTGATGGCATCGACATTAGTCAAGTGAGCCTGCAGCCACTGCGACAGCGATGTTTCATTACTGCCTCCCAGGATGCGTTGCTTTTGCCAAACGAAACCCTGCGGTTCAATCTAGACCCGGAAATGACTGCGTCAGACGATACCTTGATGCTTGCATTGGAGAAGTTGGGCCTTTGGTCTCACTTTGACTCTGCCAACATCGCTACAGTCGAAGGATTGGATAACGCCAGTGACCCAGATCAACGGCATGAACTTATATTTGACCAGAATATCTCAACATTCCCGGCATTTTCCAGTGGGCAATCGCAACTATTCTCGTTATCACGAGCGCTCGTCAAATTAGAGCTGTCACGCCGCGCTGAGATCCAGCCTGTGGTACTCTTAGATGAGTTAAATTCTTCCCTCGACAGCACGACAGAATCGGCAATACATCGCATCATAGACGAAGAATTTACTGGAAATGGTAACACAGTCATCATGGTCACTCATAGAATTGGAAATCTGGAGAAGTATCTGAAGATAGGCAGAGACAAGTTTGTTGTGCTGCGTGATGGGCGAATCGATGAGATCATTGAAGATTGGGGAGCTAGAACACTTCATAGAATAGATTCGTCTAGCTAGAAATAGCTAGCCATGCATGGAAGATATAGTTGCAATTCACAATTCTGTCCCCAGTGTTGAGGTTCCAGCGATGTACCAGCCAGTTTCGAGCACCCCGCCAACTGCACTCTCGATGTATATAGCGGCAACAGACTGTGAATACTCTGTAGCGGACTGACGGAAAGTCGTCTTCCTATAGTATCTGTAGTAGATGCTCGTTAAATCTTATGCTGAGAAGTGCCTCATTATTCACGAGGCAGCAGTTGCCATATTATCTGTATCGCATTCCCATACATGATAATATTAAAGTTTAATAGAATTATAATAGCTTCATCAGAACGCCATATCTTACTACATTTCACTATCCAGGTCTTTCACAAGATTCATAGTTTTTGATTTAAGCTTATATATTTATTCATTTTCTACCAAATAATAGCGACAAACTGCTTGCTATAGTATCTCGGGTAGATGTGACTTTCGACGCAGGCCGATTGATTAAGACTCATGCGATATTAGTGCTGGTGAATCTGTTCCACCAGTAACACCGTGCTCACGTAGTTTCTCAGGAATACCACTATCATAGGGCGAAAGGCAGCTTGGTTCGACTTGCTCAAGTGCAAATAAATCTCCTGAGAGGTCAAAAAGAGGAACAAGCTGGTCACCACAAATGCTTCCACACCATCGCACCTCACTATAGCCTCTCCTAAATCGGTCATCAGACGGCTGAAGGACATCAAAAGCTTTTCTTGGCCAATTATGTGCCTTTCGCCATTTCGATGAACGTCTTGGGAAAAGGATTCGGCAAGGCTGGTCGCAAGCGCTGCAATGGCGTCACAGATAATCGCCAAAGCCTTAGGCTCTACCAGATCATCAGTGGAAAAGGCCCATTGACGAGAATCTGTGAGCCACGGCTTCAAACGATCGTGAATCTCATCTTTCTTCATCTCACCGATGAGCTTTCTCGCTGGCTTCCGAATCTCCTCTCGACCATCGTCATACAGAATCATCTGTAGGTTGCAGTGCTTATCGTAGTCCATGACTGCCGCAAGAGTCTCCGTAAAGCTATCCAGATGGCTGAAATCCTTCTCAGATAGGCGAAGATTGTTTTTGTACTTGTGAAGTATTGGGCTGGGCGCGCCAAGTACGGCTTTGCGCCAGTGGGCGAGTCTCTCGCCTTCTAGTGCAAGAGGCGCAATGTCAATCATTTGACTGGGATGCGTGGGCTCGAACAGCTGCTCAAGTTTGTCCTCGACTCGGCAGGACTCTTTCGATAGCAGACTCAAGAATTCCTGGTCAGAATTACCGTCTTGATAGCCGACAAGAAACTCCATTAGTGTCTTGTCACTATTGGTACCAGAAGGTAGCTCCGAAATTTGTCCAGGATGCTTGCTTGACAAGTGAAAAGCAGTAATAATACAGCTTCTGGGGTCACCTTCCTCCGTGCGGTAACGGTGATGCACAAGGGCGCCTGCCGGGAATAGAACTGCCAGAGGCTGCTCGGGATGTCTTGCTTCGACAACTCTAGACATGCCTTTGAGATGATGCTGAAAGTCGAAGAGGCCATCGATGGCTTCATTGGTGACGAAAAGACTCTCTCGCTCGGTCGACCAGGGGTTGCCTTCCTCATCCCGCAGAATATCACGATTTCCCTTGTGTGTCCAGGGCAAAAAGGTGAAGTTCTGGCCAGATGGCCCCTTGACTTGGCCGCGCCTCCAGTTCAGAAGGACTTTGTACTCCTCCTTGAACGGAGTGTTGTCGACATGCAACATGTTGTCTTGCGCGTTGATAGCCATGGGGTCGTTATTTTTGCCTCTGAAGTCAACAATGCGAATTGGCCCTCCTAAGAGATAGGAGATCAGAGCGATGAGCAGAGGGTGGCTAAATGCCTCGACATATTTCCCCCCTAAGAAAAACCCGTGCTCGACGGCGAGATTGACATAGGAGTGCATGAATGCATTGTTTCCGGACTGGGACTGGACTTTATCGTATGCAGCCACAAGGTCGGCAAAGATTTCGGGTTCTATCAGGCCGCCGAACAACGCACAGCCGTCGCGCTCAACTGCGTCGAGTGCGAGAAAGAAATTCCGCTCCGTGTCTTCCTTAGTCCAGCCCGTACGCAAGGAGCGGAGGAGCTTGACACGGAAATCGATTTTTTCCGTGGTTGGAATGCGAGAGCGATGATCAACCGTATTGAGACGAAGGCTTGGAACCGTGCTGCAATTTGCGGTGCGGTCGTGTAGCAGGGGCGACCTCTGGTCAGAAGGGACGTCAAGAAAGGGCCTAAGCACCTCTAACTCTGAGCAGGTCGACATTTGGTAACTTGAGGGTTGGCCAGGCAGGAGGCTTGGTGCTGGTCTGTGCTGATTTCTTTAATCCAGGAGAAGTACGGAATTCTATTGTATTTTTGGAATCTAAGTATTTATGAACAACTTCAAGAGCCAAGTTGCTACAGCATTTTGGCTGCTAATCAGGATTATGGTGGACGCCGTGCTTACAATTACACAGCATAATCAGGGCGCGCTGTGCGCTACGCCAAGCTAGCTTACTAGCTGCAAGCTTACCAACGCTTCATACCATATGGCATGAAGGGCAATTACTCCTGCAGGCTTACTTTTGAGACGGAAAAGATTATTACTGAAAAAAGAAATCTCGATTAAACTGTGTCGCCCTGTATTCGCAGTGTACCTGCCATTTTCATTTCGGGGTTTGCTTCTCCGAGACGGGGCTACATTCAACACAGCCGAGCGCTGAAAGCCAGCTATTCGCGGAGCCGGTTCCCTCCGATATACTACGAATGAGAGCAAATCCACATAGTCGCAATGCCTCAGAAAAACGAAAGCTATTCACCAATTGAGGCACGCCCTATAAAAAATATCATATGCTTATTTGACGTTGATGGAACATTGTGTCTAGAGAAACAGGTGAGAAGTGATCCCCATATGCGCCAGTACGACCCGCAGTGTTGGATCATATACGCGCTACGAATTTACAAAACAGCGTTTTTCTAGATGCTAACATAACATAAATTGTTCAACTATCCATAGATGATTTCGCCCGAAATGCAAACTCTTCTGACCCACCTTCGCCAAAAGTGCAGCATTGGATATGTCAGTGGCGGTTCAATCGCCAAACAGCAGCGCCAACTCAGCATCCCATTAGTCCCAGTGACCTCTCTCTTTGACTTCTGTTTTGCAGAAAACGGAGTTACAGCATTCAGAATGGGCGAAAGTCTTCCAGGAGTTACAATGGTTGAGAAGCTTGGTGAGGCGAAGTACAAGGCACTGGTCAACTGGGTCTTGAGATACATTGCCGAGCTAGACATCCCGAAAAAGGGAACAACGTTTGTCGAGTGTCGGGACGGCAACATAAACGTGGCGCCGATTGGTCAAGTATTGACATATGAAGAGATGAGTGAATTCCAGTCGTATGACAACATTCATGGGATTAGAAAGCGGATGATACAGGACCTTTCGAGGCGCTTCCCAGATCTTGCGATTACCTGTGCAATCGGTGGGAAGTCTTGCTTCGATATCTTTCCTAATGGGTGGGACAAAAGATATTGCTTACAGCACTTGGAAGCTGAGAAGAACAGAAGCGGGTTGGTTTACAGCGAAATACATTTTTTTGGTGATAAGGTGTCCAAAGGGGGAAATGACTTCGAATTGTACACGGACAGCAGGACAATTGGACACCAGGTTCACTGCCCAGAAGATACAACTCAAGAAATAGTATTATTACTTAGAAATTGGTGAACGTATTACTAGGCGATTACTATATAGTAATACATGATTACTTTTTATTATATAATCAATTGGCTACTGTATTATTTAATGGAGTTGACTGGAAATATATAGTTACTCAAAGTGAGCTCTTTGTTTCTAGAACCATTCAATACTTCACCTACTATCTGGCATCCAAGCCGTTATAATGAGTTCCTCCTCTTACCAGCAAACGATACACACCGATGTATTGATTATCGGCTCTGGTCTAATTGGCGCAGTATATGCCAAGATTATATCCGAAACTCATGATGCAACCAATATACTTATGGTCGATATGGGTCAACAGTAAGTAAAAAGAAGCTTTGAAAGGAATAGCTCTAATACAATATAGGGGGTCAAGGTCGATTGGAGACCATAAGAAAAACAGTATCGCAACCCAACGAGGCTATGGTGACTTTACAAGGTGCGTATCAGCAAACCCATTGAATTTTTTACTTACTAATATTAAAATATAAATTTTAGCACAGTCAAGGTAATTACTCTAAAAAAATGAAGATAAACACGTATACCTGAGTTAATTGATAATGAGCAGGGCGGAATAAGCTCTTTAATGACTGTCGGAAAGTCAGCAAATGTGTTGACAGAAGGGTGCTCCAGGTAAGTGACTTAGTGGTGGTTGTAAAACTTTTAAACCTATCTAACAAACTCTAGATGTCGAAGTCACACTATTGGCAGTGATGATTCTCATTGCAGTAGCCTGCCCGGCACATTTGCCATCCGGGAAGTCGGCGGCATGGGCTCCTACTGGAGCTGCGCTACGCCTGAACAGCATCCCGACATTGAGAGATCAGATCTTTTCTCTGATGAAGAATGGGACAATCTTTACGCAATTGCTAGGTCGCTTTTTCAAACTACTGCCTCTGCCTTCGAAGACTCTATTCGTCACCAGTTGGTGAAGAGAGCGTTGAGACAGGCATATACGGAGCGAAAATTTGTGAGCCTCCCGTTAGCGTGTCAAAGAAGCGAGAAGAATCCCGACTACACACAATGGACTTGTCCTGCCACCATTTTAGGTAAACTTTCAGATCCAGGATATCGCGGACATAACTTTCGATTGCTCTCACAACATGTCTGCCACCGACTAGTCATCGACTTTAACACCCAGGAAGTCATTGGCGCTGAGCTCACGGACTTGCTCTTAGCTGAGAGAGTTCTGGTTAAAGCGAAGCGATATGTGGTCTGTGCCGGGGCCGTTCCAACGACAGGACTTTTATTCAATTCCAAAATTAACGGAGAAACCGGATATCCTGCTTTGGTATGTATATATTTCGATGTGATGTGAGGGAGCACAAGCTTACAGTGAGTAGGGCAGGTACATGACCGAGCAGACAATGGCCGTGTGCCAAGTCGCCTTGAAGCAGCAAGTTGTGGAAGGCTCATGGAATGATCCACGTTGCAAAGATTACATTTCCACTTTTCCGGAGGATGCTATACCCATCCCAATGAATGACCCATCGCCTCAGGTATGTTACGATGGACAGCGAGCGTACCTCTGGCGCAACTCTAAACACTCTGATAGATCACCTCCCCAGTTTCGAAGGAATATCCCTGGCATACGCAGATTCAACGCGACCCATATCATTATAATACTGTCCACCATTCTGTCGATTCGCGCCTGTTGCTCGATTTGCGTTTTTTCGGATACGTTCGGCCAGTATATGAGAATTTTATCGAGTTTTCTACTGATGCGTCTGACATCTTTGGGACACCTCTAGTAAGTACCATGCTTCCGAACTTTCAATTCCATTACATTCTGATAGAGTACTCTCCTAGCCGCGGATACATTATGCACTTGGGAAGGAGGACGAGGAGCGCGCAGAGGCAATGTTCGCAGAGTATGTACACTCAGACCAAGCAAAAACTCAGATTAAACCGGTACTAACTCGTTATTCGACAGTATGATCCATGTTGCTTCCAAACTTGGCGACTTTGTGCCTGGTGGCGAGCCACGATTTCTCGATCCGGGGGCTGCTCTGCATATATGTGGCGTAACTCGTGCCGGGCGAACCGATGACGGAAAATCGGTTGTTGATAGGTTCTCGCGTGTTTGGCGATTGAATAACCTGTTCCTTGGAGGATGTGGCGTCATTCCAACACAGAATGCCTGCAATCCCACGTTGACGGCGGCTTGCTTCGCAATCGCTGGTGCGAGAAAGCTGGTCGAAGGCCTCTATCAAGGTCCTGAAACAGAAGTGCTATCGAGAATGTAGGAGTCGCTATTTTAGATAGTTTGAATATATTTCCTTTTTCTGCTTACTTTTTATATTGGCAATCAAATCACCGTGTATAGTTTGCTACTTGTCTTACCGTTGTGTAATTGCTGAGAGGCAGACCATTGCCAATCTCTCACTTTGCGTCGTCCACAGCCACAGGCTCCCGGCCACATACATCCGCATTCAAATTTACGAGTTGCAATAGTCTCTAGACTTCTCTAGATCCTGCAATTATATTCTACATCTTCAACTTTGATACAATGTTTTGAGATAGGACGAGTTCATTCAAAATTACTCTAGCTAATCCTATCCCCTCCCCCTCTTTTTTTGGTTATTAACTTTTTTTTTGTTTTTGTCGTTTTATAAAAAAGTCTCAAGCTGCTGTGATTGTTGCAGCTTGAGAACGCCTATCGAGCTTGCCTCTCGTTCCATTTAAGGAGCAGGCATCAGTAACTACCTTCGCGGTGAATCGAATGAGTCTCGTCGCGCGCAACGTGAACATCGGGGCGAGTGATGGCGTGCGTCTCGTCGCGCGCAACGTGGACGTCCCCGGGGCGATTGATGGCGTGCGTCTCGTCGCGCGCAACGTGAACATCGGGGCGAGTGATGGCGTGCGTCTCGTCGCGCGCAACGTGGACGTCCCCGGGGCGATTGATGGCGTGTGTCTCGTCGCGAGCGACATGCATCTCTCCTGGACGGGCGATAGAGTGGGTTTCGTCCCGGGCGACGAGAACGTCTACCGCTGGCCCAGGATTTAGAGGTACGGCGACTGTACCGACACAGAGCAAAACGAAAGTTGAGAGCGAGGATCGCATTATAAAGCAGACGTCTGGGGTTTTTTTGTTGTGTTGTGTCGTATATGGCACGTGGAAGAAAGTTGGTGAAGTAGTGGGAGGATGATTCGCGAGTGCTGATTGCAAAGTTCAGTCCCAGGGCCTTAATACAAAGAAGAGGTCTGTTACGGCAAAAGCCTACTTGGAGCTAGATTATCTACAGATGTAATCGTGCGCGTGAAATGAGATCTCTTTGTCACCTTGTGCCGGTAACTACTATGTCAGCATGCGTCTGTGGCTGGTAATCAGAACGTAACCATTCTGCGTAATGCCATGGGAGTGTCATACAGTTTCCCGCTCGGATTTACAGGATTCATGAGTACACTGAATTATTTCCGTGCCTCGCCACGTCAATCTCTCCCTTGTACACATAACCCTACCCAGCAATGGCCTGCTTGCGGTCACGCGCGCTCAGACGTGGCTTTGTAACGGCTCTCATCCTGATTGCGTTCATTCTTTACCACAGTGTGTGTTTGTCGAGGTTCTCTGGCTCAAATCTTGAAGACCACTGTCACAATTGGACTTTGGGGGTAAGAGACCAGACATTTGCGCAATCGCAACTACGCTCTAACTGCCAGGCTTAGTTTCGGAGCATAGAGGCTGTTTCCACTGGTCTGAGCTGGAGAAGCGAGGGGCTCATTCTCGCAGCGAATCATACAAGGGTATGCAAGATACGAATTCGTCGGGGCGGAAATAGGAGCTAACTCATTAAGCTTAATATTCATATTCCTACACAGCCATACTGGGCGGACGATACAGTTCGCCATTTCCAAGGTTCCAACGATTATACTGGCCAGAAACTTGGCATTGGAGAAACCAAATGCTGGCTTGGTCATATTAACGTGTGGCATTATGCCATAACAAATAATTTGGAGACATTTCTGGTTCTCGAAGACGATGCAGATTGGGATATCGCGATCAAAGAACAGTTTGCTCTTGTGGCTCCAGCGATACGCGCAATAACGAATTCGACTAGCCACTCGGCCGCCAACCCTTATGGGAATGCATGGGATCTTTTATGGGTGGGACATTGCGGAGATTTTATTCCACCCCAAGCCATCTCGATGACTGACCCATCCCTTCCGCCAACATTACATGCGCAGTATCGGGAAAGTGATGGAAGGTATTCCTTGTTGACCAGAATGCCTCAGCAGCGTGTAGTGCATCTGACCCAGACGCCTATATGCACTTACGCATACGCGCTTACAAACAAATCCGCGAGAAGACTCCATGAATACTTCAGTAGGGCGGTGTTCCAGAACGTTATTACCAAAGATCTGGAGCGGCTTTGCTGGTCGGGTTTTCTGCGATGTGTTACTGTCAATCCTGAGCTGTTTCATCATCACAAAAAAGCAAACACACTTACGAGTGAGATCGCCATCGCACAAGACATGCCATCCAACAAATGGGGGGTGGATTTCACTGCGAACATACGATATAGCGCAAGATGCAATAGCAAGTCGCAAACTCTTGTGACGTGTATAGATGAAAAACTTATTTTCTAGCTTTAAAGAAATTAATATGTCTATTATCTCGTCTGCGGTTTTCCGTGATCGTAAAATGCTCTACAGCGCCCGTAGCCTTTTACTGTAGCGGGTTCTGGGGAACCCACGAAATTGGTGGCAATGGGAAAGCTCTATGGGCAAGCTGGATAAAACTCCGCAGGGCACTAAAAAGTAAAGCTAATAAGGGATTCATCTAGCGACCAAAAACACTTTCCTGTAAACTATTAATATATTCTAATGCTTCCGGCCGGCGGTTGTCCTCCTGAGCGGCAGAGCCAGCTTCATTAAATACCATTGTGAGTCTTGTAGACTCCGTGTATTTGGGCCAGCGTTCCACTCCTGGTTGCAATCCCGCATTTGGATCCAAGTTCGTAATAAAACCTGCCCACATTATGCCCATCAATTGAGACATTTGACGAAGGTTGTCATCTGCTCTCTCAAACGGATTAACTTCCCAGCCAAGCCCAGCAAAGTTCTGAAAGACTGGTCCAATTTCTGCTCCATGGGGAACCCCCAGACGACTGTCATATTTCGATGAAACTGTCGCATCGAATCTATAGGCGTAGCAATCTGCTATCGACGAATAGCTTTTGCACATGAGCTTCGCCCCGGCATTATTTGACAGATCCCCCATGAGCCGCTCAATTCGCGTCAATTCTGCCTTGCTTGTAATTGAGAGCCCCTCAATTGGTGGATCGAGTTCATCGTCAGGGCCTCGCTCTACTGGAGGATAGAGTGACATCAGATGATCTACCACGCTGATCGGATACATCGCATTCTCTGGTTTGGAATTGAATAGTTAGTAACATATTATACCGTTTCTCATCATACAACTGACCGGTCAAGTAACTTCGCACATCAGCCCAGTTTTTTACAGAGCTTGGTATCTGATTCGCGCCTTCGTGAGACACTATCCCACTAATAACCGGTACTTTCACCACCTTCAACGATTTCAAACTCAGGCTTCCATAGGTAGCTAGAAAGTCGCCATCAATGGATGGTCCCCCAAAAGCTTGCGCTATTTCCGCCAATCCATATGAAGAATGCTCAAATGCTCTGTTTATATCAGCGTATGGCACGTGTCTCAAGCAATCGAGTGAGTCTTCGGCAGTTGAACAGTTCGCTTGCTTTACCATATCTCTGTACATCTCTTCCGCTGTGAAGTGACGAGAGCCAGTCTCCTCCACAGCAGAGCCACTTTGCATTATCGCCGCTCGGAATAGACCGTCGTTTCGGCCCCCGTGGGCAGCGAGATGATAGCCGACGTCTCTGGCTCCGGAACTCCCTCCCCATAACGTTACCTTATGGGGATTTCCTCCAAAAGAAGCGATATTCTCTTGAACCCAACGTAGAGCCATTCTCTGGTCGTGAAATGCGATATTTGCGTTGCCTGAGCCTCGGATTCGATGGCTAATGATCCAGCCTCCGACAGATGCTCGATATGTGAAAGACACTCCAATGAATGGCAGTCCGGCATCTGACGCAGCAGACACTATGAAAGACATGTTGTACCCTTGGTTATCGGAGCCTCCAACTTGGACACCCGCTCCGTATATGTAGACAGCCACTGGGAGCAAGCCTTTGTCGACGCCGGTCGGTCGTACAATATTGATGGTCAAACAATCCTCTGAGTGCATGTATTTCTCATTTTTCTTCTTCAAAATGTTAGCTTTTGTGTCTCTCTTTCTTGCAGATGAACGTACGCTGTAACCCGGGCATTGCGGCCCATATTCCGAGGCGTTGCGAATATCATCCCAGGACTCCTCAAGAGGCTGTGGGTGCCGAAATCGAAGTTGCTCAATTGGTGGTTTGGCATATGGAATTCCCAAGAAGATATCTTGTCTGAACCCCGGTAGGGTAAAGCCGGCGTACGACCCGTTAATTGTGTGCGCGAGTGGCTTTCCGTCGGTAGATGTTGACCGGGAAAACTGGTTGCCCTGAAGAGCGCTGTTCAGAAACCATGCCGTTGCAATTAGACTGACAAGAAAAAACAAATATTCGATGCAGAGGCCAATATTTTGGAAAAAAGAAGCCTTTGGCTCCTCGCGCTCAGGCGAAAAGCTGTCGCACTCCTCATCTTTTTGCCGCAGGGGCAAATATTCTGTGGGCGCAATCATGGTAATGGAGTATCGCTCATCAATGTCATTGAAGGGCAAGACAAAGCCTTTGGAGCACCTGTCAACGTCAATGGTGTATACGTTGGCCTAATTTGTCTCTTACAAGTAGCTGAAGCTGTAAACAGGCTGCAGCGGAAGGACGGTTCAATAATTCATCGGCGCGCTGACATAGTGCTCTGAACATGCCTGCCTGTTTGGGATTTTTTGGATTGTAATTCATGGGCTGCAACCCCACAAGAAAGACATAATCCAGCGTCGAAATGACCCGGTCATAATTACATGCATTGTCAGCATGCGTGCGGCTCTGAGACTCGCGGAATTGACATAATCTACTGGGCGGCACAACTTGTGCCAATCAAATTGGTCGCTCGAGGCTGACATTGTAATGCAAGTCCGATTACTATTCTTGACGTTCTATTGTTTCTCGCGGGGCATCCGGACGATGGGAGAGTGTATTTTCTCATGATGTTTATGAGCTGCCTGCTATTTGTCATTGCACTTTCACAGCATATTGCTAAAAAAAAATCCACCACAGCGCGCCTACTAGTCGCTTCCACCAAATGGAGAGAGGTTCGCTGAATACATTGGCAGCAGCCTGTCCCATGGATATCGCGTCGACCTGAAAGCCGATTACCGGCAAGTGGCTGTCTACAGGAGTGGTGGGGGGTTTCGATGCAGTAGCTTGGTTGATCGCCTGCCTTAGCAAGGCCGCAGCGACTTCCGGTGTGATTTCCCGCGTCGGTTCTCCGTACAACTCATATCCGCCAAAGAACTTCTTGATGGAAGGAAGCAGTAATGGAGGAGCGAAATGCATGTGGAGATGACTAGTTTCGAGCTCCACTGTCGTGCACTGCAGAGGTGCTTGATGAAGCGCAGAAACTGGAAAGGCTACGGTTAGCGCCGCTGGAAAACATATCCTGCTTCAAACTTGCAAACTTACTATATGGAAACTTGATGCCGAAAAGCATATCGTAAATTTTGCTGGCGTGCAATATCGCTTCAGCGAAATGATATCTTTCCGCTTCTTGTAGATCAGTGAGCGCGCGCACTTGTCGCTTCGGCAGCAACAAGGTCTCGAACGGCCAGACCGCCCACCAGGGACAGACAAGGACGAAATCCTGGTTTTGCCAAACAACTCGCTCTTTTCTGCTCAATTCAAGGCGACAATAATTCTCAAGCATGTGCTGTCCACAATTCTCTTGATAGTACTTACCCATATGCTCCGATTCTATTCTTGCGTCGTCCGGTAGACTCGAGGTGATCCAAATTTGGCCGTGGGGATGTGTATTTGAGCATCCCACAATTTCGCCATTGTTGTCGAATATATGCATATATTTCAGGTTTTGTTCTTCGGATGCTTTCTTCTCGTACGTTTCTCCTGTGCAGCCTGTTGAGATGCTTTTGTGTGAAGCATGACGAGCATAAATCTCAGTCCAAGCTTCGACGACGCGAACCACATCATGCACCGCCAAATCAGCCATGCTATAATGATGCTGGTGCGAATATGCTAGTACATAGCATCGGCCGATAACAGATTGGTGTCGTAATAAATCCACTGCAAGGTTCTGGGAAGGTTCTGTATGCAGTTAGCATGAAGTCGTAACGAAACGCACCGAACAGCCCAACCTTGTTCATGATCTGGTCTGTCATAATTTCCTTCATCCATCCTAACAGTACTAAAATCGTTTTCGAACAGAAATGTCCCCTTATAATCCATATTTCGGACCCCATTAGCTCGAACATTGCCGGGGCATAAGTAGCACTATCGGATCAGCACAAAATTCGAGTAGCCGCTAACAATTAACCTACACTGGCTTCATAGGGAGATTTAGCGGATTCCGGTGTGGATTCTCGCTGGCCTCTGGGAAAGAAATAACTTAGTAGTGATGCTACTGCAAGGCTTTTGCCTCTGCCATCTTACTGCCGAGGGCGACGATTTTTCAGCGGAGATGCGATTAACACCCAGGATCCTTTCAACGGATTGTACCGTCTATGCGCGACATCGCTTATTTTTCGAGCCATTTTATAGTAGTTGGGTATGAGTTCAGCGACTATGAAAGCAAAAGCGGAGTTTATTTTACAATTGAAAGGTTTCTGTCCATTTTAGCCGTTGCGGTCGTGCGGCGGGACGTTCTTCTGCTATGGGGCCTGCAACCTTTGCGCCCGATTGTCAGTAATCAAACTTCAAACATATCTCTCCTCTTGAAAATCGCTTATATTTAATAAGCTAGAAATTACAAATAATTTTGACAAGCTTACCACCCTTTAACTTGGTCTGCAAGCTAAGCTTTAGCTGTGTGGTAAGCTGGCTACGATGCTGCGTTACGGGTGTCCAAGGCTGCTTCAGCAGTTGATTACATTGCGCTGCTCCGTCACGCGGTAAGCAGCCGGCCTCGTGATTACTCCTCCATTGCTTTCATGCCAATTCTTATTCTTTACTACAATGTATATTCCACTCGCTGCAGGTAAGTGAAGCCCTGTATAATCTTTGGCCTTCGGTCTATATTTACCATCCCCCTTCGCCAGCAATCCTCGGTCACAGCTCTAGTTCTCGCTAGGCGTCTTTATTCCCTTCAACCACTATTCGACCTGAAAAAACATCCAGCACATGTATTTTTCCTCTTTTTTCTCTCTTTCTTTTAACCGGCCATGAACGAAAATCAACATGCGGATGAAGACGTCTTACTTTTAAACGATCTTCATTCCCAATCTCGGCATCATCAGAAGCAATATCGGATTCTCGAAGGGCCATTTCACTGGCCGCAACTATGCCCTTGGCTCTCTAGCATCATTTTCATTATCAGCTTCTCAATCGCTGCGTCTATCCTTATGCTGAGTGTACCGGCACATTCTTGCAAGAGTGGCTCGAAGAACGCAGATGCTCGCCTAATTCCCGAATGTAAGCTTAAATATTGCTGAAGGAAACATACTCTAACTTTCTGCATCAGTCCCGAAAATCGAGGCGTTTTGGGGGTGGAAACCTAGTTCTGGCTTGGTGGATGCCCGGATGTTTACCGATCCAAAGCTGGAGAGTGAACTGTTGCATCAGTGGCTGCTAAAGCTGATCCCTGGTAATTTTAGCTCGCTTTTTCTCATTGCGTCACTCTAACAAATTTGCAGAGGGCAGAGGATTTATTGAAGTCGAGTATCCGGAGAAGTTCAAACTCCCACCGCCGAGAATATTTCATCCCGGGGAACAGCCAAAGTACATTATTACAGCGTTCCATGAGATACATTGTCTTGTATGCTTGAATTGACCACGGAATGGCAGAATTCATTCAAGTTAACCTTGAAATCTTGTTATAGTCATACCTGGTACAAGTCATCGCTGCGGCCAGGCGGCACGATACAAGCTTTCCAGTAGAGGACCAACATCTTGCGCGTAAGTTTACTCCTTCCACTTAGCCATCCGCGGCTATGCCAGAGCATGACAAAGTTTATTAAACAATACATTTACTAGACTGTTTTGAGTATTTACTCAACGGCATTAAATGCGCAGCCGACTCTACCCTAGAAGGTAACACGACTTTGGTGGATGGCGTTTATCACCATTGTAATAATTTCGAGGCTTTGAAGAATTGGTCGAACGCGCACGCCGCATCAAATGTCCCATATAAGCCTGTGCCATAATTCTACTTACTATTGTCCAGATGGAAATTAGTGCTTCCCTTCAGGCTAGCAGCGCCTACGTTTTGGAACTCCGCTCGACAGATGGATGTGATTTAGGCAACTTGGTGAGCAAATAACGAAATAAAATGTGTATCGAACCTAATAACGGATATTTGAAAAGTTTCCTGTTCTCCTACAGCCAACCCATCATGTCTACAACCAACCATGTCGACGCAGGTCGAGGAAGTCCAAAAGATTATCCGATCTGCAGATCTCGAGCCGGTAGAGCATATGATGCTGGATACACTTCTTTTGGGCAGCTCATACGACCAAGAGGCGACTGCGAACGAGATCTGTCGTCGCATACTCGCCAGTCCTGGTGAGCCCATTGAACGCGTGCTGCGTCAACTCAAGGCAGGTTGGCGCAGCGTGCGTTCTACAGGTATGTGTCCTTATGCGAGCGCCCGATTTCTAGATGAGTAGACTGACAAAAACAACAAGCTCTGGAACAGAATGTGGTCAATGAAGCGCTGGCAGCCCTAGTCTGGCGGCGGGACAAGGGACGCTGTTGCAGGAGCGAGCGCTCTCGCAAGCAGCTGAGGGAGCCCATCCTGATTACATTATTTCACACAACCTGCAGCCTCTCCTTGAAGAGGGAAGCGATGCGTCGGAAGCCAGGTTGCTGTAAGCTTTCGTCGCGCCAAGGAACGTCTCGCGTCTGCGCGCCTTACTGGACGGAACGGAGGCTCCCGGGAGCAACGCGTGGCTCATGTCCCCCGGCCTCGGTGCCGGGATACGGCGCCACAAACTGCGCTTTCACGCGACGGTGATGCCGGGGGGCACGACGCCGGTGGGCATCACAGAGAATGGCCTAGAACCTATGACTATGGACGTTCTAAAAAAATGAGGGTATTTGACACGCCATCACCGTACTTAATCCCTGATACTGATTCCTAACCAGTTTGGCGGGCTTTCAAGCGACCCTGAACTGCGCTGCTGCGACGGGGAAGGATTCACAAAACGGCGCTTGATCGTTTTTACACTAGAAACAGAGTCCCCTTCCGAGATGCCGATTGCCTCTCCGTATCTCCTACGGCTGCGAAGGATATTTGCAAGTGCATTCGAGGAGTTCGACGTCGAAGAAGAGTGTTCAACGCCATGGCCACCTCGGCAAACAGACAATAAGTCCAGCAATCTCATATTCAATCATAATTTTTAATCAACGAACTACCCTGACCAACTCTTTTACTCACCCATCAGAATTCTGGAGTCGATCTTGGCTATTGTTCTTTCGCCGTCTTTGGCATTGCGTGGCCAAGTGCATTCGTTTCATGGCATATAAAAGGATGATGGCCGCCACTTGCATGGGAATTAACATAGGAAGAGTCGGCTTCGCCTACCGTTCCGAGTCGATGGGCGTGGTTGTCAAACGAGATACAGGCAACGAGGCGGCTGCCCTGGCGCTTCTGGAAGCGCCAAACGTGCCGGCTCCCATCTTAATAGACGCCTACACTGATGAAAAGGAAAGTAATTATGCGATAATGACGCAGTTACCTGACATAGAAGTCATGTTGGTCCTTTATCGTTTGTCTTATCCCGAGCGCCGGCAGTTGGCCGATGATCTCGGCGCTGCCATTGCGCAGATGCGACAGATTCCGAATCGGACCGGGCATTTATTCAGCGGTCTATCCATGAGCGGGGATATTGGCGCAAAACTGCGTGATTGCCGTGCTGGCTACGAAGGCGGCGGCCCGTTTGACAGCGAGGACGAGTGGAACGAATCCTTTACCGCCGGGCTGGTTGAATACTGGCGCGCGAAATACCCAGGAATCTTTGCCCCCAATCCGAAGTCAGTCTTTACGCACACCGATCTGCATCTGTGGAATATTTTTGTCAACGGGGACAAATTTTTCGGCATTATCGATATTGGGAGCTTGCCGGGTTTTACCCCGAGTACTGGGAGTTTGCAAAGGGCATGACTGCCTCAATAAACTCTGAGTCAGCTCATCCTATTCACAGGCAAATATCCAAGGGCAAATACAAGGCCGAGCAGGAACTAGTGCAAGATCTCACGTACACTTATCCATTTGGGCCGCCTAGGGTTGGGGAGCCGTAGGCTGGCCGAAAAGCATACCAGTATATTGACGGCCTCTTTTCTTACTGTTTATTTTACCATAATTACGCATGATATTAAAGCGAAGTTTCTACGTTTGAATTTTCAATACACGCATAAAATGTCGATTTGATCGTTGGGAACTGTCCCAAGGTTGCCTGCTTGTCACATTGATAAGCGTTGCATGGGACGATTCAGGTCTTCCATACAAATAGAGCTTTCTCCAACACGCAACCCAAGAGCCCAGATATGTTAAAACAACAACAAATTCGTTTAGTCTTAAGACAAACCTCTGAGAAATATTTTTTCCCCCATTTCCAGACTCTGCAAGTATTTGTGGTCACAACCATCGTATGTCTGCGCATAGTAGAAACGTTGCCCCGCACTAGTCCCAACCGGGAAACACTGTAAACATCCAACGTCCAAGATCAAATCAACAACTTTCATCAGTTGCGCCCGGAGCGCTATATAGCTTGCGCGTGACATTTTACATTATGTACGCTTCTCCTGTATTTCCATGTATGTGTACCGCAACCCCCCAATTTCAACCTTGCCGATCGCAAGCTGACCACCGTCGGAAGCCTCCCCGCTATGCAAAGCCAGCCCTGATGGCAGTCTCGTCGCCACCCTGAACGCGCAGGCCATTTCCGTGCGCTCAGTCGAGACCCTGCAGACGGAGCACATCATCCAGCTCCCGTCCGGTCTTGGCCCAGCCACCTCCCTTCTCTGGTCGCCGTCTTCTACGCGGCTGCTCGTCTGCGCCGGCGAGAGCGTGCACGTCTTTGCCGCCCGCGCCGACTCGTCCTTCCACGCCGCCATCGGCAGCCCGCTGCTCCCTGGGGAAAAGGCCAACATTGCGCGCTTCGGCGCGCGCGACAGCGAGGTCCTGCTCTGCTCGCCGTCGGGCCTGAAGCTCAGCATCTTCAACCTCGCCGCCTCGACGGCGGTCGAGGTCGCGAATCCCAAGTTTCACCAGCCGTCGTCGGTGGGCCGCAGCTACTCGGCGCGGCCGGGGACGGAGCACCTGGCGATCCTGACGCGGCTCAGCGGGAAAGATTTCGTGAGCATACACCACCCCGTCTCGAGGCAGGTGCAAAAGTCGTGGGCGGCGGAGACGGTGGATGCGCAGGCCGTGTCCTGGACGCCAGACGGGAAGTGGTTGATTTTATGGGAATCGGCGGCCCATGGGCACCACCTTATTCTGTACACGGCAGATGGGCAGCATTTCAGAACGATAACGGGCGTCAACCTCTCTGAGAGTCCAGACGCCGCGCTCGAGCTAGGTATAAAAGCCTGTCAAACGAGCCACACATCAGAGCTTTGCGCTGTTGGCGATCACAGCCGCGGGGTTGTGATACTGCAAACGGATTCATGGAGGAAAAAGGTCACATTCACACATCCAGTGACAATTGTTCCGCAAGATACGCTACACGTACGTTTTACTTTTAAAGGCGAAATCTGACGGTTCATACTAAGCTGCCCACAGGTATGGCAAGAACAGCTCAACACGTCCTCGGACGGCCAAACAGTGCACACATTTCAGCGCGCGACGCAAATGATATCCCCGCCAGGCATGCCGTCCGACGGTAAACCGATAGAAACGAAACCCGGATGCTCGACCCTCGCCTTTGACGCGTCCTCCAACCTCCTCGCAACCAAACTCGACGACGCACCGTGCACGATCTGGATCTGGGACATTGCCGCCGCCGAGCTGCGCGCCGTCCTCGTCTTCCACTCCATCGTCTCCTTTGCCTGGCACAAGAGCACGCGCGAGTTGCTCCTCATCACCTCGCAGGACGAGAGCCGGCAAGGACTGTCGTACCTGTGGGATCCGCTGCTGCCGGGGCCGACGCCCGTGGTGCCGGAAGAGTTCATCTCGGTGAAGAACTCGGTCGGGGCACCGATCAGGGCACAGATCTCATGGATCAATACAGACATGGAGTATCCGCTGGCGCTGCTGTCCACCGCCCAGCAGTACAGGATCCTGTCGCTGGGCGACGGGGACCAGGTCCCGGAGACGTGGCACGGCGCGTCAAAGTGGGATAACGAGCTGTCGAGGCGGCAGGGCTTCGACCCGGATTTTTCGGAGGTTTCGATCGACGACGGTACGGCAGTAGAAGATACGTTTTCGTTCCGCAGCACGTGACGGAATAGACGGTGTAAAACGATTACTGGAGATTGATTAGCATAAAATAGAACTGATATAATTTCTTGCCTTTGATTGTGCCTAGACTCCTGTAAAAACAGCGTGTGACATAAAAGTATACGGCTGCTATCCGAGACGGAGGTCGCGAGTCTCCTGCAGAGAGATTGACGGATAAAGTGAGGACCAGCGACTCAGAGAAACTCACAAGAAGAAACGAAATGATAGAGACATCATCATTAGCATCAGAACTAGCCAACAGGAAAAAAAGCTAGGGCGACAGCGCGACTCCAAAGGATTGAATCCTGCTCAGGAACCGTCATTAGAACAAACCCCAGAAACTACCCTCCGAAAACATTCCATGTGACAGGGAGGAGAATCGATAATTGCGAAAAAGGAATTTGAATTAGTATCTAATAAAAGATTTTTTATATATGCCTGGTATTCTCATCATCTCCCATCCTGATGCTCATAAACATGTCTCATTCCCTCTTTTGACGCTATGCCGCGCCGCCAAAGTTCATCTTGAGCTGAATCGTCGGCTGCCCCGACGCGTCCGTCGCGGCCTGGTTCGCGGTGCTCACCACCTGCCGGCCGGAGCGCACCACCTCCTCCAGCAGGCCGCGCTGCGCGGCGCTCATGCCGCCGACGATGCCGCGGAAGGCGTCCTGGTTGATGGCCGCCACCTCGAGCAGGCGCGCGCTCGTCTCCGGGTAGCGCGCCTCGCCCTCGCCCGTCGCGCGGGCCATGAGCATGGGCACGACGAGGGCCATGGCGGCCGTGGTGCGCGCCGCGTCGACGGCGCCGACGTACAGGGACAGGCTGTGCGCGATGAGGGAGCGCGCCTGCTCCGGGTCTTCGGGTTCCACGTTGGTGACAAAGGTGATGAGTCGGGGCACAAGGTACCGCGCAATGGTCACGTCGGAAGACGAGGGCGACCCTTGCAGGAGCAAGGATCGGAGGCAGTTGGCGGCAATCTTAGCGGTCTGGGAATTTTGTTAGTGGTGGTTGGATTCAGGTCGCGAATGCTAGACTTACCATGCGGTCCGTGAGACAGTCTAGAAGCTCGTCGAGGTATCTGACGACTAGCGGCTCAGATGCGGGAAGGTGATTGTTTCCGCCTGTGAAGAGAATTGTTGTTGCCAGCAAGCAGTTTCTGACGTTGAGAAGTGAGGTTGGCTCTTCACGCTTTTGACCGTTGAGGTAGATGGACAGGAAGCGGCGCAAGCAGCCCTGCAATTGCACATCAGTGGGAGATGTCCCGTCGGTGGTAATCTTGCGCGAGGCGCTCATGCTGCCAATGAATCGCTTAAATGTTGCGAGCGATTGAGGAACGATCAGTTCTTGGCAGCTCGGCGTGGCGAGTATAGTTGCAAAGATGTGAATGATGCATGCGTGCAAGTCAGACTTGATAATGGCAGGGAACACTTCAGCAGCATCGACAAGAGCATCTAGAGACGTGCGAATAAGGACAAGAGTTTCCTCGTTGATCTGGTGGCGCACTGGCTGGTTGCCCTCTGTCAGATTCGGCAGCAGGCCCGACAAAACAAGGACGATGATTCGCGTCAGCTCAAAAAGCTGGTCGATATCTTCAGAGAGATCGCCCTCCTCGGATCCCTGGCGACGTGCAGAAGGGTGCGTGACACACATGGCACGCGCAATATCGACAATTACCGTCTGGACATCAATACCCTCTGTCAACACCAGACGATCCAGCAGGTCCATCGTCTCGGCGAAAACGTCGGGGCGGTAGATGGCATGGCCAGATACGCTGGGATGTAGGATGCGCTTGAGAGCCTGGAGGATGGCCAGTGTCTGGTCGCGAGTAGCCAGCGAGTCAGAGTGGCCGGGCCGGATAGCAAGAGACTCAAAAGCTAAACCAAACAAGACGAAGAAGAAGGCAACAGGCTCATCGCGGTAATTGATACCTGCTTTACGGTGGCCGTTGGTTGTGGGTTCGCTCGACTCTTTGCCGTCCAGGGCGTCAAAGACAAACTCGCTATCTTGCTCAATCAAAGACGCAATGGCATCGACCAGCTTCAACCACGCATCCTGGTAGAACTTGAGTAGTGTCTCTCTGTTGAGCGCAGCGTAGATGGAGTCCAGGCTTCCAGAGAGCGAAGGAGGTCCCAGCGTCATGGAAATATCAGGCTCGAATCGCAGTCGGGCGAATTCGCGCAGAGACTCCAGCCATAGTGGCGTCAGCGTGCCAATGTGCGGCTTCAGTACATCCAGCAGATACTTTTGCTCGCTGCTGGCGACCTGGAGTTCGGCCCAGGCAGAGAATACTGCAATCTTGACCATTGTCTGTGCATTTGATGAGAGACCTTTGAGATCGCCAATACCAGCATTCTCATCATCGGACGAGAAATTCTCCAGGGCGCTGACCAGAGTCTTCAGAATGCGACCCATGCGCTCAACATCAGTGACGATGCCGATGGAGATGAAGCTAGCACAAACATTCACTGCTTCCGAAGCAAGTTCAGGAGATGAGTCGGCAGCGAAGGCAGGGGTCAGGGCAGAGCTGATCTGTGCCTGGTATTGCTCGAGCAGCATGGCCTCCTCGAAATCGGGGTCAGGCGTTTTACCAAACATTTTCAAGACCGCACCGATAATCTTTAGTCCCCATATGCATTGCTCCAGCACGCCTGACGTGGAGGCGGAGAATGCCATGCGAACGACCTCGGCAATCTTGTTTTGAAGTGCCGTCTGAGCGGCAGATTCACCGTTTGCGGCAACATCCTTTGCGACCAGGGCAAAAATATCTCCAATGCAAGAGATTGCAAAGGTGGTAACCTGCCAGCGAAGAGGTTCAGCATCGGTTGAAGAGTCTCCGTCTTTGCCATCTTTTGTTGTTTCAGTAGCAGCAGCGGCAAAACCGGCAACTTCTTCATCGTTCAAGTCTACTGCGCCACTAGACGGCTTGATGACAGCCACTTCAGCCTTTTGTTTAATGCGTGTCAGCCGCAGACCCTTCTGAAGCTGCTCCAGCCACTCATTCGTCTCGGTGAGGCAAGTTTGTTGAAGCCAATTGCGAATAATGTTCTTGACGCCGTCATGTTCAGGCACGGCATCAAGTAGCAGCCACAATTTCTCTTCGAACCCAGGGTCAGTATATCGAAGCACATCTTGTGGGTTTCTCTTCATCATATTGTAGATGCCATCAATTGCGGCGTCTCTCAGATCACCATGCTCCGATGACAGGTATCTTTGCAGTAATAGGACGTATTCCGAATAATTCATCTCTCCTGGAGCATACATGGAAAGATGTTCCCAGCATACTAGCGCAGCCTTTTCAACTTGCTTGTCGTCGGATTCTTGGAACTGACCGACAAGTGTGAAAATCAGTTCTCGCGACTTCTTCGAGTCTTGCAGATCAGGACCGAGGACATTGATAAGTGAATCAATGCATCGAGCGATGGAAGCGGGCGTGGAAAGCTCCGTCTCGAGCGTCATTGTGATAGCAGACGGGATCTCTGGGTGGTGTGTCTCAGACACAAACAGTTGGGCGAGCATACCCAATGTGCTTGGGACATAGCCAGAGAAGCTCAAGCCAGCGGCATCGGCAGCCAGAGACAAAGCCTCGAGAGCCCAATAATGCACAATGGGATGAGGATCGTTGCAGAGGGACATCAATATGCCCAAAATTGTTTTGAGGTGATATCCCGCGGCCATGCCACCAACTTTTGTTTGAATGGAGCCAAGTGCCATGGCGCAGCCCGCTCGTGCACTAGGCTCGCGGTTACCGACAATGGTATCAACCAAGTATTTGATCTCATGATTCGTGAAGGCATTTCCGTATACATTGCAAAGTCTGGCCGTGGCCGCGTATCCCAGACTGCGCACGTACTGATCGGGATCAATGACAAAGTCTCGAACAATATCCTGCAGCAACTTTTCCACGGCAGTGTTTGTGACATCGCCAGCTGGAGATTTTGTCTCCCTCGTTGCAACTCTCATGGTGGCCAAGATCGCCGTGGCAACATTGACGCTGATCGCGGCATTGCGAGCTAGATCGCGCTGGAGTGAGCCGGAAGATCCAAAGGTACGAATTTGCTCCAGGATACTCTCCTGGACCTTCGCGGGTGTAAGAGGGAATACGAATGCAAATAGTTGAATGGCCATGTTGATCACCTCTGTGGCTGGGGGATCCGGTCTTGCCTCATTTAGATCCAGGCTACCGATATAGAGAGCAGAAGCATCGTGCTCCAAGCTGCCGCAAATGGGTGATAACAGGATGCTGTCAATGACTTCTTCTGGCGAATCAGGCGATGACGAATCTTGAATAGTAGACTCGTGTTGACCAGGCAAGCTACGGACATTGAAACCGGACACCAGGCCAGTAAGACCAAAGCCGTCGTTGTCACCAACTTCCCAGATGGCCTCGTAAGTTGCTGCAGCATTCGCAATAGAAGCGCTTAATGAGTTGGCCGAATAGTTCTCGGGGTCTGCAAAAAGGGAAATGGCAAGGGTAAGCAAGTTCGATTGCAGCAGAGCTTCACTACCACCCGCAGGACTTTGGTTGACCAGCTTGACGTAACACTGGAGGACTCGGCGCTGCACCATCTTCTCAAGATCTTGCAGCTGAATGGCAGGCGTCAGTCGTTGCGAAATATCTTCGGTCATCTTCTTGGTTGGGAGTGTCTTCAAGAAAGCCGTTGTGCTTTGCAGCATGGTGGCAATGCGCTTCGATACATCCACAGTCAATAAGCGATTGTTGAACTCAAGGAACGCCAATATCGAACCCAGAGCACACTCTCGCACATGAGTGAGAAATGAAGCCTCCAGCAAGCTTCTTGACGTGGTGTTATCTTTGGCCAGCGGCTTCGGTAGTGCGTTCTTCCAAAGCAGCAGAAGTTGTGATAGATGAATCTTGACAAAGTTGGGACCAAGGGACATGAGGCCACCAATTAGGATCCACGCGACCTGAATTTGGGTGCTGGAGACTCGTAGCTCAGATTGACCAGACGATTTGAGCAAGTTTGTCGCCATGGTCAAAACGCGACTGTTAATATCCAGAGAGCCGTGCAACGGACGCAACGGGCTGGAGCTGAGAGTCGCGGCCAAGCCATGCGCCAGACCAATGCAGCGCCGTTGGGAATTTCTTCCACCAGCGAGCAGCGAGAGTTCTCGAGTCAGACTGTTCATGCAGACAGAGAGACACGGCAGGAGCTGTTGAGGGCACGCGACGGCAAAGATCTTCATGCATTGTGAGGCAAAAACCTGAACAGAGTAGCTCGGGTGCTGGAATACTTGAAGTAAGCCGTCTCGACAAGATTCAGCAAATTTGTTAGAGGCAGATCCTAGTGATTGGATCAAGGCGGAGACCGCGCGCAATGCGGTGATGAGAGTCTGCTTTGATGGCTCAGGGCGTTCGGGTAGAGCGGCAGGGTAGTTTTTCAGAATGCTGTTGATAAGGACTTCGGCAATTTTGATCTGACCCGATTCTCCCAAAATCTTGTTGCCAATAACGTCATGAAGGAGGGTATCGATGATACGGCGCGAGATCAAGAGACGGTAGCGATTGTTCGCAATGCTTGTATTGCCCAGAATATCCGTAGTAAGAGTATCAACAATGAGAAGGTAGTTGTGCTCTATGACATTTTCGCCAAGGCGACGGAACAGCTTGCTATAGCACACGCCCATGGCGGCTCGAGAGCGGTTCGATGTCGTAGGCTTCACGTACTGAGCAGCGACCTGGCGGAGGATGTCGCCTAATGAGAGAGCAAGTTCCTCCTTGCGCTTTGCTCCTGGCGCGGGACTGGCCGTTCGGGAAGGAATCTCGTCATCATCGATTGCAATGCCAGGATGTGTAGACTGGCGCTTCAGTTTGGTTTTCGTCTTCTTGCTCTTGGCGGTTTCGCTAGACGCGGTTTCGGAGAAGCCCTGCGCATAGGATTCGGCAAGGCAACTGGCGGCGGCGTGTCGGACTTGGGCAATGGCCGAATCAAATGCCTTGAACATGGCCGTCTCAAGCTTGTCGAAATCGGATGAGTTTTTGAAGTAAACAGTATGACTTAGAAGAGCTTTCAGACAGTGAGAAGCTCCAATAACAACCAAAGAACCCTTGTCGCTGGAGGCGTGGTTTCTGCCTTGCTTCCAAATGTCACGCGCAATGCTCTCATCCATAGAAGTTTCAACTATGCCAACGATCTTGGCTAGGGCAGTGAAGATGGCAGCTCGGAGACCTGCATTGCTCGAAGATGATTTGAGAAGCTTCACGAGCGCTGTACAGCACAGCTGGTGCAGTCCAATTGCGCTGTCTCCAGCGGCAGCGTACACATCGCCCAGACACACGACCGCGGCATGCTTTGCACGGGTTTCGGTATCAGTCTTTGACTTGGCGCCAGAAATAACACCAGCCAGATCGTTGATCGTTTCGAAGAGAAGCTTTCGGTCGCCGTGGGTGAAGACGTAGGCAAGGCATTGGCCCAAGTTGTTGCGAATGATCCTCGACGGCTGAGGGGCAGCAAGGTTGATGATGCGGAAGATCTCCTTCTTGAGGTAGAACTGCTGCGCCGTGCAGTCGTCGGGCTCGAGTCGGTGGACATATTTCGTGAGATCGGTGACAAAGGTCAGAAGAAACAGCTCCTGCTGCTCGGCGGGTAGGGACTGCAGCTTCTGGAGGTCGAGCTCTGGATTGTCGCTCTTCTTCTCATCGGCGGGCGGTGGCGCTGGCGGCGGCGTGGGCTGTGACTCGGCGGCCGGGGTAGGAGCCTCGGGCTCCTCGGTGGTTGACATGGTGTGCGGCTGCTTTAAAGCATTGAGCAGACGAATGCCATGTGTTCTGGGCTGTGGTCGTTGCCCAAATTATCGTCAAAGCTGTCGGACGTCGGGTTGTAGAGGTTCAAAAGTCGAGATGGGACGCTGCGGGAACACAGGGGCAGTAAGTAGGTAGGCCACTTTCAGTGACGATCAGGCCGCTGGAGCTTGGTGGGCTCAACTCCCTTTTGGGACCCTTTTGCAGCGGGGCGACCGTCAGGCCAGTCCTCAGGGGAAGATCATTAACCCGTCGCGAATGCAGAACGGACTTCACGTGCTTCATCATTTGCTTCGAAGAGCTCAATAAGCTCGATACATATTCTCGGCGTCCGGTGGTCGCAATGACGCCGCTCTCGAAGCGGTTTGCCAGTGTGCTGGGGCAGCTCGTGGCGCGTCCGGCTGCTCCTCGTGGGATCTGCCCTTCATGCAGACAACAGTTGAGCACGACGAGCTCTAGACAGGCCGGGCACAATAAATGGTCCAAGACGAAACATATCAAAGCTGTGACGGACAAGAAGAAGATGGTAGAGCGCACTGCTTTTACAAAACTGATTACCATGTACTCGAGAAGTATGGATGCCATGTTAATTCTTCAGTCCTGTCTGTACTAACACCGCCGTAGTGTATGGAGATGACATTCAGTTTAATCCAGCTCTGGCCAACGCCATTGCAGCAGCGAATAAAGGTAATGAGAAAATCGACATATATACATAAGCCCGTCTAACAGCTTCATCAGCTAGCATACCAAAATCGCTCATTGAAGGAGCCATTGCCAGCGGCCAAGGCAAATCCACGTCTGGCGCCAAGTTGGAACCCATGACTTTGGAATTTCTCATGCCGCCCGAGATTGCTCTCATCATCGACGTTGAAACAGACAGCAAACAGCGCACGCTACAGGACCTAAAACTCGCCGTTAAGAAAGCCGGCGGCATCTCCGGCTCGACCGCGTTCAACTTTGCCCGCCGCGGCCGCGCGGTGCTCAAACCAAAGGCGGACGGCCCCGGCCCCGGCGTCGCGCTGTCCGACCTCCTCGACGAGGCCATTGAGCACGACGGCGCCCAGGACGTCGAAGAGAGTGCCGAGAGCGGCGGTTATGTGCTGTGGACGGACCCGTCGGTGCTCATGGCCATCACCAAGGCCTTTGCCGCCAAGTTTGACCTAGAGCTGCTCGCGGCGGACATTGTGTGGGCGCCCAACGAGGACACCATGGTAAAGCTGGACTCGGACGAGTCCGCCGCGACGCTGGCCGCGCTTCTGGCGACGCTCAAGGAGCACGCGGAGGTCAAGGCCATCTTTGCAAACACAAAGCAAGGACGGGCCTCGGAAGAGGCGTGGGAGGCTGTAGAGAGGCATCTTGATGTTTAATATCATGCAAAGCGCAAGCCAACTATTGTACACTATTGTAATATTTTCCATGATAGACTGTAAAAGACTTGTACTCTTTTCGTCATTTTTGTATCATTATTAAAAAAACGCCACCCAATGCGCCGCCCTGATCGGATATTTTTGTAATGTCCTTCTTCCTCATCATACAAGTTGTTACATTCCACGCACGGTCGATGCTGTCGCCCAGCCGTCGTTTCCGTTTTGTATTTTCGGATTAAGAGTTGTTCGCATTGCCGCTAGCATTCTCGCCCTTCGCGCGCTCCTCCTCGAAGCGAGCCTGCTTGAAGCGCTGGCGGGCCAGCATGCGCTCGTACTCGATCTTGAGCTCCTCGCGGTCGCGCGGCAGCTTGTTGCACTCTTCGGGTCGAGGCCAGAAGTCGGGGACGGAGAAGCGGTGATCGAGGTTCGTGCCAAAGTAGTACATGATGCCAATGGGAAACATGACATACATGCCAAACTGTATAGTTTTTTTCCCCCAGGTCAGCGGTTTCGAACAAGGGGGTCACGCGCGGCGGCGCAAGGGCACAATTCGTACCTTGAACACTTCTAAATTTAAACCGCCCATCTTGTCTCGTGAGTATTCGCTAGATGCGATGTGGTTATCAGTTGTCGAGGCGGCGGTAACGTTGCTGTGACGAAGATGTCGAGCCAAGGTAGCGGCCATGAAAGCCACGCCACTTTGAGCACTAAAATCAGAAGCCGCCCAGCACCGGATCCACCATGCTACCGAGCGTCTGTCTACGAATACAGTTTCACGTATTATTTACTCGCATTAATGATTTTGTTTCTTGTTTGAGATGTTTCGGTGTAGAAATCAATTAATTTAATAATGGGCTAATTTCTCCCCAACGCTGGAGATGCCGTGTCTATGTCATAATTCGTTAGGCAGACCAGCTGCTTCTTCCTTGTGGAAGTCCAAGCACCACGCGGTTGCGTCGGCATTGCTCTACAAGCTTCGTCCGTTCGTGACAGCAATTACAATTGGACTACAACATGGATTTTTCGTGAATCCATTATTTGCTACGCCCGTTCGTCTTGCGCCGCGGGCAGTCAGAGGCTCTGTGGCCGGGCTGATGGCAGTTATAGCAAGTCATGCTCTTGTCGCCTGTCGAGCTGCCGCCTGCGCCCGAAATTGATGTGATGTTGTTCAGGCGCACTTCTTTCTTCCTACGCTTGTCGCGAAGTTCTTTGGCTTTGGTGTCGGCGGCCGTCGGCCGCGTGCGCGACTTGGACCTTGATCTACTTTGCTCCCGCGAGGAACCGGGCTGTTTGCGCTTTCTGGAGTTCGAGTCTTCGCTGTCGTCTGAGTCGTCGCCGGAGTCGTCGCCAGATTCGTCGTCGCTGGGATTTTGCGATGTCTAATTTTACAGTTAGTGCCTTGCACACGAGCAGATTTATCATGTTAGCATACCTCGGTTTTCGGCTTCGGCTTGTGTGTTGATGTGCGCCCATTGGCAGCGACATCTTCTCCGTCGCCGCTGTCGTTTTCAGAGTCGATGTCACCATATCCAACGTAAACAATCTTTCGCGGTGCCTTGGCTGCCTTTGCGGCTACAGGCTTCTCGAATTTCGTGTTCAGAACCCAATGTGTGTCGCCGGTCGCATGTTGTTGAAGTGCAGCTTTGCGCTTCGCTTCCTGGGCATTCATAGCAGCATCTACAGACGCCTGGTCAAAGTCCATGCTGAGTCGCCCAGCAGGCGATCCATGATCCAACTTTCTCTTTTTTGCCGAGTTTGTTTCCGACTCTGGAGACGCTGCGTTGGAATTTGACGCGATCGCCCGTTGCATGAATTTCATAGTCAGCAATCTCGAAGAGACACCTTTGGGTGTTTCGGGCGCCATGGCGGGTGGCAAGAGCTCGGCAGCTCACGTCGCGGGAGATGCGGGTATTCGAGAAGAAATTAAATAAAATTCGAAAGGGCTATTTTGCCGAAAAGCAAACTAGTTTCAAATTTCTGTTTGTGAAGTGATTGATTTCTTGCGTGTCTGTGGAAAATTGGCTGGCAACTGTTGGGCGCCCTCGGACTTTTTTCTGGAGCTCTCTGCCGCTGGCGCGTGGCGGAAAATCGCTTTTTCCGCGATCTCTAATCCACTCATTCTAGTTCGTCGACCTGCTCTCGCCAAGTGGAATCTCCAGGCGAATCCGAGCTGGCCATCCTGCAATCGGGTTCAATTGAGTCCTCGCTTCGCATATCACCTTCACAACAATGGCCGCACCGCAATTGAGAGTCCTCAGCGGACTCGCGCGCAGCGTGCGCGTCTCCCGCCGCGCCTTTACCGTATCCGCCCGTCAGCTCGAGTCGACGGTCCCGACCACGCGAGACGAGTTCAAGACGCCGACCAAGACGGGCGACTCCGTCCCCGTCGAGATTGGCCAGGCCCCCAACCGCACGGAAGTCTGGTCCCGAAACCAGAAGCCGCGCGCCACCGCCATGACCGGCCCCCGATTCGAGCAGACCGACTTTGATGTTCAGGTACGAATACCGAGAGCGTGTTTGGCCCTTGGAATGGGAGATGATGCGGGTTGGGAGACGAAGAGACTAATTTCGATGCGCAGCCTCAACCCCTCTCCGCAATGGAGATGATTCACAAGAAGCCCGTTCAGTGGACTCATGACCGTATCGTTGTCTGCGATGGCGGCGGCGGCTCCCACGGCCACCCCAAGATCTTTATCAACACCGACAAGGCCGAGATTGCCACTTGCAACTACTGCGGCTCTCCTTTTGTATGTTAACTCGAATCTGGCTCCAGGATAATGCACACTAACATATGACAGGCCAACGAGCACCACCGCAAGCATCTCGAAGCGCTCCCTGAGACGTCCTATCCTTTGTCATAAACCTTAGATGCCATGTTGTTTTAAAGAGGCGCGGAGTATATTGTTTGGCAAGAATACCTTGCCTTGCTTCCAATTATTGTACCAGCTGTTTCACTAAGACGAAAATTTATCATATTTGTATATACTCGACTGTTCCCATCTTCGCGAAAGCTGTGACTGTATGACAGTATCTGGTTTGCATGCACCGTAATTGAATCTCGCAGTTGAGTCAAAACTTAACGCAGTGCTGTTTCAAGCACGCAGACTGTACTCTATTTTCAAATCTAGTCAAACATACTCGCCCTGATTGGCTTGCGAGGCGATATTAATCCTATCCTGATCTTCAGCGAATATGCGGACACTTTGTCAAATATTATGGCAAGTAAATTATTGAGCAATTAGCCTCTGATTTAACTAATGACATCGTTCCCGTGTCGGTAATTGCGTCAACAAGTCACGTTAATGCTCGTGCTACTATGCTTGCTGTGCTGAAGCAGGCGTAGGACAAGAAACTACCAATAAAAGCTCAAGACCACTTGCAACATAGAATATTAATTTGCGTTTTGTTATTATTTATAAATTTCCTGTTTTTCTTATGTGGGCCACTTTCATTTCCCATTCGTTTTCTTTTTCATAATTTAACCTGTATTGATAAAGACAAACATCAGCATTTGATTACCTCTTTCGAAGCTTCTATTAGCTACTGCTCCAGTCTTTCTCAACCTGACCCACCGAACGCAGCAACCTTGACCTGCAAAGCGTCTATGATGCCACAGTCTAGCCACTCGTTCTCGCTTTCGACAACTCTGCTTCTCGTGCTCTTGCTGACGCTCGGCCTGTTCCCAAGCCTCTTTCACTCCATCTGGACACTGCCCTTATCCCTCCTCCCGTTCGCCCGTCCCCGCACCGGCACCTCAGGCGCCAGCATCATGTCCTGGACCCAGAAGCACTTTACGCTGCCCGCCAAGTCGCGCGGCTCGTATCTCATCACCGACCACGTCCTGTCGTCGGTCCCCGAGATCAGAAACTACAAAGTCGGCCTGCTCAATCTCTTTGTCCAGCACACCAGCTGCGCGCTGAGCTTGAATGAGAACTGTAAGAAGCGGAACGGTTCCGATGAATGCGACTTGCCTCGAGTACTGCCATGCTGACTTAATATTTCCTATCTATAGACGATGATGATGTTAGAGCTGATATGAGTGATGCTCTCGACCGCATCGCGCCAGCAGCTGGGCCCAAGGGTGAAGCTCTCTACAGACACGAGTAGGTACTACGTCATTCCTTGTTTCTAGCTTGTGCTAACCACGAATAGTGCCGAGGGCCCGGATGACATGCCTGTAGGAAGAAAACCCCGACAGACGATGAGAATACTGAACTGATTAACAATTTAGGCCCATATCAAGTCTGCTCTGGTCGGAGCTAGTGTCACCATTCCCATTAAAGATGGCAAGTTGGTAGGTGACCGTCGTAACGCTGACTTTTGCTCTTGAGCTGTGGTGCTGACAATTCACAGCAAACTGGAACATGGCAAGGCATTTGGTATCTGGAATTTCGCGCCGCCAAGCACCAGCGTCGTGTTGTCGCCACGATTCAGGGCGAGAAGGCTTAATTAGTCTAGTAGTATCTAGTCGTTGCTGCCATGTAACGAACTAAAAGTCCTTGTCATGAATGAAAAGTCATATAAATTTATTTTCACATCATCTAGCCATGATTGTCTTGATGCCATATGTCTACAAGCCACAACGCTAGCTATTTGCCTTGGGAAAGGACCAAAATGAAGTACCCGTACGCCCAACACCGTCGCCAATGAATCCAAGTGCACTAGTTAGTTCCGTTTTCCTCCTTCATGTCAGTGTCGTCGCCAACAAGAACCTTGGTCTTCGGGGGCTGCTCTCCAGCTTTCGCGCCGTCGCCAGGCGTCACCTTGACGACCTTGCCATCTTCGTCAACGAATTCAAAGTTGTAGCGACTCAGAATATGGGGAATCGCTGAGAGTTGAGGTCCGTATCGGCCGCTGTTTTCGTAGAGCTCGAACAGAGGTACAGCGAGCAACTTCATATTCTTGGGAACACTAAGTACCTCTGCAAACCATGTTAGCAAACGCTCGGGTCGGCCAGTGGTTTCAAAATTATAGACTCACTGTTCTGGGGCAAATGGATTAGATAGATCTTCTTGCACTCCTTGGGGCGGGTGACATGTGCAGGCACAAAAGGGTACATGAAGGTCTCAAAGTTGGGCCGCCACCACTGTGACAGACACTCGCCAATCTCCCACTCGCCGTCCTTTTCGTCCTCGCCGAGGCGACCGACCGGTGCTAGACGATCATCAAGGCGCGCCTTGAAACCGTCAATCTCGTCCTCTTCTGGTTTCAGATAGTCGCCGGGAAGCTTGAAGAAGGCGTTTGCAATCTGCAGCATCAGGATGTGCGGCTGATTGTGCTCGTGGCAGACCAGGATGCCCTCGCAGGTGCGGCGCATTCCATGCTCGGCAAAGTGCTCCTCAAGACGCTTTAAACGAGCAATTACGGAGGGGTCTTCTTCGGGCTGTGTCTCCTTGACGCCAAAGGTGTAGTTGGAGAAGGGATAGACCCTCACTTTCGGCGGCTGGCTCGCGTTGAAGTCGAGGGGGATTACGGGCAAATTGCCCGACTGAATAGCTTCGATGGGTATTGTCGACATTATGGGCGAATAAATGGGACGCGTGTGATCGTGCGCCGGCAAATTTGATGCAGCTTCCTCCAAAAGCGTCGGGACTACAGCTGTCAAAAAGATGGCGCTGCTGTTGGAGGCACAAGAAAGTGGCAGGCTGGGCAGCGAACAAGTGCAGGAAGCTTAGCTCCCAAAGCGGTAGGCGGTGTGTTGCAGGTAACGAAGTGCCAATGTGAGCGCATCATCGAAGGACAGTGAAGAAAATTGATTAAAAGAAGAAAGCTGGTTTTCGCAAGGTAATTGAAGAAGCTCTGATTCAATTATTTGTGACTTTCATAAGGTCGCGTGTTCCTGTTCGTTACGTTGGGATAGTTCCTGGAGAGGCTGCGCCTATTGTACTACAGACTTGGCCGGGTTCTTGCATTTGACAACAACGAAAATCTTTGAGAAATCTGCTGCTGCGAGTTCCCATGCAGCATCATAATTCGATAACTTTTGCGCCTTGTAACTTCGAGATTGTCACGCCATGAGTTGTAGCTGGGACTTGTAGCAGAAGACCTGGACCAAACGTCAGCAGCCATCCAGATGGCATTGTTAGGGCCTACCCTCAGACATGCAAATGAAAGTGTGCTACCTAATGTGTCAGTTTCACTGCTTATCTGCGCAAATGCCGTTGTAATCGTGGGCTGCGACACTACCCCAGGTCAGGTTGTATTGACCGCCACCTTTCAAAGAACCCCTCCATATGGCTGGGGCTTTGTACTCCGTACATACTGGGTCATCATCTCAGACAAGACAATTGGGGTTGCGAAACAGCACAAACCTGTTTAATTCCAAGGTACCGGCTCGATCACCGTGATCCGCAGCCAATTGAATAAAAGAATCCATTAACCCTAGAAAAACAAGACCAAGAATGATGTAAACGGCCATCAATCCCCTCCGCAGTCGCAAGCTCGTGGCGACCCACGTGACAATGTGGGATGGCTAGCAAGCAGTGGGCGAATCGCCAAAATGGAAGCCACCCTGCCACCCACCACCGTAATTATAATCCACGACACAGTGGAATTGGCTTGCATGCATTATCCGCCTCGTATCCTGCAATTCAAGGCTATCGCACCCCAGCGTTGACTGCATCTGCCTGACACTGCCCTGCGTCATGCCCCCGCTGGAAACGAGCACAGCCATTCATCCGTTTAAAAGTGTAGTACGTTAACAGCGATGGACGCGGCCAGCCTGCACGACAGTCTCCGCACAAAGCTCAACCATCTCGAGGCCAAGCTCGAGGCGCACCGCCAGGATTTGTTGGGCGAGTTTCACCAGCACTATCATGACTTGACGCGCGGCGCCGACCCATCCGCCCTTGCCAGCCTCCAAGACGAGCTTCAAACTACGTTTGGCGATTATAAAACACTTTGTCCGAGCCTACCACAGCCTTTGCCCGCGCCTTTGCCCGCCATCGCATCGCCGCAGCCCGCCAGCGCGCCAGCTGAGTCACCTTGGCCGGCAGTCAGCGATCAGCCCGAGACGGCGACCACATTCCAAACTCTATTGTTAGCGTCGCCTGCTGCCGACTCCGGTAATCCAGACCCTCCGCGCAGCCCACGCGACCGTGAGCACGAGCTACAGGGCCTTTTCACGCCAAGCTACCTGCCGCTACTGGCAGCCTCACCCATACCCGCAGACAACACCACACCTGCGTCGCCCACCACCGCAAACGAGACTCCCGCCATCGACTCTCAGCAGCGCTCCGCTGCCGCCAACAGCCCTCACAGCGCCGATACTGAGCGTTTGACTGCTACTGAGAGCGAGATGGATCGTTCCGCCGAGGAGGATCGGTTCCCCGGTCGGTTAACGACAGCGCCCCGGCATCGGCCGAGCGAAAGTGAAGCTGCTGATGTTGCGACAGCCGACGACGCCAACTCGTCAGCGTCATCTGACAAGAGCGATGGCAAAGCCCCTCGCAGTGCCCTCCGACGATCTTCCAGTATATATAAATCGCCCCAGAGCCCTAGGCGTGTCCGGTTCGAATTTATGGGTGCTGAAGTTCTGCCCACTGCCTCTCCGCAACCCAACGATACAATGATGCCGCGGTCATCATCCCCAGCATGGGATGGCGAAAATGTTACCGTCGACTCGGTCTTGGGGGGCGATGATGAAGATGACCTCGGACCACCGCCCAGGAAGATTTCCTCGTCCGATGCGCTCCGCGCTTTATCGAGAGAACCACTGGAGGAGGACACAGTATGGACAGTGGTTAATCCTGATTCTGAAGCCGCGGTCGCAGACAAGATGGGAAAATTAGACTTCAACAAGTCGCCAGAGAACTCGGAGCATGAAATGCTACAGATTCAGCAAGAACCCGATGATGATGATGCAGAAACAGCCGACGCCGACGGCTTGGACATGAAGAAAACGAGAGTTGCTACCCCGCCACCAGCCAGCAAAGCACCGGCAATTGACAACAAGCTATCGCCGAAGCAGATGCCTGTCGATAATTCAACTAATGACGACGAAGACGACATGTTTCAATTTGAAGATGAAAGTGGCAGGACCGCATCACCACAGCGACCCGCAGCGCAAGCAAACGAAAGCGAACAAAGCGATGATGAAGATGCGTCTGGTGCAGCTGCGGACAAAGATCTCGGCGCCTTGCGTTCGCCGACGACGGTTGCTCCAGCTTCTGTTCCTGCGAAGGTGGAAGCCCCAGAGCCCACTACGCCAACGACGCCTCGCTTTTATGTTGGCTCAGTAGGCTCATACAAGGGCCGCTCCATCGTCATGCCCGTGGTCAAGAGCCCAGACGTCCATGCCAAGGCTGCTTCCATCGGCAACTTCAACTCGTTTGTCGGTGGCCTAGACGGCACGAGCGGCATGGACCCCGCTGATCTCAGCAGCTATCGAGCAAGCTTTATGCGCGACGGCTTCAGCGGTACGCCTCGTAGCTTTACCGAGCGCTTAATGATGGAAGACATGGAAGCCGAGAGGCTCAAGGAGGAGGAAAGCCGACAGTAGACGGCCTTGCCAGCCTCGAGACTTGCCATGAGGCTACTGTATATTTGGATTTGGTTCGCGGAATTTCGCTTTTACATATGGCGGTCACATCCAGGGGGAAATCGTGGAATTTTGATTTCGTACGCACATGGCTGCAAGGGCTGCGTACAGGCGTTGGGGATTTGCTTGGTATTGATTCACGCATGCGGCGCACGGTGAGGAGAAATCACGAATCGAAGAGGTACAACAAAATACAAAACAGGCGGCTCTTTCGGAGCTGAATACAATGGGAATATCGTGGCCAGATGGCGTTTGGAGCCATAGGCCGATTACAAATCGGAGGGAATAATACAGGACTAGAGATATCCAGACTATGGAGAATATATTCGCGAGAAGCACTACCAACGATGCAGATATGACAAGAGCTGTGATTCGTTTTACTTTTGGGCCAACAGTTATAAGGCAAGCCTGGTTATTGTAAACGCTCTCTATTATAAACGCTCTAGTAGGTGCACCTGGAACCTGGTATTCTCTAGACTTCCTGGATATCGAAGTGCTGTAGGTAACTTGTACTCCTTTCCATGCACACTTTTGATACGTTCTGCCCATGCTGGCTGTTCCTCCTCCTCTGAATTTGTGCTCGTGGAAGGCCTGCTCTTGGGCGGTAGCAGGGCTCGGTAAAGTAGCCACTCAATTGGGTATTTCTTTTCTTCTCCTCCTTCGCTACCATTGGGCAGCGCCACGTCAGCTCCGGGGCTATCTACAATGAGTAGCAGACTCCCTTTAGGTGCTGTCGCAGTCAGTCTCAATAAGAAGGCCGTGGTCTTGGGTATTGAGATGGAGAAGAAGTCGTGGAGCGTAAAGAAGAAGGTAATTAGTGCCGGGTTAGGCCCAATCATCGCACGCAGTTCGGTACTGCCGCTTTCGAGGATGTCGAGCTGGGTGACGGCAAGATTTAAGACGTGAGATGGGATGGCTGGGATATTTGCGGCATGCGCCTTGGCGGTCGCATATTTTGAAAGAGTAGGAGGATGTGTAAGAGTATGCTGTAGTTTTGTGGCAATGCTTGACCAATCGTGCCTATCAATGAGGCTGAGATCAACCATAGCACTGTCGTTGGAAGCCGCGTAGTGTGAGGTAGTGATAGACGCATTGTCTGACATTATCGCACCAGCAGAAGCTGACGCTAGCCGGGAAATATCATCGAGTTTGCTTTGATGAGAGTGCTTCAGAAGTGCCACACATGCTAACAAGTCGGATCCTCCTCGCCCGATGCATACGATCTTTGATGGCTTCTGCCCATCATTGTGAAGGAACTGCTGGACCCATGCAGCCTCGCTCATCTCACTGCACATCCAAGCTAACACATTTGCACATGTCAGAGCTCTACTCGGGCTCCAGCGGATTGTATATGCCTCCAAGAATTCCTGTGTCCCGAATGCTGTGCAGTAGTCCTTTTGCTCGAGGGCCTCTCTGACCGTGCGCAATACTGGTATCAATGCATTGAATTCGTCGACGGCAGGAAACGTGTTTCTGATTGTGTCCAGAATGAGTTGCTGATGTTCAACAGATAGACTCTGGATCTGCTCAGTCAAGTTGGGCTCCTTCACTGCTGCAGGCGCCCGTTTGGCGGGTTTCGGTGTATAGCTTGGCCCATTCCATCCTGGACGCTGGATTGGTGGTGCAACTGGTGCCTTGGATGCGCCGCTGACCGACCGCGGTCCATGCTTTGGTTGTGATTGTGCCTGGCGCTTGAACTTGGTCATTGTAAATTTGACTCTTTTTCAGGTGCCTAGGCATACGCTAGCTGTAAGATAAAAGGTCGTGGTTGAAAGAGGTCTTGACGAAAAGGTACAGCAATATTAATATTACCTGCTGGTGGGCAGAAGAATTTTCCGCACAGCAGCCAGAAGCCATTGTGGGTGGCACCAGCAGAATCGCATGCGAAAAGTTGGGTTATTAGTGGCAACGGGGGGGACCTTTGCCAGTACCTACCTTCTGGAAACCTACCAATCCGGAGTTAGGTTACAAGGTAGCAGTGAGTATTTCAATAATCAATTTGTTGTTCTGAGGAATTTTTGACGTCACCCATCTATAAATATAACCATTGTACTAATATAGTGAACTCGCACGCGATTGTAAAACAGGCGAGAAAAGCTTCGATTGTGGATTGGCCACCAACCCGGCACTCAGTTCCTGCTGCCTTGTTCTCATTCTTTGCGCCTGTTTAATAATGGAAACATTCACAAACAGAGTCGGTCCCAGTTCATGATGATAGTTTATTGGCATTCAAAATAAAAAAATTCATTTATTGCACTGAATGATCCGCACACGACATGGAAAATGAGATTCGCCTTTATTACTAACACTGGAAAGCAGTGGGTGAAAGCTTTTGTGTACAGAATTTAGTAGGCTAGGCCGCTCGATTTAAGGCGAGGGATTGATACATTCTGGCGGGGTTTTCGGTGTATGAGCTACTGCACTTCAAGGACCTCTCCCTTTAATAAACTGGCGTTGGCTGGAATGCAGAAAAGGCACCAATTTGGCAATCCACACCCTTAATTCACATAGCTAGTCTCTCCCACAAGCATAAACCCCTCGCGACCCCCGCCGCAGACTGAGACTAATGGTAGCCCACATCCGCTAATGGTTGTTGAAGGACATGAACATGAGCGCCTTCGAACAAAAACCCTATTGGATTGCGGCTTGCTTACGTTGGAGGAGCGGAAAAGATACAAACCTCGAAATTCTTAAGTAGGCATTTACGTGCAAAGGCAGCCGATATGAGATATTATACAGATGACTCCGAGTATTGCGTGCCTACCTAACGCAGTTGCTCTTACACTTATGAGATGGAAACCTGATAAACATCTGTCAGCGGCGCGGTCCCATGCCGGCAATTAGAAATCGACAGGTGGGCACCCATTTTCATTAGCTCCATTTTTTGAGTACTCACTAAAATGTCGATGAAGACGATCATAGCCATTACTTGGTTATATGGGGAAAGGGGAACGCGTACGTTCACGACCGAGACACTGGCGATAACGCGACAATTCCTCCCTGGGCTGTTCGTAAAAACCCCTTCGTGCTGATTTTCTTCTCAAATCTTTGGCAAAACTTTGTAGCCCAAACTCAGAATCCAACATCACCACTTGGCTGTAAAGCATTCAACTTATAGCAGACGGATCACACGCTTGGTTTGCTTCTGCGCCGAAAATCCCACAGCGTCGAGACCATGATGCTAAGAACTGTTCAAAGTTTCGCGCAATTACTACGAGGCCAGCAGTGGCTTGAAAAGCCCAACACTCCTTTTCGAATCCCTTTCCGCATCTGGCTATCCGCTTTCCTATTCGTCCTCCTCCCGTCGTTTGTCCAGCGTCGACTCCGACCGCACGAATTCAAACCCCGTCGAATAACACCCACATCATGGCTGGACGGCCTGCGTGGCGTGGCCGCATTTACGGTTTACGTCAATCACTATACCGCCACCAACTTCTCGTGGTTCCAGCGTTCCTACGGTGACCATGAGCTCGTTGACTGGTCGTCCCCGGTGCAGCTTCCCTTCATTCGCGTCATGTTTTGCGGCCTGCCCATGGTGCACATTTTTTTTGTGATTTCGGGCTTCGCTCTTTCATACAAGCCTCTGAGATTGAGTCGTGCGCGACAGTACCGAGAGCTTCACGAAGCGCTCTCGAGCAGTGTCTTTCGACGCGGTTTTCGTCTGTTCCTGCCCATAATTGCGTCCACGCTTTTTGTCATGGTGGTTTGCTACATGGGATTCACCCATGGCGCCCTTCCGACCTTTTGGGAGAATGTTTGGGACTGGTGGTCAGCAATTGGCACCATTACTGACAGCTGGAGCTGGGATGTTCTCTGGTATCCCTCCTACGATGTGCATCTGTGGACAATTGGAATAGAGTTTTCGCACTCAATGCTATTATTCGTCACGATTCTGGGCACAAGTCGTATGAGAGCACCCTTGCGACTCGGCTTTCTGTTCGTCTTTGTCTACTATTGCATGAGGTACGGCCATTGGGGACCAGCAGAATTTATCGCCGGCATGATCATTGCTGAGTTTACCCTCATCCAAAACGAGAAGAATATCATCAAAGGACCACTGTTGCCTAGCCCACGGGGTCCTTCCGCGAAGCGCATTATCCTTGTCGTTTTCCTCATTATAAACCTTCTGTTTGCCCTCTTCGTCGCCGGCTGGCCCAATGGCGACGTTTCCGTCCAACCGGGCTTCTCTGTCCTCTACAAAAACACTCCAGAACCTTTCTGGTCCACCGGTGGTAACGTCTTGATCTTTCCCTGGTACGCTTTGGGGGCTGTCCAAATTGTCATGGCCGCGCATCAAATACAAACACTGCAGAACCTCTTCGTCACACCAATAGCGCAGTATCTTGGTGACATCAGTTTCTCTCTTTACCTGATGCATGGTCCCATGCAAGGCATCCTAGAGCACCGTTTTTTGCCCTTTGTGTGGGCTCTGGTCGATGGGACGGAAAAGGCCGGCATGTGGCAAACCACAGCAGCCTGGTTCATTGGGTTTCTAATACTAGCACCCTTCACAGTTTGGATCAGTGACATCTTTTGGCGCTGTATCGACATTCCTTCGGTCCGTTTTGCGCGCTGGTTGGAAAACTTGTGCATTTACCAGGAACAACCAGATGGCTATGTCCTCCATACCAATAGCGAAGCCTCACACCAGGCCGCAGGTTGATCCGCAGCTGAGGTGCTTGGCCAATTCAGGTCTAGAGTGATTATAAAGTCTCTATATATAGGGATGCTCACCGCAACTTGCAACCAGAGCCAGGCACAGTGTCCAAAGTGAGTGGTGAGAATGGCCTCTCTGCAACCGCTGACGGCGTGCCATCTGCTGTCTTGCTGCGGGGTGAATGGTCTTCGCCGTGCTCGCCGAGACTGAATTTCGTACAGCCCATAGTTATCTCAGTAATAGGTTTATGTAACTAATTAAATTACTACTTCTTTGGCTCTTTCTTTTTTATTCTTTCTAAAACCAGTTTAAAATTATACCTCTCCGTCCCATGACACTGAGCAGCCTCCCTTTTTGTCTGTGCAGTTTAACTGGGCCTTCATTACTGCACTGAGGATTAAAGGATATTTCCGTGAAACAATCCGAGAAACATGGCGCTAGCTAATGGCTCATTTATCGCACCGATAGTCAAATATGTTTTCCGTGAAAGGGAAACAATCCGAAAAATATAGTGCTAACTAATGGCTCGAGGTCATTTCTACAGCATGAGGTGTCAGGTCCAGACTGAGTCAGGTGTGCGCAGGCTTGGGTTCGGATGGGACTGAATCAGCGCAGATGTCACCAGCGAAAGAATTGTGTGTGGATTATAGCTTCTATGCTCGTCAACAGTGTCGTAGTGGCAGTCAAGGCGAGCTGTGCCGCTGTACCGCAATGTTGCACAGCTATAACGGCTCCGGCCCCGCCCCCGCCTCCGGGGCCGGCTCCGCTGCACCTCCGCTGATCATCCAACTCGAGCTCAAGTTGCGATGTAACGGTCCAAGCTCCGCCAAGTAGTAATGGCAGAGAGCTGATGATGCCCATGCAAGGCTGGAGTGTGGCTGGCCTGCGGCCTGAGCTCATCCTCGTGTTACTTGCTACCTACTCGGGCGCTGCCCGACTCCTCCCGGCTGGTGCTAAAAACCATAAAAGGGAGGCAGAGTGCATCTTCTTATATGCAATTGTAGCTCTTCAACTCACCTGTTGCAGCAACTACATCGTCTGCTGTGTTTTCTGAGTTACCGTTAAGTTTCTCGAATCTGGAACCATACATCGATCACACGATGAAGTTCCTCTTGAGCTTGCTGGCCTTCACGGCTACAGTCACTGCCCGAGCTGCGCCGCAGCCAGGCGATTCTCCTACCAAAACTGCCCCGGGCAGCCAATCCATCTCAGAGCGCGCCGCGGCAGGCTTTGTCCATCCAGGAATCTTTGTCGACTCGGACCGCCTGAGCCTGGTGGCCTCCAAGGTGGCGGCCAAGGCCGAGCCGTGGAATGCTGCCTACAGCGCTCTGGTGGTCGATGAACACGCGACCAGAACCTCCCCGACACCATTCGCGACGGTCAATTGCGGGCCGACATCGACGCCCAATATCGGGTGCAGCGAGGAGACGGGTGACTCCTTGGCTGCGTATGCCAACGCCCTCCTGTGGGCTACGACCAAGGACAAAGCCAAGGCTGATCGGGCCATATCTTTTATGAACGCATGGGCCCGCACGATCAAGGCGCACGAGAACTCCAACAAGCCCCTGCAGGCAGCGTGGGCGGCTGCCAACTGGGCTCGCGCTGCCGAGATTATTCGGCATACTGACGCCGGCTGGAGCGATGCCGATATTGCCACGTTTGAGAAGATGCTTCGCGATGTTTATCTCCCACTCGTCAAGAATGGGTCCACAAACCCCAACAATTGGGAATTGAGTATGTTGCTCATGCGCTGAGAGCTTGAGAGAGTTTCAGACTCTAACACCTTGCTTCTTAGTGTTGAACGAAGCTACAATCGGAATCGCTGTCTTTCTCGACGACAGGAAAACATATGATACTACTCTCACGCGTTTTATCAGGAGTGCGTCCCAATATTTTTATCTGAAGAGGTTGGTGCTGCCACTGTCCTTGCTCTCTGTTTCTGTGATGCGCTAACATGGGAGTCTCGACGCCTGCAGCGACGGTGCTCGCCCCGTCAAGCCAGCAGGCATGACAGATGAAAAACAGGATTGGTGGTGGGGTGGGCAAATTGCCAGGGGCCTCGAAAACGGCATCGGTATGGAAATCTGCCGCGACCTCGCCCACACTGGCTACGGTATCGCGTCCGTCTCGCACATTGCCGAGACGTCCAAGATCCAGGGCCGAGATCTCTACGCGGAAGAGGTCGGCACCCGCCTGCGGTACGCGCTCGAGTTTCAGACGAAATATGATCCCAGGGGCGGGGCTGTCGCGGTTCCGGAATGGCTCTGCGGCGGCAAGCTATCCTTGCGCCTCGAGGCTGTTACGGAGCCCGGCTGGAACGCCCTTGGAAAGAAGTTTGACATGCCGTACTCGCGTGACTTTACGCTGAATCGTAGACCAGCGGATTCTAGAAACGGCTTGTGGGTGGGCTGGGAGACGCTGACGCATGCGCAGTGAGAGTCAGCCGGCACTTTATTAGGTTATCCAACGTCTTAACAGGAGGATGCGTTGTGGGAATTGAGCAGATGTGACGAGGGTGCAGAGCTTATAGTAATAGTCAAGATATTCTACAACGGTCCGTTGACAGCGACATTGTGAATGAGTAAGTGCATGTCGATGCCGGCGCCGTCGTGCTTGATGAGGATGAGCGTGATTGTAACGACGACGTCGAAATGCCTCTTCGCGACTGGACCCAGCCATGGAAGAATTGCCAATCGTAGCAACAACACCAACAGATCCAGGAAATTCAACTGCGTATTGATCATTGGGTGGCGGGCTCGTAACCGTGATGTTTGCTTAGGACTGGAAGAGCGCTGCGTCGCTTTAGTGGCCGCTTTGGGTGAAATGTTAATTGAGCTTTCTTGAGCCTTTTGCCGTATAAGATGACCCCGGAGCTTCATTGTGCCCCGATACAATCGTAGTTTATGGCATTCTGGCAAGACTGCGCGGCCAGCAGGACACGGGCACGGCTTTCCAGGGCTAGCAGTTTGACTTACATGCTATTACTGAGCCCCCTTCTGACGTCATCGCAACCGATTGGTCGGTTCTGACAGTGATCCATCGTCCAGTACAATCTCGATGGACGCGATCGCGAAAAGCATAACACCTGTTTTATTTCCTCTCATTTTTGCTTGATGGGATACCCATCATTGTTGTCTGCTGCCTAGTTTTCTCTTATAGTGTTTTGTAGTTGTTCCGCGGAAATGTAGCGCCATTGTGTCGCGTGCTGCCCACTGAGCCATGTAGCTGCTGCGCCATGTAGCTGCGCCACCAAGCTTGCGCCCCAGAGCCGATCACCTTTAAATCTTGATCCAGACTTTTAAAAAGAAGCTTATTCCATCTGCGAAATTTCGGATTCCATTCCCCTGCAACATCTCACCTACCTTTGGGCTCAAAACAATGCCGTTATTTCGTCGTGGCCGTTCTCCGTTGTCCGGAGCCCAGGTCGATCCCCATGACTGGACCCTTCCGTCTTCCTATACAACCTCGCCTTCAAAAAGCGGTGGCTATCAGATGCCCATACCAGACCCGACTGTGTTCTCCAATGCCGAAATTCCGCGACTCAGCAATTCTGGTCTCCCAGACTCGACCCTGACCATTCCAGACCCCAGCCATGCCGCTGTCCACTTGGCGTTGCTAGAGTGCTTCCATGGCTTGAGGCTCAGTGCCACTGCGCTCGATGTGCCGGCTGAGCTGCCTCCACAGTACGAGGAGAAAAATGACAATACCAGCGGCAGTCGTGCTCCTGCTACACAGAGTGAAAGATGGGATGTGCTCCTCAGGCTCGCCGTCACCCGCTTCGGCGTTTGGTGGTCCCAGATTCACCTTGTCTTGACCCACGCAGCTGCATACGCAAACCGCGGCGGCAGCAAAACGCAAATACAACTCACAGAAGCCTATTTGCCGCCACTGGATGTGCTGCTCGTGTGGTATGCATTTATTCTGGACTCAGACTCTTATACGTCCGCCTGCCGCGCAAGAGAAAGCGAGGTGCCTGCCCTCCCTTTCTTGTGCTTTCCATGGAAGGCCGTATGCGCTGTTATTGACATGGAGACAATGACGTTTGAGCTGCCGCGAGGAGCTCAGACTCTCTTCCACACCTTGTCAGGACAATCTGCGGACATCTTGACCTATCTTCGCGACCCGCCAGCCTACACCGAAGAGACATCGCCTTTGCTTCCGGTAGACCTAGTCGCCGAGGTCAAAACGCATGAGTCATTGTTTGACGAGGCACACAGTCTACTATGGATTCGCTCTCCTGCGCTACGCGGATCATTGGAGCGCGCCAGTGCCGAGTTCGAATGTGTCAAGGCACAACTGGCTGGTAACCCTGCAGCTGAACCCTCTTTTGGTGTGCGCCTATTTTGGATGACATTTCAGCTGTTTCCATCAGTCTACGAGGCGTTTGTACACAGAAGCAATGCCCCAGGCTACCATGAAAACGAATCATCAGACGGCAATGACAAGTGCAAAGAATCGTACCTGGCTCCAAGTGAGCCGTCATCGCACTGTGTATGCTGGACTTGCGAGCGCATCCGCGACGACCTGCCACATTTCACACGCCCAAAAGGTTCAATTATTGAGAAAACTTCCTCATCGAGTTCATCATCAGCAGGAATGTTTCAGCAACTCTCATCACTCTCAGCAGAGCAATTGCACCAGATACAGGATGATTTGGGTTTCCACAGGGCCGTTGAAAAGGCTCGCAGCTGTGGACAGACACTGCCCTCGAGGCCTCTTACAGACGCTCAGAAGCAGAAACTGAAATTGGCCAAACAAAGACAAGAGGCCGTTGGCTATCTTCCGGGTGTGGATGAATTCGCAGAGCTTCAGGCGGACGGTAGTACTAAAATAAAGAGAGCAAAATACGCCAATGCGTGGAAGGGTTTAGGCTGGGTGTAGCAAGATGAATGATATAGTTTACACTGAGAAAATGAATTTATGTACTCCGTATTTTAAAATAACGTACCTTGGGCGATATGTCTTGTTTAGCGACTGTTGGTGATAACACGCTCTGTACGGAGTAGGGCGTCCATTGTGCTTTTCAAAGGACGACGATTAATGCGCCATCGCGCGCCATCGCAATGCATACCCAGGACAAACGCCAAGACCCTTCATTGCAAGTCTCGCAACCTGCTACATCTGTCGCCTTTGATATAAAGCATGCCCCTCTTACGGCGACTTTCCTGGCTTGTCCCTTCGTAGACTTTTTTATACACTGACTTTCTACGCCTTTATTTCCTGCATTTTAGTGGCTTTCTCGCTGCAGTAGATTGAAGGCTTGGCGGTGCTTTGGAGCAAGTACACTTCAGCCGCATGCAGGCATCTTTCAGCTGCCCCAGAAAATTTGCCTACAAATAGCTCTGATTAATCAGTTCTCAGACCTTTCTCTCAATAACACTTGTCAAAAGCTGCCTTGGAAGCTCCACAGCTGCAGCCCTGCCCCCGTCACCTCAATAAGCTTACCCTTTGTCCTGGAGATAACACGGAAGGATGCCAAAGCTTAATACCACTACAAACGGAGGAGAGGAAGCAACAGTGCTCCCGTTTGGGGACAGCTGCAGCGCCCATATCGGCCAGGCATGGCCTACTGGGGCAACCCATAGCTGCGCATCCAAAAAGTGATGTGAACGTGCTTAGACATGTTGTAGATCCTTCCCTATCCCCAGCCCTCTATGGAGAAGCGCACGTCGATGAGGCCGTTGCCAAGCCATCCACATGCTAGTAAAACGTGCTTTGTGTACCCAGTGCGGCTGAAGTCATTACCGCGGGTCTATGAGTGTTGGAATTTATTAACCCTTTCCCCCTGTATTTTATTATATCTCTATAAATCTCTTCTTTTCTCATAAAACGCGACAACTTTGTGCCGCCGCTTTCTGACGCCTGCGGTTAGGGGAAAAGACCAACAGCAACCATGCATCCTTGGACTCTGCTTCTGCCATGCCTACTGGCCATAGCATTGCCAGGTGCGAGCGCGAAAAAGGGCGGTGGCGGAAGCAGCGGAGACTCGGATGGTAACTCGAATGGCGGTGGTAGCAGTGGTGGCGGTGGTAGCAGTGGAAGTGGTGGCGATTCTTCATCCGGCGACGATTCTTCCTCCGGCGACGACTCTTCATACGGCGACGAGGGTTGCGGAATACCCGACCAGCCTCCAGTTTGGAAATGGGATCTGATCCCTTTCAACGCCCAGAACAACACCGGAATGAAGGATGTAGGTCGCGGCTACGGCGGATCATTTTACCGTGGTGAAGCGTCGATAGACGTCGTCCTCACGGCAGGTCAAAGATGCCCTCTGAACGAGACAAAATCAACTCGCATGCTCGGCTATGCCTGGATCGGCCCGCAGCCGGCGTACCCCGCTGGGCCGGCGAACCCTTACATCATTGGGTTCAAGGCGTGGGAGTCGGACATGTCTGTTGACAATATTGACGACTCGTATTTCTATATCAAGAAGAACAAGTACTGCCCCCAGAAACCTGATCTGTTTCTGGTTACGACGACGCACGGGTGGATCGACTATAACGCGCGCCAGACTCGCGCTGCCGATTTCATGAACATGAACGTTACAGCAAGCGCCAGCAACCCGAGCGAAGCGCTATTCGACGCAACAGTGCCGAAGACGCTCGATTTCAAACCTGTGAGCGAAACGATGCTCATGGTACTGCCTAGGAGCACATGCAATCGGTACCAGGATTATAAGTTTCGACTTCCGGAGCAGCTGGCCATGAACGGATCCTTCACAAACACAACGCTCAGCCTGACGCTTTCAGGAAGCGGCAACGCAACAAATCCCAACAGTGGCAACCTGACTGCCGAGTTTAAAATCTCGTTTACTGGCAGGTTTGACAGTGATAACTCAACACACAAAGTCAGCGTGCAGTCGCAGAGACAGCCGTTGGTTACCTGGGAGAAGAATTTTGGCTTGCGTGGTGTAACAATCAATGCAAGCATTGGTTTTATATATATTATAGTCTTTCTATTAATTGTATAGAAAGATGTGAAAGACAATTTATTTTTATAAATTTATATCTATTAATTCTATCCTTATTAAGACTATCTACAGTGGGTTGACAAAAATTCCGTACGGTTTACCATGCGATTGTCTAACAAAGCGTACGGAATTTATGTCTCCCCACTGTAGTATACATTAGGGTGATTAGTATATATACCCCTATATGCGACTGTGATTATAATCAATAGTAATTACATATGAATTTGGATTTAGACACTTCGCTCCATCGCCCGCCGTAGGTGGCGTCCGGGGTCAGCTGCTGCAGGCCGCCACATAACCAGATGGAGAATAGAGGCTGCGTTAGCTGCATGAACTACGCCGGCCCACAGCTGCTCAATGCGAAAGTGGGATATTTCTCAAGAGGAATGTTTGCATGTGGTTTGAGCACAATGACGCAAAACGCAGCAATCCAGCCGAGTTGCACGGTTGCCTAGCTGAAAGTGGCGGCTTTCGGGAACAGTAGCAAACGACACGAGACAAGGAATGAATGTACGAAAAGGGTTGCCATGGGCGATTTCATGATATCCGGTCTCACCCTAGCAGAAGCGTCTGTGAAGAGTCAACGCGTGGCTCTGGAACCCGAAAGTTGGCGGTTATTATTCTGAATGACTTATTAGCGTCGAGCGCCATGTCTTGTAATTTTCTTCTCTGGGGTGGCAAAAGAAGGGCAAACGAAGGGCAAAAGAATGATGCGCCTGCGACCGTGTTTCAGGACGGGAGACAACCGCAACCCTACTTGGGCTACTCTTAGGGAGATTGAGACGGCATGATGCTACGGTGCAGATTAAACGGAGGATGGGTGCCGTGACACGTTGCAGACGGGGAGCGGGAGGACTCTGTTCGTCAGGAGATGCAAGGGCGCGATGCTGCACGAGTCAACTCTGATTGTCGGCATCCAAGCAGGCATCCCGATGTGGTGTGGCAGATTCATGCAAACGGCCGGCAGTGACGAGGAGCAGATAGCCGGTGTGAGGTAAGAGGCGCACGGGAAGGAATCTGCAAAGGACCGCGCTGTGCCGTTTCATCTCAGCGCGCAGGCTGAAGGCGGAGTTCTTCATAGTCGCCTTTATTAATCTGACAGACCCAGCTGACAGGGTCCTGGAAAGCCAGATCGAGCCCTTTGTCCGTCAGTTTTCATCATATTCACACCTCTCTCGGCCAATAAACTGGGACGGCGGATCTGCCACACAGACCTGTTGCCTGCAAGCTCGTGGGCCCTCTGCACCAGGGACCACCTAACTTGCACTGGCACAGGAACTAGTAGATGGTTAGTAATGGCTCGTATCTGGAGCAAAGCCGGTCCATACGCTGCGGGTAGCCGATGAATAACAGACAATAGATGTAATCCACTGACGGACCTCTATTGTCTGTTTGACGGTGTAACTCGGCGCCGCATCTCATTCACAGCTGTTGCAACGTATCGCCAGGTGCATCTTGTAGATTACAGAGGCCCACTCACTGTAGATCCACTCCCTTGGGCACCCAGAGCGCCGGATGCACCTAAAACAAGCCCGCTGTCCGGTCTGCTATCCACTGCAAGTAGCCGCTAACACCAGCAGCCCGCCTTTTCCAAGCTGCGCAAACCCTGGGCCGCTTTTAAGTCGTCACAAATCCTCTCCCCCCGCGGCGGGACAATTTCCTCTCGAGCTTCTCACCATCAATGGGCCGTGGTTTCGTCTTTTCTGCACGCCGCCTACTTCTGTTATCGCATCTCCATCGTCCAGGAGTCTGTTTCGCTCCGAGATTCCCCCATTGTCGTCGCCGCCTCCTCGCGACCATGACCCCCTCTGCCGTGCCGGACCCGGCGTCCGCGCTCGGCCGCCAGACGTTGGTTACGCTCCTGACGGACCAGCTCGAGAAGCCCTCGCTCGATGACAGGCAGTACCGCGTCGTACGCCTCGAAAATGGCCTCGAGGCCCTCCTCGTTCACGATCCGGAGACGGACAAGGCCAGTGCAGCCCTGGACGTCAACGTCGGCAGCTTCAGCGATGAGGACGGCATGCCGGGCATGGCCCACGCCGTCGAACATGTGAGTAGACTTGGCAGACGATTGATGGGTGAAAATGATCCTGCCATAACATTTACTGACTTCCACGTGTTAAGCTGCTCTTCATGGGCACCAAAAAGTTTCCCATCGAAAACGAATACAGCCAGTACCTGTCTTCGAACGGTGGCAGCTCCAACGCCTATACAGCCGGTACATCCACAAACTACTACTTTGACGTGGCTGCCACGCCCGCCAATGACGAAAAGCCGACCGAAGAGAACCCATCGCCGCTTCTCGGCGCCCTCGACCGTTTCGCACAATTCTTCATCGAACCTCTCTTCTTGTCAAGCACCCTTGACCGAGAGCTAAGAGCGGTGGACTCGGAGAATAAAAAGAACCTGCAAAGTGACGTTTGGCGTCTCCAGCAACTCGATAAATCGCTTTCAAATCCCAAACACCCCTATTGCCATTTCTCGACCGGCAACTTTGAGGTGCTCAAGACGGTTCCTGAGTCCGAGGGCATCAATGTCCGCGACAAGTTCATCGAGTTCCACGCCCAGCACTACTCCGCCAACCGCATGAAGCTCGTGATTCTCGGCCGCGAATCGCTAGATGTCCTGCAAAAGTGGACGGTGGAGCTATTCTCTGCAATTGTCAACAAAAGCCTGCCACAAAATAGATGGTCTGAAGAAGTACCCTTTAGATCCGCCGACGTTGGCATCCAGTGGTTTGCCAAGCCTGTCATGGACACGAGAGAACTGAACCTCGCGTTCCCCTTCCTCGACGAAGAAGAATTATACGAGTCACAGCCTAGCAGATATATTTCGCATCTCATTGGTCATGAGGGCCCTGGAAGCATCATGTCCTACATCAAGAGCAAGGGCTGGGCAAACGGCCTGTCGGCGGGTGGTTACTCACTTTGCCCTGGCAGTCCTGGCATCTTTGATATTCAGATCAGACTAACCGAGGAGGTACGTGTTATCGAGGGACTTTTGTTCTAACAGAGTGACTTACTGACTTTCCAACAGGGCCTCAAAAATTACCCTGAAATTACAAAGATATTCTTCCAGTACGTGTCACTGCTACGCCAAACACCTCCACAAGAATGGATTTTCCAAGAACAAAAGGGCATGGCCGATGTCGACTTCAAGTTCAGACAAAAGACTCCTGCCAGCCGCTTTACGAGCAAAATCAGTTCCGTCATGCAAAAGCCACTGCCGCGCGAGTGGCTTCTGAGCGGCCACAGCCGTCTACGGCAATTTGACGCCGACTTAATCTCGAAATCATTGGAGCTCCTTAGGCCTGAAGCTCTGCGCATGAATATTGTTTCGCGCAAGTTCCCGGGAGACTGGGACCAGAAAGAGAAGTGGTACGGCACCGAATACTCATCTAGCAGAATTCCGGATGATCTCATGGCCGAGCTGAAGAAGGCTGCGTCAATCTCAGCCGCTGAAAGACTGCCAGAGCTTCACCTGCCTCACAAGAACCAGTTCATTCCTAGTAAGCTTGAAGTAGAGAAGAAGGAAGTGGCAGAACCAGCTACCTCACCCCGTCTCTTGCGCAACGACCAGCTGGCCCGCACTTGGTGGAAAAAGGACGATACCTTCTGGGTGCCCAAGGCAAACGTCATTGTCAGCTTGAAGAACCCCATTATTCATGCCACTGCCGAGAACAGCGTCAAGGCTAGGTTGTTTGCGGAGCTTGTCCGCGATGCCTTGGAGGAGTACTCTTACGATGCCGATCTTGCGGGTCTACAGTACACTGTATCCCTGGATTCTCGCGGCCTCTTCCTGGACGTCTCGGGCTACAACGATAAGCTTCCCGTCCTTCTGGAACAGGTTGCTATTACAATGCGCGACATTGAGATCAAGGCGGATCGATTCGACATCGTCAAGGAGCGCCTGACTCGTGGTTATGACAACTGGCAGCTTCAGTCTTCATACCAACAAGTAGGCGACTACATGACTTGGTTGAATGCCGAGCGTGACTACGTCATTGAAGAGCTTGCCGGTGAGCTTCCGGATATTACCATTGATGCGGTGCGGAATTTCCAGAAGCAGATGCTTGCTCAGATGTATATTGAAGTCTACGTCCATGGAAACATGTACAGAGGCGATGCCATCAAGGTAACTGATCTGCTGGAAACATCGTTCAAGTCGAGAATACTGCCTCCCAATCAGTGGCCTATCATCCGATCATTGATTATCCCGCCTGGATCAAACCTTGTCTACAAGAAGACGCTGAAGGACCCGGCCAACGTCAACCACTGTATCGAAACCGCGTTCTTTATTGGAGACCGCGGTGACCGCAGGACGCGAGCCAGAACCTTGCTGGCTGATCAACTGATCAATGAGCCCGCATTTGACCAGCTGCGAACCAAGGAGCAACTGGGATACATTGTTTTTGCGGGTATGCGCAGCTTCGCAACGACGTGCGGCTTCCGATTCTTGATCCAGTCTGAAAGAGAACCCGAGTACCTCGACCGCCGTGTAGAGGCTTTCTTGATCAAGTTTGGCCTGACCTTGGATCAGATGCCTGACACTGAGTTTGAGAGCCACAAGAGAAGCTTGATTAATAAGAGGTTGGAGAAGCTTAGAAATCTGGACCAGGAATCATCAAGACATTGGGTTCAGATTTCAAAGGAATACTACGACTTTGAACAAGGTACGTGTTTATACTCTCCCGGACATGCTAGAAACATACTAACCATGAAATAGCTCAACAGGATGCGGCTGAGGTGAAGCTCCTCACCAAGGCGGAAATGATTGAGTTTTACAACAAGCACTTCCATCCTTCATCGAGCAGCCGTGCTCGCATCTCAGTGCACCTTCATGCACGGGGCGCTGTCGAGCGCGACAGTAAGGTTGTGGACACGCTTGACAAGGCTGGATTTGCGGATGTACCAGAGACGGACCGCAAGAGCTTGGACCTGGTCAAGGCTCACCTACAAGCCAAGCACAAGCCATCCGAGGCGGACTTGGACAGCGTCATTGCCTCCATCAAAGAGCTCGGCCTGGTGCAAACAGCCCACCCTGAGGATGATGCTGAAGCGGTTGCCAGCGGCGGCGAATGTGCGGTGGACACGGCGCAAGTGATTGAAGACGTGCGTCTGTACAAGTCTGGCCTGCTGGCCAGCTCCGGCGCGCGTCCCGTGAAGCAGCTGAGCGAGTTTGAGGACACGGATTCGAAGCTATGACCGTGACGGAGACGTAAGAAAAGACGTGGCAAAGAAAGAACAAAGAGGGACTAGACAGGGCGTTTGCGGTAGGCCGAGGGCAACCTTGAACACGACCATATAGAACTGGTTATTATGAATTCCACGCGGATATGGGAAATGTTTTGAGATGGATGAAGAGAATATTGTAACCTCGTCGGTACTATGGATGTAGAAATGAATGTTTTAATACAGCTGGGTTAGTCCCGTAACGACGTTGCTATGAGAAGAGGTGATTGCATTTACGGAGTTGCCTGGAGGCGTTATAAATGTGCGCTATTTGTAATTGTAGTTAAAATTAGAAACTGCGCCATTCTTTGATATAGCCGACGTTTGCTATGTTATTTGCCAGGTTCTCGGGCTGGTACGATAATAGAGCAAGGGTAGGCGGTGACTGAGGAAGCCCCGGCTCTTCATCTATTTTTATTTACATTCATCAGGAGCCGGCACAAAGAAACTTAAACAACAACCTGCACAGCCAAATTTCTCCGCCTGTCGCAACAAGCTTTTGGGCACATGAGATCGCCACTCAAAAGACCAAAAGCGTTGCAGGGTGAAGCCGGGTGGTGAAAGTTGCGCAAGAGAACCCCGCCACTAGCCCTAGAGCTAACTGGAGCTTGGTGGAAGCCGCCGCTGTGGCAGCCCCTCTGTATGACGAGCCTAGATGGCACTAAGAGGTGTGCAGATGAGTGAGTTAGTACACTCTCACCTTTGAAATAATGTTCGCGTGGTACTTCGTAACCCTTGCTAAGCGTTGGCGGGTGACTTCTTCCCAAAGATAGCAAAGATATACTACCCAAGCCACAATAACAATAAGAAAAACAAGAAAAATAGGAAAAATAGTAAGAAGGATATTTATTATTATTATTATTATTATTAGTAGTAGTAGTAGTAGTATTATATTGAAGTTTTTCTTATAAGAAGTGTGTATGTATATAAGAGCAAGATTGAGTTGTTGAAGTAATGATGTACACTTGCCCATCGGGAATAGTACCACGCCAACATTATTTCAGGGCTGAGAGTGTAGATGTTCTGGTAAGAGGCTAACTGACGGATGATGCATGACATGTAGAAATATTGGCAATGAGTTGATAGTCTCTACTTGAAAGTTGGACGGCCAAAGGCGTATACAATACAGGCGCCGCCCCTAATAGCATCGCCTTGAGACATCCCCTGGCAGCCTCTCCCCGCCACAGCCTTTCAGAGCCTTCAGACCCACCCCAAGTGCTCGTCTCCCTCCACCGGCCCCGATATTTGGAGCCCTTGTCAGAGTTCTCTTTTTTTTTTTCTGAATTCACAAAGACGGTCATCATCGGTCTTGGTCTCTTTTCTTTTTTCTTCAAGTGGGAAGGGAAGAAGAATCAACAAGAGAGAGAGAAATTAAACATCACAATACTAGCTCTCCATTTTTTCTTTGCATGCTTGGCTCCTGCCTCGCCCATTCACTGCATCACCACCACCGCCACTGCCACCAACGTTGCCGCCTCTGTTTGCTGCACCCGAGCTGCCCGCCACGCAGCTCACCTTCAAAACGTCTTCCTCAAAGAAGAGAAAGCTTGCTAGACCCTCCGCCAACAGGCAGCCTGCCGACGCTCACGCCGACGCTGCCGCACGCTCGCCGTCAGACCAGCAGCGAGACCACGACAACGACTCGCCGCCCTCGCCCGACACCGCCCTGCCCTCCTGCGAACCCGACGACAACGACCACCACGACGACGACCGTGCCGCCTACTCCTTTACCTCGACCACTTCGATAGGTGACGGCCGGAGCTTCCACCGCGAGAGCAGTCCAGCGTACCTGCGGTCCGACTCGCTGCAGCCCGCCTCGAGCCTCCCCGCCCGCTTCCAGGCCGCCGCTGCCGCTGCCAGCACCACCAACAGCCAACCGTCGTCGTCGCCTCACCACCACCACCACCACCACATCCACAACCCCGACTGCGCGTCGTCGGCCGCCTCCTCTCCCTGCGCCTCGGCATATGCTGACCTGTCCCTCGACGGCGAACGGGGGATTGATGAGGCTGGTTCTGCGGTAACATCCCTGCCCAGAAGCCAGTCGCCGTTTCGCGTCCTCTCCCGCAGGGCCATCATGAATGGTGACGCCGAGCTGCCCCACCGTTCCTCCTCGCCTCTCAAGCGTCGCGCCTCCAGCATGGACCCCGAACCTGACGCCTCGCCGTCGACGTCTCGCACCAACGGCGAGGACGTCAGCATGAACTCTTCCCAAACCACGGCCACCGCCAAGACGACTGACGCCCCGCGTGCCATGAGCGTCGATCCGCCCGAGGCCGCTGACGCCCCCGCGCAGAGTAAGCTTCCATAATCCCACGCCCAAGCCCGCAGCAGCAGCAGCATGGTGCAGTCTCGCTAACAGCAATTGGTATTATCCGCAGGCCCTCCGCCGCTCGCCGAGCAGGTCAAGATTATAGAGACCCTCCTCAAGGCGTTTGACGATGCCCCCACCGCCGTGGGCGATAAAGCTTATCTCGTCTCGAGAACATGGGTCGACAGAGCTCGCTCACTGCAGAACCCTACCAAAGATGCGGCAGAGTCTGGCAACGGACAGCTTGGTCCGGTTGACAATGCCGACATCATCGACTCCATCATCACGGATCCGTCTGGGGCCACCTTTACCCGTCTCAAACCCGGCGCCGATTTGGAGCTCTTTGCTCTGTTCCCGGAAGATGCATGGAAGCTCGTCATGGAATGGTATGGCCTCAAAGAAGGACAGGAACCTATCCTCCGCACAGCTATCGACTCTGCCGAGGGTGGGGGAGAGAATATTCTCTACGAGTTCCATCCTCCCATTTTCCGCGTCCACCGCCTCTGGTCCGAGCTTAGCCCGTTGCCCATTGAACAGAAGTTAAAGGCAAACAACCCTCCCGCCATCGTCGTAGCCAGAAGCCGCGGTGGCAATCTCCAAGAATTCATCAAGGACATCAAGACATGGGCTGGCATTTCCCTTGACCGCAAGGTTGTTCTCCATGAAGTCCGCCAGCCGATTCCTACCGCCATTCCTGCTATTCAAGAATCGGGATCCGCATTAACGCCCCCAGACTCTCCCGGGCCCGACGCACAAGCTGCTGACGGCTCTTGGCCAAATCTTCTCGTTGACCTGCCGACTTTTGCGCAGTCTCGTGACCACCGCGAGCAGCTCTCTCACATTCAGGATAAAACAGGCGAAAAGTATAGTAGTTCCGTAACATTGGGGATTAAGAACCTTTCCACCGATACTACTCTGGTGCTGGATGAAATAATTGATGGCAAGTTGTTGGTGAGCACGTACAAGGGCCAGCAAACAAAGCCGCAAAAGAGCCTGTCAGGCCGTTCTGGGCTGGCATCCAAGACCAACAGCGCTAGAAGCAGTCCTGGTCCTGAAGGCATCATGACCAGGGGTCGCGCTGGAAAGAAGAAAAAGCTCGGTCGCAGTGTTGGCGTTGTTGGTCTTCACAACCTAGGAAACACCTGCTACATGAACTCGGCGCTGCAATGTGTCAGAAGCGTGGAGGAGTTGACTAAATTCTTCATCACCGATGCGTACCTGGACGAGATCAACAAGACCAATCTGCTGGGTTACAACGGCAGAATGGCCATGGCTTACGGAGGTCTTTTACGCGACATCTACCAAGAAGGCCGTGGCTCGGTTAGTCCGCGAGACTTCAAGAGTACCGTGGGTAGGTGCCGAAGCACCTTTTCCGGCTGGGGTCAGCAAGATTCTCAAGAATTTCTTGGCTTCCTGCTTGATGCCCTTCAAGAGGATCTGAGCCGTGTGAAGAACAAGCCTTATATCGAGAAGCCTGACTCCACCGACGAGATGATCAACGACCCCGAGGCCATCCGCGCAATGGCGGCCAAGGTTTGGGACATTACCCGACAGAGAGATGACTCGGTCATTGCCGATCTCTTTACCGGCATGTACAAGTCGACGCTCAAGTGCCCCGTTTGCGCCAAAATCAGCATTACATTTGATCCTTTCAACAACCTTCCGCTTCCCCTTCCCTTGGAGACTGTGTGGAGCAAGACGGTCAAGTTTTTCCCTCTGAATGACGTTCCCGTCAATATCGATGTCGAGATCCCTAAGCACAGCTCCATCGAAGTCTTGAAGAGATATCTCTCTCTGCGTACTGGTGTCCCGGTTGAACGGCTGATGGGCGCAGAGGAGTTCAAGGACCGCTTCTTCAAGATTTATGAAGACAATCAGGATGTCTCTGAAGAGATCACGCAGTCTGACGTGCCCACGTTCCACGAGCTGGAAGCTGTTCCCACAAACTGGCCGATCAAGGCTAAGCCGCAAAAGTACAGATCCTTGTTGGATATTGATCCGGTTCCGGAGGATGTTGACGACTCACTCATGGATACAATGGTTGTTCCCGTCTTACATCGCCTGCCAAATAGTCACGGTCGCCCGGAAAACATCTCACCTCCCCATTTCATTATCCTGACTCGGGAAGAGGCGTCCAACTACGACGCCATACAGCGCAAGATTCTCGAAAAGGTCGCCACCTTTTCTACCTGGAGCAAATTCACCAGCGACGAGGAAGCTGATGGCACTGACACGGACATGGTGGCCACATCGGATGCCGACTCTTCAGGAGACGGCAAGGTGGCAGCCAAGTCGGTTGAAGGCGAAGACGACATGGTTGATGTCACGATGAAGGATGCACCCACAGGACAACCGGCCCTTCTGAAGCGCTTCAATAAAACCAAGCCGAAATTCGTGGACGCTGCCACACGACTGAGCCCCTCGCTCCAAAATTTGTTTGAGCTGAAATATTTTGCTAGCCCTGGTGATGGTGCCATTCCTACCGGATGGCGGACCACTGATAACAACAGATCCTTGCCGAGCCTGTCGGATCGCATACCGGAAACCTCGGATAAGGAAGAAGACAGCGGTACTCCTGAAAGCTCCAACGCAGATGGATCAGATCAAGAGAATGAAAATGAGAACGAGAATGATGAAGAAAAGGACGAAATCAGCAACGCAGAAGATGCCAAGGAGGAATCTATCCAGACTCGCATGGCAGATGAGTCGAGCGATGAAGACGTTCCCCATCGATTCGAACGCGGCGGCCGTAACCAAAGAAATGGCGGCCGAAAGAAATTCAAGGGCCACAAGTCTTATGGCAAGCGTGGCAACAAGAGACGAGACAAGCAGGCCCGAGGCGGCAAGGCTAATAGTCCGACGCACGTCAATCCGCAGCCGATGCCTCCCGCCGTTGCCGACGGAGGGCCGCTGATCCGTATACACGAGGGTATCACGGTTGACTGGAACGATGATGCTTGGGAGATGGTCTTTGGTGGCAGCGGCCGAGGAAATCTGGCTGAAGGCACACGGACATTTCTCACTCTGGAGTCGTTGCAGGACCCTGCTATTAAGATTAACCAGCGTCGCCGCCAAACCCGCAAATCGAGAGGCATCACCCTGGACGAATGCTTGGATGAGTTTGAGCGAGCGGAAATTCTTTCCGAAGATGACATGTGGTACTGTCCACGCTGCAAAGAACACCGCCGCGCCAGCAAGAAGTTTGATTTGTGGAAGACGCCAGACTACCTGGTGGCTCACCTGAAGCGATTCAGCAGCAGCGGGTGGCGACGAGACAAGCTTGACGTCTTGGTCGACTTTCCTATTGAGTCGCTCGACCTGACGGAGCGTGTTATCGAAAAGGAAGAGGGCAAGTCGGAAGTGTACGATTTGATTGCGGTCGACGACCACTACGGTGGGCTGGGCGGCGGTCACTACACGGCCTATGCCAAGAACTTTGTCGATGGCAAGTGGTACAACTACAATGACTCGTCAGCCAGTGCGGTGTCGGATCCTCAGTCTGTGGTTACCAGTGCCGCCTACCTGCTCTTTTACAAGCGTCGTGCATCGGGCCACCTCGGGGGACCGAGATTCGCAGCGATCCTGGATAAGTACGAGAAGGACACAACGGAGGAAGAGAGTGGAGGTGACGATGATGCCAGTGGCAAGGCGGATGATGAGCTGCCGTCGTACGCAGGACGCACGTTGAGTGACAGACGACCGAGCACCGAAGATGAATTGGCACCTGAGGCGTTCAGTGCGGTGCGCACCGAGTCGCTGCTCATGAAGCAGTCGTGGTCGTTTGGCGGCCTCGACAGCGGCGCGGAGCAGTCTGGCGGCGCGGCGAGCGACGAAGCGCAGTTTGAGTCGTCTGACGATGGCAATGCACCGATTACATTCGAAGCGGACACGGTCATGGGCGGCGCGGGAGACGCGGTGTCGCTGGTGGAGAGAGAGGTTGACCAGGAGGAGGAGGTGGCGGAGATTCACGTAGAGAATGCAAAGGAGTAGAAGAGATGTAGCAGTGGACGAGATGCAAGGAGTGGATGGGAATGATGAGGAGTAGATGAAGCAGAGGTTATGAGACTTATGATAGAAACGACGCATGCCACAGATGGAGCGGCGCAATTTTATATACATGAAATTTATTTACAGCATGGATATGGGTAGAGGACGTATGCATTAGGAGATAGAATATACACGTCGGCATTGTGACTAGCTTGAGTGAGTTGGTGTTTTCAGTTGACGGCGCAGGTTATGTAATGCTGTTGCAGTTGATGTGATGCACTATGGATGGTTCGTGACGACCGATGTATCATGACGGTACTTGCAGCATGGGGCAACACCGTCCATGGCTGATTAAAGTGCTGATTGGTGATTATTCTTCCGGAACGACGGTCGGAGTTAAAAGATGACGAAAGATTGGAGGCGGAGAACTGTCAACGCATTGTGTGTGTGCATGTAAGGCTGCTGCAGCTGCTGCTGCTACGGGGACAAAGAGAGCAGGGATGTCGAGTCTGACCGGAGGATACACACGGACGTGGGGTAGCAGATGTCTTGATGGCCGCCTGTCGCGTTTGGTATATATTGTGTCATGTATCTTATCTCTTATCTTTTTCCTGTGTCATTTTATATTTTGAATGTCTTGGCAGGCCGTGTTTCGATTGGTAGAAGGAAGCCCTGCTAATGCTAGGGCAGGGGGGCGGGAAACGACGTCTCACATTGGTTGCGCTACGACGCTTGGGCGGGTTTCTGGAAGCTTTTCCTTGACCAGGGGGGGGAGGTCATTCGCAAGACTAGCCCAAGCTTTTGAAACGAGGAAATGTATAAAAAGAAAATAGAAGAAAGAGTAAGGAAGTAATTGTCAACTGAATATGCTTGTTTCCCCCCTCTCCTCCCCCGAAAAGACATTGTGTAAAAGAGAGGACCGAGCAAGATAGATGGTGTCTTGAAGTCATGATGGACAAGACTGGGACAAGGCTTATATCCGAGACAGGGCTTATGGACAATCATCCGCACTATCCGCGGTAGACGTGCTCAGCTGTATCAATTGGACTGCTCTGTATACCGTACCCCGTAGTCTCTGTCTTTCATTCTTGTCGCACAATCACCCACCTAGACTCTCCGACTTCTCCGATAGCAAGCTTTGAAGGTGGTGATGGTGGATCTCTGCTGCGTCCGGGGTCCCCCTTTCATCCATTCCCATCCCCACAAAGCGAAAAAGCTTGGCCTAGGGCAGAGCGGGCATTAAACCGAGGGAGCTCTGTTGTTGTCTTTGCTTGTATGTAATTCATAGATGCAGTCCTCCTTTGTCTCATGATTCTTGTGGGATGTATTTATTCCCTGTTAACAACGGTTTGTGGTAATGACATTAGAACCTGCAGGGGGGGCGTTGATTGGCAGGCCAGACATGCAGGAGCGCAAGTCAGACAGGCAGCGGCAGAGGACAGATTGGACTTTCTTTGCCAGGGTACTATTCTGCAATTGAATGTTCATTCGGCTTTTTATATTTGGTTTTTTGATTTGACGTGCATAGATTGCATCTGCATGTCGCAGGAGGCGGTGCTCGGATCGACGTGTTCAGGACTGCAAGGCACTTGTTCCCCTGGCTGTCATTTAATTCATTACGTACCGATACATAAAATAATACTAGATAATTTCAAAATATTCGTCACTCTTTTGCGCATGACTGTGTATTCTTTTTCTTTTTCTTTTTGTACTGTTGATGCAGTCAGCGCAGCATCCGTCTGGCTCCTTGTCCCCCTGCACTCAAAAGGGGGACCCGCTGGGCAGCGCCGTCACGGGCTGTCTTTTTTTCTTTGGACTGCCGAAGCCGGGCTCTGTTGCCTTTGTGTGTGTGTGTGTGTGCGTGTGTGTGTGTGTGAGTGTGCCAATCACCTCACAGTGTGGATGATCCTTGTGCACGGGCAGAGCTGCAGGCAGAGCTGCAGGCAGAGGAACAGGGGTGTCATGCAAGCCTTGCCCCATGGAAGGAAAAGAAGCTTCCATTCAGTTGCGGTTCCCCGCTTTTGGGGCGCCTTCCTGGTTCATTCTCACCAACATTCTCCGTCCTGTCACCCTCCCTGCCTGTGTGTCTGTCTCTGCCTGTGTGTGTGCATGCATGCGTGTGTGCGTGGACGTGCGTGCGTGGGTTGCATTGCGTTCCACCTCTCTTCCTCTCTCTCCTCCTGCCCAATGCTTGCAAGTGCACCTCATTGACCTGTTTCGGCACAGCTGCCTGTCACTGACCCTCATCCCGAGGCAAAGGTACTTGGGTACATAGCGTGGCAGCGTGGCAGCGTGGCAGCGTGGCCTCACAGTGTGCGGGTTGTTGTCGATGCCATCTCCGCCGCCACCATTTTTTTCTGCCTCTATTCGCAGTCGCCATCATCATCTCCAACTCATTCCCATTTCGTACACACGCCTTCTTCTCCGTCTCACCATTTTTCCTTGTGCCGTGGTGGCCGCATCGGAGCCTAGAGCCTAGCCTACCACTACCAAGACACGCCCAGCAGATCAAGCCCAGTGTGGCTGGCCCCTCTTTGCTTCTTCCCCCCCTGCAAGTGACCACCACCAAGTCCAGTCCACCATCAGCGCTCGGCCGCCAATTGGAAAAGATGACTTGGCCTTAGGTTGGCTGTAGTGGAAATTCTGGAATTCTGGCTTCAGGCTTCTAGGCTTTCCACCAGGCTTCTGTGCCACGGTCTGCCCCCGGCCTGCAAGCCACTCACCTGCATCCAGCTGCTGCGCCCGCCCAAACCCTTGCGCCTTGGACGTTCTGCCACCCTTCGCTGCGTCTTCTGTCAGCGCCATCTCCCCCAACGGCTGCAGCACTGTAAATCAAACTCATCCACTGTAAATCAAGTACAGGCCCAAATCACTCGCTGATGCGCTATAATTCACCCATCTTGGTAGCTGCATCGCCCTTCCCCGCCTCTCGCCTCGCCTGTTTGCCATTCCCATTCCAATCATCTCGCCTCCATCCCATCTTCTTCTTATTATCTTCCCATCTCCTCATCTTCCATCTCGCCTCTTCCCCCTCCGTCATCCTCGAACCCATCATCGCCTCGCCTGCCTCCATCGCCATGCTCGAATTCTAGTTCGGCCCATCCCACCAGATGCTCCTCTCGTCCTGATTCGCCCATCACCACCAAAACTCGTCTCAACGACCATCGTTCGCCCACTCAATGCGCTAGTCCGCGCGGCGTCTCCGACCCTGCTTCCCTCCACCACTTTGTACCATCAACAAACTAGCCTCTTTCTGACGGGCACCCGGTTTTCCCTTTCTTCTCCCTGCTCTCTTCCTTCTCACTCAGACGCCTGCGCTCCTGCTCCACCTTTCTACGCCCTTTTGCGCTGAGACGCCGCCATCGTTTTTCTCGCCAGTCCGCCGCAGTCCCTAGGTCCCTCAGTCCCTCTCTCACTCACCTCGCCCTGCCTCGCAAGGTTTCTCACCCTCCCGAAAGCACGCCAGACCTGCCGTAGCAGATTCGCCGGGGATCGAAAGGGCACAATACAAAAAGGAAACCGCGACTTTTCGTTAGCGTGCGCTGCCATCTCACGCTGGCTGTCCGTCGCACCAGCCTTCAACGCCCGCCCACGCTACCGGACGGCCCCCGACGCAGCAACCAGCCTGCCACCCAGCCCAAACCGAACCGAACCGAACCGTTTCCGTCGTCGAGAGCAAACTCAGCCCTGACCAACTCGTTCTTCCGGTTCGACGCACACGCTCACTCACTTACTCGACTATTTTTGTTTTTGTTTTTTTCCTCGTGACGCCTGGCTTTGTCTATTCATCTGCCAGTCGGCTTCCTGCGCTCGTTCATTCTTCCCTCGGAGTTCGCCCCTGGTCCCGCGATTTTTCTGCGCCCGCGATAACCCTCTGCGCCTGCGCCCGCGCCCGCGCACGCCTCGACTCCGTTCGACGCATTTATCCCCTCTCTGCCATTAACGCTTCTCGAACACTTCGACTCTTTTACCAGACCCTCCCTCTCTCGATAGCATCTGGCATTCTGTCAAAATCGCGCCGCAAGGGGGGTCTCTACGCAGTCGCATCCCAAACCCCCCTCCAGTGGTTGACGTGCTCCGGTCGCGAGACTGGTAGCCTCCCGTTGCCACAATGGACAGCACCACCTGCCATGTCATTTACGTCAATCGCTCCGTCGCCCACGACCGCACCATCCTCGCTCGACGCGACGCCCAATTCTCCGACGACGCCAACGACGAATATCCTGACCACGTCCGCCGCGACATTCAGCCTCTGCTAGACGCTTTTGGTGATGGTACGTCCAGTGCCTCTCTTTTCCCCTCTCCCAATTGCTCGCGCTAACCTGCCCAGTCTACGTCTGCTCCTCGGGCTCTGCCTGCCTCCAGCACCTCCTCACCATCCACCAAGATGCCACTGGCTCCATGTCCCCCGCCATTGTATTAATAGACACGCCGCATAATGAGAGAATACGCCCCTCACACATCTCTTCTTCACCTGCATGGCCCACTGTCGTCCCGCCTGACGCCCCGGAGACGTCCCAGACAACCCAGACAACCCAGACAACCCAGGCATCCCAGGCATCCCAGGCATCCCAGGCATCCCAGGCATCCCAGGCATCCCAGGCATCCCAGGAACCCCAGACTTCACAAATTCGCGCGCCCGACGATGAAGTCTACGGCCTCAGCCTCCTCCAGCAAATCATTACCGAGTCGCACCTCCGCTGCATGGCCAAGCGCATCGTCCCCGTACCCATCATCTCCTACCCCGAAAACACCCCCGACCAAGCACACGAGCAAATGACGGACGGTGCCACCGACCTTCTCGGCCCCGTCCCTCTCAACACTCTCGCTGCGCATCGTCCACTCATAAGAAAGTGTCTCGATCTCGGCGCCGTCGATGTCATCATCAGCCCTCTCAGCTCAAAATGCATCACCACGCTCGAAATTTGCGCTTACAAGGCGCATAGGGACGCTGCTCGCGAGCAAAACGAAGTCCTCGAAATCACCCACGGCCGCAAGCGCTCCTGGGTCGGTGTCAACGACCAGCAGCCCTTTGCCTACCTCCGCGAGGCCATGGTCTCCAATCTCATGAAGGGCATCTGCCGCATGGACCCCGACGACGACGCCGTCGCTGGCGCTCACGTCTCCGTCTCCACCGAGCGTCAATCCGACATTGCCCTCGCCGTCTCCAACTGGCACTTTTGTGCCAATTCCTTTACCGACGAGGAGTTGCTCGTCGCCGCCATGTTTATGTTTCAGCACGCCCTCTCGATGCCCGAACTCGAGCGATGGCGCCTTCCAGCGGGTGAGTTTTGACACATTTCCAGATATTTCTGTATTACCTGGTATTTACTGGTATTTACTGGTATTCCCTTCGGCTTTCCATTGGAATTTTCTGGGCATTTCCCTTGATACTCTCCCCGGACATTTTAGCTTTGTGGCTTCAACGTCCATCCGGGGATGGCTTGACCGTTGTAGCCGTTTGGGGGCAACAGTACACTAACAATCACTAGATCAACTCATCCAATTTCTCGCCGCCTGCCGCGCCGCCTACAACAGCTTTGTGCCCTACCACAATTTCCGCCACGTTATCGATGTCCTCCAGGCCACCTTTCACTTCCTCGTCAACATAGGGGCCCTCGCGTCCTATCCCGCTCGCTGTCCCACGACGCCAGTACCAAAGTCCCCCGTCGCCGCACTCCTCACGCCTTTTGACGCCTTGACTCTGCTCATCACCGCCATCGGCCACGATGTCGGTCATCCTGGTGTCAACAACGGCTTCCTCGCTACGCTGAACGCGCCTCTGGCTCAGCTCTATAATGACCGCTCCGTATTGGAGTCGTTTCACTGCGCCGCCTACGCCCAAATACTGCGCAGATACTGGCCCGCCGCGTTTGAAGACAGAGGCATGCGGGCGCTCATGATCAGCTCCATTCTGGCCACCGATATGGGCCTCCACTTTGATTACATGAAGAAGCTGGGCGACTTGCAGGAGAAGTTGGCAGACAACAACAGTTCTGAAGGGTGGAACGGTCGTCAGCTGGAGGAGCACAAGGCTTTGGCCTGCTCGCTCATCATCAAGTGTGCCGACGTCAGCAACGTGGCCAGACACCACGATGCCGCCGTTAAGTGGATGCACATCTTACTAGAAGAATTTTCGCGGCAAGCATCCATGGAGAACGAGCTCGGTATCAAGTCCTCGCTCATTGCTGAGCCCAAACGCGACCCCTTGGCCCTCTCCAACGCCCAGCTTGGGTTCATGAACATGTTTGCGATTCCTTTGTTTCAAGGTGTCGCCGACATCATGCCATCGCTCAAATATGCCGTTGATGAGTTGGAAATTAATCGCCAAATATTCGAGCAAAAGGTGCACGACGAAAAGCTGAAGCAGGCCACGGACGAACTCGAGCGACGGAAGCTGCTGCGGGAGGGCACTTTCTCACCCAAGACTAGAAGCTGGGTTGCTGAAGAAGGTGATGAGAGCACTCAGGGTATCGCAGCCACACCGCAACAAACTGACGGCTCGGATTCAACAATTATTCATGCTCCTGAAGTCCCTGACAGTGAGCAGCATGAGTCCCAACCGGAACCTGATGCAATCGCAGCTGGCGAGGACATGCGCGACACAGTACGCGATTTTTACGACCCTGGTCAAGCGGAGCACGAGGTCTATAGCCATTTGAACGGCAATTCGTCAACCTTTGATGCTGTGCGCGATTTTGCCGACAGCGACCCGTTTCACGTACGACCGCGAGACGACAGCGGCGCCGACGGTAAAGCCACTCTGTCTACGAGACAGCGCTGCAGCGAGACCACCGAGGGCAGCGTCTCTGGAGCATTTACCGGCGACTGGGCATCGCAAGCCACCAGCGCTACAGGCAAGGCCAACCTGTCACCCAGCACGCAAGGGACAAGCATCGTTAGCAACGACTCCATGGACCACACCCTCGGACTACCCTCGTTCAACGTCTCACCTCCGGGCACACGAAGCCTCCCTCCTCACAGCAGAGACGGCCCACCAGAGCAGGATTTGAGCGAGTCCATTTCCAATTCCGGCAGCATTGGCAAGGCAGAAGGCAAATCGCTTCGCAAAAAGACGAGCCGATTCAGGATCAAAGACTTTCCTTTTTTTAGAAGAAACAAGGAAAGCCCCTCCAGCCCTCCCTTCCCGGCCGCCGATGCCGCCAGCTGAGCACGCCGCGACTGAGCTAGACTTGTCGCAGGCTTTTATTCTATCTCGTCCGGTAATGCTGGAGCATTGCCGCAGATGAACGACCAGTCCTTTGGACGCACTGGTCAGCGCGCCCAGACGCGCATTTGTACATTATCGCCGGTCAAGATGATACCCAGGAGGGTTATGGGATCAGGTTGAGCAGACGTGTCAGCAACGGGTTCCAGTCCTGTTTGTACAGCACACGACTGCACAGATGTAACAATGCATTATGGAAAGTGGGATGATTTTCTCTATATATTTTTATACAGGCAATACCATGAGTGAGGAAAAGGGGCGGCGAAGCGAGATGCTTTGCGAAGGAACGGGAGGCATACGGATCTTTGGTGTTTTATGATTTTTTGGCGTTTTGTTAGGACAGGCATGAAGGACGTCGGCGGCGACGTGCATGCCAGGAGAGAAAAGCATGGCTGGCGTAGGGTTAGAGCATGGTAGTGAATCGATCTGTATGATTGCCTTTGGTGGCTGCGGGCTGCGTGACTGCGTGACTGGTGACTATGAATTGTATTAGGTGCTTGTCGTTTGATGCACTTGACATATACGGCTAGACGAAGGGTGTTGATGTGGTTGATGCACGATTGCTGTGTTATTGATGCATGGTTAATAACGTGGCAGAGGGGTAATATGTAAGCTTGGGGGCCGACGAGGCGAGTGCCGATGGCTGCTGTGTTGGTAGTTGTCACCACGTCCATTTCCTATTTTCCCATCCATCATTCATTCTATTCAGTCTTTTTAGAGCAAAGAAAACAAATTTATATTAATAAAAAAAACCATGAGCAGCAAAGACATGGACGTCCCCCCACCATCCTACGAAGACGCCGTTCGTCTGCTCCCCACCACTTCCTCCCACGCAGAAGCGTCCAACGCCGCGGCCGCGCTCATCTACGACGGCGAGAGCGACGGGACCGCGCGCTACACACCCGCGACGAGCATGGCGGATGAAGTTCAATATTATGCGATGAGTGAGGGAGAAGCAGAGCATGGATTTGGGAATGTGGAAATGGAAGAAGGAAGGGGAGAGGGGTGTTGGGGGTGGGAGGCGACTAGCACGCGCTTGGGAGTGAATGTGGCGGGCAACTTTGTGGGCTTGGTGGGTGAGGAGAAGGAGTTTGGGATAAAGATTGGGGGATTGACGCTGGGTATTACAAGCACAAATTAAGCTGCCATGTATTTTGTGTGCCTGTGTATAAATGTATTTATTTATTTCACCTATTTCTGAGCGAGGAAGGGCCTTCAGAGAGAGGGGCTACTGGCGAGCTTATAACAGAGGTGAGGCTACCTATATGTGTCTTTCTCTGCCAGATGCGTCATGTACTACATAAAGCGTCATGTTAGAAGCACGTTATGATTTATGACTTATTTTGTTTTATTCCCGGCGTGTGTTTAAAAGTTCGAATATGGTGGAAAGTTGCATGCACTTCCAGGACGAGCGTGTTGTATGCCATGCTGGACAAGCAGAAGCAACCACCTCCTCCCTCGCCCGTAATTAGTGTAAGTACATGTACGTAAATAAAACCCCCACCTGCATCCCATTGGCCACAGTCGTCTAGGGGTCAGGACACTAGTTTGTGGAGTTTCGTACACCTCAAACCACTGGAAACCGAGGTTCGAGTCCTCGCTGCGGCACAAACAGAAATGTTTTCCACGCTGTATCATACAGCGCCTTGTCTAATATTTTTTGTCTTTTAAACCAAATTAGAAATAGTTTATTCTTTTTTTTTTTTGGCCTTGACTTTGCAATGTAATTGACTTGCAGTTCTTCCGTAAAGGCCAGCGCGGTTTAAACGTGCTGCTTTGATTCTTTGCCAGCCTTTTTTTTCTTATTATTAGACAAATTGGATGATATGCTTTTTCTGTTTAATGCATATAAAGATTGATGGGAGATAGAGTCCAGCCGCTTTTTGTTGGTGAGTGAACGTCTGCAGTCGAACACGACGATACGAGCTCATCAACACGCCACCGATCACAGACAAGGTTCGCTCTTCCCCCGCAGTTCTCAAACCCCTGCGATGTCCCGAAGCGGCTGCAGGTGTGTCTTGTCTGTGCCGTGTACACTTCCCAACAACTTTGTTTTACATGACACTACAAGACACATCCGTGGCAGATAAACTAGTTGCGCCGCAGGCTCCGTTCGTGGGGCGGCCCCGTCCCGTCGTGCCGAGGACAGGCCAAAAACACATCAGCTCATGCATCTCGCCATTGAGCGGGCCATGGCCTGAAAGACGCAGTCTCCTCTACGACCGCGGTATCCGCCGAATCCGTCGCTGCATCGCGGAATGAATTGATGGGTTCTCGCGGAGTAAGTTAGTGGTTTGCTATATCCTCGGCGCCATGTGAACGGGCTCGGCTCCTGCGGTGGTCAGTGTTAGTGTTTTGCGTAGCAGATGAAAAGCAAAATAAGGTGCAAGACAGTTGTATGACAATGGCAGCGGATGACAAAATATGCCCGTCTATTCGTCTGTATTGTCCGCCAACTTCGCAGCACATTGCTGCTGTTGTACCTGTTAGTGCTGTCGAGTTGGCCCGCCGGTCCGTCCACATGCGCTGTCCAAACTCCGGGGTTCTCCAACTAGCATCCCCCCACACTCAGCTTCCCCAACTTCCCTTCGTGTGCCCTTCTCTTCTTCTCATCTTTCTGTTTCTTGGAATAACCCTCTTCCTCTTTGCTTTTTTTTTAATCTGTCGCCTCTTACATTGCATGCGTTGACGTGCAGTAGAAGCAGCACAGGTTTTTTGGTAGCGAGAAAAGCTCCATAGCCATAACATAATTAGCGGCCGTCTGGATTAACTTTGCCGCATTCGTACCGTCCACGACCAACCCGCTCACCTCGCCACTACCGTTTACACGTCGCCATGGCCGAATCAGTCCTCCTCGAGGATTCCACCATCTACACACAACCCGCCGCCGCCGCCGCGACGACCAGCGACAGCATGGCGCACGCCAACGGCTACAAGCCCGTCCTCGACAAGGACCTCCCCAGCCTCGACTTCATGACCGCGACTGAGTGGGACACCATCTTTGCCATTGCCGACGCCCTCATCCCCGCCGTCGTGCCCGCGAGCAAAGTCTTTGACGAGATGCGCCAGCTCGGCATCCCGGATAAAGAGTACTACGCCGCCGTCGACGACACGCTCGCAAGCCTCCACGAGCCCCCGCCGCAGCAGAAGCTCATGGAGTGGCTCGCGTTCCGCGCCGTCGAAGAGGACGCCTTTCGGCGCGAGTTTCACCACTCCATCGCCGCCGGCGGTCCGGCCCTGCACAAGCAGCTGGCCGATTTCATGAGCCTTCTCAAGTCAGTTACCAGCTCCCAAACCAATCGTTTCAATGTCTGTGTCTCTCACTAACGCAACTGCAGTACCACCTACGGCAGCCTGCTCCTCACCGGCCGCTGGACGCCGATCCGCAAGCAGCCCATCAAAGTCCGCGCCAAGATCCTCACCGGGTGGCGCTCGTCGCGGCTGACGCAGCTGCGCATGGTGCTCAAGGCGCTCAACGCCCTGACGCGCAAGTCGCTCGGCGCCGCCAGCCGCTACATAAACGAGGAGCTGGGCGGCTTCGCGCCGCTCCCCAAGGACTGGGCGCCCAAGTCCGGCTACGATTTCCAGTTCCTCCAGATCGCCGACGGCACCGGCACGCACACGCTGGAAACCGACGTCGTCATTGTCGGCTCCGGCTGCGGCGGCGGCGTGTCGGCCAAGAACCTCGCCGAGGCGGGCCACCGCGTGCTCGTCGTCGAAAAGGGCTACCACTTTGCGCCCGACAGCTTCCCGCTCAGCCAGGTCGCCAACAAGCACATTTTCGAGAAGAACGGGCTCGTCGTGTCGCAGAGCACCGCCATCTCCGTCGCGGCCGGCGACACCTGGGGCGGCGGCGGCACCGTCAACTGGAGCGTGTGCCTGAAGCCGCAGGACTACGTCCGCCGCGAATGGGTCGCCGCGGGCCTGCCGCTCTTCGGGTCGTCCGAGTTCGACGACTGCCTGGACCGCGTGTGGAGCGCCGTCGGCGCCGGCCACGAGGCGATCCGCCACAACCACCAGAACCGCGTCGTGCTCGACGGCGCGCAGAAGCTCGGCTGGCACAGCAAGGTCTGCGACCAGAACACGGGCGGCGCGGAGCACTACTGCGGCCGCTGCCATCTGGGCTGCGGCGCCAACGAGAAGCGCGGCCCTGCGGTGGCTTTCCTGCCCGACGCGGCCGAGGCCGGCGCGGAGTTGATAGAAGGGTTCAAGGTGGAACGCGTGGTGTTTGCCAAGGACGGCGTGACGGCGACGGGCGTGGAGGGTGTGTGGACGGCGCGCAGCGAGGACGGCACGGTGCACAGCCTGCCCGAGACGCGACGCCAGCGCAGGGTCTTGATCAAGGCGAAAAAGGTGCTCCTGTCGGCTGGTTCCCTCTGGAGTCCTGCGCTTCTGCAGACGAGCGGTGTCAAGGTGAGTAGATTCAATCCTGTGAAAGGTCGTTGCCAAGGATACATTGCTAACAATATGTAGAACCCGCAAGTTGGTCGCAACCTGTACCTTCACCCCGCTGCTTTCTTGGTCGGCCAGTTCAAGGAGGAGGAGCCTTCGTGGGAGGGCGGCATCATCACAGCCTACAGCGGCGAGTTTCAAAATCTCGACAAAAAGGGCCACGGCATCAAGATTGAGACCATGGCGATGCTTGTAAGTCAACTCACTCCATTGTAGTCTCATCACCGTCTAACCCCCCCGCAGCCATACATCCTCTTCGCCATCCAGCCGTTCGAGAGCGGCCTCGACTCCAAGCTCTGCGCCGCGCGCATGAAGCAGCTGCACAGCATCATCTCCATCACGCGCGACCGCGACACGGGCCGCATCGTCGCCGACCGCCGCGACGGCTACCCGCGCATCGAGTACGACGTGTCGCCCTTTGACGCCGCCCACAGCCTCGACGGCATCGAGGCGATTGCCAAGCTCATGTACGTCTCCGGCGCGACGACGCTCTACCCCGCCGTGCCCAACGTGGGCCCGCACGTCATCGACGCCGCCGCGCAGCGCGCCTACCGCGACGGCACGGATCCGGAGTTTACGGACCCCAAGTTTGGCAAGTGGCTGAAGCATCTGCGAGATGTGACCAGTAAGGCGGGCGGCGAGATTAGTTACCTGTCGGCGCACCAGATGGGCTCGTGCCGCATGAGCGCGAAGCCGGCGGACGGCGTGGTTGATCCGAAGGGCAAGGTGTGGGGGTGTGAGAATTTGTACGTGGCGGATGGAAGTGTGTTTCCGAGCGCGAGCGGCGTGAATCCGATGATAACGATTCTGGCCATTTCGGATTACATTTCGCGCCAGCTGGCAGAGGAGATGAGCGCATAAGGGATGGATGGGTGTAGGGGATGGTAAAACGGTGCATAGGTAGCGGCATGTATATTGTGTATTTTGGTATTTCAGTTTAGCAATTTGGCCTCAATAATGTCAATGGAATGTATTACGCACGTCTGTTTGCCGTTAAGTATTTAGATGCGGCGAGCTTGCCAAGTCTTGGCCATCAACACGGCCGACATGGAGAGAGAAAGAGATTACCCAAAGTGCAAGTCGTCTCCCGTACGTGGGCCTCTTCTGCGCTGTGTCGGTCATTGTACTCATAACTAACGGTTATACATGCAGTCCTCTATGCCATTTACACCTGCGACCCTCTGGCGCTTGCCATGGAGCGATTCATCGCGGCGAACAGAGACTAGTGCATCACAGTATCATCTGTCGAATTGCTCAAAAGTAGCTGTGCCGTAGAATTTGCAGCGAATACAGTGATAGTATCTCTATAATTGAGCATTTGGTATTCCGGAATGGGCTCAAGGTAGATGGCTCCATCGTGATGCTTGAAAGGTAGGGCTAGAGAATGATTTGTAGATGCCGAGGCACACGGCTTGAGAGAATGCCTTGGACTAGGGATATATGCAGCAGTGACTTCATGCTTGCCGTAACCGAATGCCAGTGTCACTGTTGTTATCACCATATAAGACGCACATCTTTCGGAAAACGGCCATACTGCGTCTGCGGCTCTTCAGTCAACGAGCCATGGTGATGGCAACAGGTGCTCGCGTGATACCACCATGTAAAATCCGACCATTACAACCAACAGCACACTTTTCAACGTCGATTCGAGTATGTGAATTACTCATGCAACAAGGCTGGACCACTGCCGACATCGCAGGTAGTCAATCACTTACATGTCAGTGGGGAGGCGCTTCATTCCCAGAATAGAAATTCCTCGGTGCAGACGGCTGAAGAAGCCGTATATCGCCCGGCCGATTTCCCATGATTTAAAAATAGAATAGCGTCGATTCTGCATCTTTTTCTTGCTTCTATTTTCATCAGAAAAAGAAAATCAGGCATAAACGCTACCCATCGCGGCTATCTGTACGTTGTTTCCTTGTTTAGCGTGAGGCAGCCAGCGCGGGACTGCAGCACAGCACAGCCTCACTCTCAGCCCTGACGACATGCTGCAGACGGCGACGCCGACAGAAGACACAGCGGGGATGTTTTTGATGCATTACTGCAGGTATGTGGATTTATTGCCTTTTTTTTTATTTTTGGTCTTTTACAGGGGAATAGAACAACGCAGAAGAGGAGAAAAGAATAGGCCTCCCGAGGTTATGGTCGTGGTTGTGGCGAAAAGGGCATTATTTTTAGCAACGTGTCGTGGCGGGGTGGCGGTAGAGTTTCCGTCGTAGAGCGAACTGCATCATCTCATCGTATCTTTTCTTCATTCTTCCCAAGATGTAAAACATTAGCATGTGCAAATGTCTGAAATATTTCTTAAGCTCTTCCTGTCCATACCGAAAGAATGGCGGTCGAACATAAAACTACGTCATTGTCGAAACAAAAAAGCCATGTCTTACACGGAGCCTCAATCCTCGGGGTCACCTGGGCTCGCGGGCGTGTGTGGCTGTGCAGCAGATGCAGATGCCCCTTGTCAACATCCCGCCTTTTGCCACAACATGGGATAAAGAAAAAAAAAGTAGGCATGAATGCATGGGTTGGTATGCACACGCCCTCTGGTACTAAATCAAAAATAAAAAGAATTACAGAGCAAATTGTCAGGATTGTATTTTTGGCAGTGTGATTCTTTGTCGCTGACGACGGTCGTGCTCCGCTACGCTGGTATGGGTCATGTGTGCAGGCCGCCTTTTTACTTTCAACGTAACAAAGCCAAGAACAGAAACAGCATGGGTTGGGGAAATGGACCAGTACACTGGCACATGTCAGTCCAGTCCCAAAAAAAAACTACGACTCACACACATCGTGCAACACTCAGCCCATGCCCATCCGGGCATAGCATCGGCACTTCTCAATAGCCGCCCGTCCTTCTCTCCACCCAACCCATGACCTTTTTTTTTGTAAAGACAAAGAAAAAGGCCAAGGAATGAAGAAAGAAGATTTGTGTATTCAATGTGTTGGAGAAAACTCGTTATGTAATACCGCCAGTTCGTTCGTTGCACAAAGGAACGAAACGAGCGCGCACCAGTGCTGTTATCTGCTCATATGACCACGAATCCTGGGGACGCTCTCATGTGACGAGCTGCGTATGTGCCCTGGCACGAAGGCCAGAAACCCGAGAGACTGGTTTTTTGGGGAATCGGTAACGAGAAGACACCCATTCCATGGGGTCGGGTTCAGTACACGCGTATTCTGGCTTACACCCACCCATACCACACACTCCTCATTCACTCACTCATTCAGTATCGGTCGATACCTCGAATCGGCCAAATTTCCTCTTCGGTCATCTTGTTCCTTGTAGTTTTCCTTATGCATTTCCAATTTCGCAAATCTTCATTTTAAGACAAAGTCTCGACCACGCTTAGGCGTCGCAGCGTTGCTGCATCTGGCCTCATTTCGCATACCAGGTCCCCTCATTTCATTAAAGAAGACCCGGGCCCACGTTTCCATTTTCACTGATCCCAAGAAATCTTACCTTTTCCAGTAAAAGAAATAAAATAAAAAAAGGACTCGTCTCATGGACGCACGCTCACTCACACCACACGCCCCAAGCAAGTTTCCATGTCAAGCCTCTTTGCGGACCTGATTGGCTGCGCAGTCACCAATCAGAGACCATCGCCGCCCCAGCGCCCCACGCACCTCTTTTCTTCCTTTGACCAATCAGCACCCGCAGAGGCTCTTTTCCCAGCAACGCCATTTTCGAACCAAGACGACGAGTCGACTAATACGACTTACTATTTGCTTCTCATCCACACACCCTCCCCTTTTTTGCCTCTTCTTGGTGAATTCCTCTTTCCTCAATCAGGCTGGGAAGGATGGGACTTGCTCAAAACGAAACCAGACCCTGGCATCTGGAAATCTGCCAACCGAATGCCTTCGTTCGCGGACGGGAATCTGTGATGGTATCCGCATTATAACAGTAGCGGCCGTCCTTCCCGCCGCTTCTGACGCTTTTGGCGTTCCCGCCGAGACGGGGGGAGACGAGGCATCTCCACGGGGCGGCAGCTTCGGAGACCCCCCATCAAGTCAGGAAAGGTTCCCGTGTAGCCAATGTCCGGGCTCTGTACGTGACTACGTAGACCCTCCCCGAGCTACGCGAGGGGGCCAGCTTCAATAGGGGCCCTCGAGGTTTACATTATTGTCATGTCTCAAGAGCCTGTTTGGGAAAACTTTGTTTTGCAGGCCTGTAATGGTGCCTGTGACCATTGTAAGTTGCAGTCGAATCACGGACTGACTGATCAATTTCCACCGCATGGCCGACAAGGTTGGCTTTTCAGGCTTCTGTAGAAGGCTCAAGGGGGCATAATGACAATCGTTGAATTGTAAACATCGTATCCACTGCTGCTGTTCCATCAGGCGCCGCGGCGCATTCGACGACTTGAGCTGACGACTTGTCATCTACGTGCGAGTTGACGACGTACTACGACGAGTCCCGTCTGCAGAAACCAAGTTTTTGATAATGCAGGGGTAGCAAATATACATCTCCGTGTTTGCTGTCAAGTATTTCCATCTAAATGACACATGATAGTTGGCAGAGGCGCGGAGACGTGGGTGTCGTGTGCGAGCCCGGCCGCCGTGGTCTGCGGGGACTCGGATGTTGTCGAGGCAAAAGTTTCACTTGCAGAAGGAGACACAGAAACGGCTGGTCCCTTGCGGTGGCGAGATGCGATACCGGGCGCCGATTCGTCGCCTTGGGGAAATGCAAAAAAATGTAAATCATGGCGAGGGGAGTCTGCATAATAAGCGTCCCAACTCTTGGGTGCTCCAGCCTGCTGCATTGGCCACCGAGGAGCTGGAGAAGAGAGCTCGAGCTCGAGATCGCGCCCGCCCGCTTAGACCAAACGGCATGCATGAATCGAAACCCGCTCATCTTCCAATAATGTGGCTCGGTTCGACAGTGTCATTTTTATTTTGTCCTGTTCGCCAGAGGCACGGTCGACAGGATAGCTGGCCCGGCTGTCCCTTGCATGGACCGATTGCGTACGCAGCTCCGTGTTAGATGTACGTCTACGATGGAGACTAATAACAATTGTCGGCTGGAGATTATTAGTGAAGATAGTGTGCAAAAAGCAAGTCAATAGCGGTCCGGTAGTATAATAGTGTGATTGTACGGTGTCATTCCGAGCTCCGCGATGGCTGCGGCCCAGTTTCAACTGCAAGCCGGCAGCACTCGCATTGCATGCGGCCGGTCTCGATGGGATATACGGCCGGGGCTGAGGTGGCAGCGTGTTTGACGAAGCGCCGGGAATCAAAATACATCGGTGGCTGCTAGCTTGCATATTTGCTTCTTTGATGTTCCCCGGCCGTGTCGCCCATCTACAGGAAGGGGGGGGTTGGTGGTGGGTGGAGTGGTGTCCCATGCGTGCGTGATGGCGGCCTGTCATCGAGGCCGGGATGAGACAGGCAGAGAGGCTGGATGGCAGCGGGGAGAAAAGCGACTGCTGCTACACGCCACCGTTTTCCTTGGTGGCAGCAAACAGGTCCCAAACCGTGTCTAGGCGAGACGGCATGCAAGGACAGGTAATATTAATTCATGAGATGATGGGCCCATGCAGCATGCGACGGAGAATAGGCATATGCGATGAAGTACAGGCTACGGGTAACGCACGGTACTAGCGCAATTCATCTTGAAGTGATGTGATCAAATCAGCGTCAGAGGCCTTTGGCCTGCACGGGCTTGTGCTGGTTCACCGTAAAAGGTGGGCAATATGCCCGTTTGCGGACGGCGACGTCGCTTGTTGAATGAGCTGGGCGGAGGAAGCATCGCGACAGGTACCAGTACCGGGCGGGCGGGCACCGGTATCTGAGTAATGTTCAGGCCAAGAGACGGCGTGCGATACAAGCAAGGACTCGGTACAAGCGAGAGGTGAATTTTGAACGGGGCCGTGGAGACCTGCAGAGTTCAGCTTCGCAGGCCACTTTGGTGGTGATGGGATGCAGGTCCGCAGGCACAGCCATAAAGTATCGAGTAACGGGAGAAAAGGTACGGAGTACTTGTGTTTGTATGGGAGGGCGTAGGTGACAGAAAGTACCTCGCAGCCTGGCTTGTTGTAGGCGGGCAGAGCAGATGCAGGACGACATGACCGGTGGCGGACATGTTGCACCAGCGCAGTCATTCAGTCATTCTTTGGCAGCCAAACACAGTACAGTACCTTTTTGGCCCCCGCTCCAGATGCCTGCTACCTGCAGACTTGCAGGACGCTACAGGGAAGACAAAGGTCTGCAAGGCAAACTGGGACGGCGTGGACCGGTAGTGCGAGGCAGATCCCGCAGTTTAGTCACCCAGGTTGCATGCAGAACAGCTCGATTCCAGTAATAGCAACAAAACGGGCAAAAAAAGAAAGGGCTAGTAGACGCAAGCAAGCGGGTACGGACGGCGCCGGGTAGGGAAAAAGAAGGGCCTTTTTTTTTTTCGCCTCTTTGTCTTGCTTGGTTCCCTCACTATTGCACTAGACCGAGCCCAGCAGAGGCTGCATGAAGGCTGGGTGGTGGTGGTGGTGGTGGTGGTGCATGCACGGTAGGAGGCGAGCTGACAAGACGAGCACGAGGCGGGAGGGAGGGCGTGTGCGAGCCACTATGGCTGGGATGGGGGGTTTTGAGTGAAGAGAAGGAATTAGACGGGAGATGGAATCAAAGACTGTCTTTGTTAGAAGATAGCAAGACTCCAGGCCTTGCCTGTCCAACTGCGCAGTGTCGACAGAAGCATTGCTTACTTCCAGTACTGTGGCGCCGCCCTCAAGCCCTGTGGTAGCATCCGCACACCCCGTTGTCCTCGACGAGCTACCATTGTAGTAGTGAGAAAACAAGTTTGTGCCGTAGCAATCCTGCCCACTCACACACCCCCAGGAAGACTGCAGCAGAGGGGGGCGTCCAACATTTTTTTTTTCCATTGCCCTCTGCTGCATGATTCCGCGCAAGTCACCTGCGGGTTGCCTCGTGGTGGTGTGTGTGGCGCTGATATGCGATGCGGGCAAAGACGAGAGAGAGAGGAGAAGAAGAAGCGACAGCAGAAAGGGTAGAAACAGACAGAGGCAATACAAGGCATCTCTGCAGAGACTGCGCTAAACGATTTTGATTTTTTAATTATTCTTGTCCTTTTTTGCTGCGCCGCTGCAGGTTGCAACTCTTGGTACCTATCCTTTTAGTGGACACGCACACCCCCCCGCCCGGCACTCGAAAGCGCACTACAGGCACCGAACCCACTGTAGCCCGCGACCCGTACCGCCTACAGCCACTGCCCACTACCGCCCACCACCGCCCACAAGTATATCTCCCCACCACTGCCCGTCCACCCACCTGCTCTCTCTTCCTCCTCACGACTCTTTCGCCTCGTCCGACGTTCACTTCTTTCTCTTAAACCGCCCTCTTCCCCCCCCCTCGCGGTTTGCGACACGCTCAGCAGGCGATCCATCGTCGGCAATCTCTCTAATTCCCTGCTAAGCACTTCTTCTGTCGCTTCATCCTTCTTTTTTCTTTATATTTTTCTTCTTTTTTTTTTCTTTTTAATATTCAATTCTCCCTCCTCTATCCGCCGTTTACAACCCTCGTCCTCATCCACCCCCGCCAATATACCTCACCACCCCGCAGCCTCAACAAGACGCCCTCACCACACACACACACACACAGCCAATATGCCAGTCCAATTATTACCAGCCTCCGCCGCTGCGTTCGCGCCCAGAGCCGCCTCCGTCAACGTCGTCCTCGGCTCCAAGGTCGAGTCCTGGCTCACACAGACCCTCAAGCGCATCAACCGGGTCAAGCGCCCGCTCAACTCGATCGCCCAGCACCAGCGCTGCCTCGCCGAGACGCTCGCCCACAAGAACGCCATCTGGACCCTCGCCTCCGTCATGCTCGCCAAGCTCCCCGAAGCCGACATGCCCACCGACTACGCCGAGAACCTCTTTGCTCACCAGCTCATCCACATTGAAGCCTACATTGTCCACGTCGACATGGTCCTCCGCAACGAGGTCGCCTACAAGCTCACCACCGACACCATCGACGCCCTGGTCGAGTACCACAAGGAGGTTCACTGCCCCGACGCCAAAGCCAGCACATCCGAATGGTCCGGCAAGGAGCAGCAGGCCAAGAAGCTGCACGAGGATTTCGTGCAGGCCGTCAACAAGTTCGTCTTCCGCACTCACGTCTCCGCCCTCGAGGGCCTCGAAGAAGACGGCGCTGGCGAGCTCCTCTGCGGCAAGAGCGAGGAGGTCCGCAACAACCTCATGAACCTCATGAAGCCGCTTGTCGCTCCTCCTCCTCGCGTCGTCGAAATGGTCCGCCAGCCCGCTCTGCTGCCCAGCTCGCCCATGAACAACATCTGGGGTCCGCCCGTCACCATGCCGCCCGTCGACGCCTGGAACGTCCTCCCCTCGAGTCCCAGCGTCGCCTCCTCCGCCGAAGTCACCACCCCGGTCTGGCACAACATGCACATGCAGCAGCAGCAGGTTCACATCCCCTCGCCGCCCATGGACTATTGCCAGCCCCAGGTCACAAACACCTTCTACTTCAGCGCGCCTCAGCTGACGGCTCCCATCTCCACGGTCCCGTTGCCCAGCATGTACGCGCCCACCCAGTGCGGCATGAACGTCGTCATGGGAAACGCCTTTGACTGGAGCTTCCACGACTTTAGCACCCCCATTATGTGACTACCTCCCTCCTCGCAGTCACAGGGCAGCCCCTCGGCTCCGGCACGGCCGCTCTGATTTCTTGCATCTTTTTGCGTCAACCATCTTCTCCTGGCGAGAAGTTCACCAAAAAAAGTTTTCTACTTTGCAAGATTGTTCAGCGACATAGACTGGCATCTCATCTTCTTGGCGTTTCCTTCTTCTTCTGCATCGGACTCGGAGTTTTCGACTATCCACCCTGGCATTCGGCTACTGGCTTTGCTTCTCGTTTATACGCAACAGCGAGCGTTTCTTTTTTCATCGTCTTGTTTCAACGGCTGGCGCAACTTTTTTTATATATTAATCGGGTCACTCATTTTGGATACCTCACGCCGCTAGATCGGCTGTGTATTTTTTCCTCATCATCCACACAATGGCTGGCTCCGGACCGGGTATAGGATGCTTTCACAAGCGGACAGGGATCTCTGCAAACGGCTTTTCTTTTTTTCCTTTTTTCTTTTTTTTTTTTGTTCACCATTTTCTTCCTTTTGTTTCGACAACTTTGGGTTAAAGATAAGAGGGATATGCAGCGATGCACGGATCTCGGCACGGCCCGAGATGAACTCTTTTTCACTTCTTTTGCATTTATTCTTCTTCTTACTTTCCGTCACGGATTCTTTTTTTCCCTTTTCTGCATTTCAGGGTTTTGCGCTCGAGACGACAATGATACCCCAGCGTGCTAGCCACCAACCGTCTCCCGCCGCGCCCCTGTTTTTTCACGAATTATGACGACCACGAAGTTTACGAATCGAACACGCCACCGCTTTTACGAATACTGCGCTACCACGAGTGCATGTGAAAGTTTGATCACCAAAGACCTCGATTCAACGCTGTTGCCTGGTCGGTAAGACTGGTTTCTCACCTCCCACGCAACAGATCTGGCCGTCACGGAAGTTATGAACCGTTACCACGCCGAGATGACTGGATCATCCCCGCGCAAACAGACACTGGATGTCGACGGAATCATGCACGCTCACCATCAGGATGGTGAGTTTGTGCGAGTGGGCGCAGAGGTATTTCGGCTTTGCTGTGCATCGCCTGGATACTGCTGCTCTCACAGCCTCTGCGTGCTGACGCTGGCTGCCTCTAGGCAGTTCATCGACAGTACCGAGGCAACTGTAGGACATCTCCCTACAGGTGGACCATGGTGTAGCCTCGGCTGCGTCACAGTCTAGTTGGGTTGGCAACACAGGTGGTCAAGGTGTGGTGGCAGGCTGCCGCGCAGTCAATCGCCGCATCTCCCCGGGCCAGACACGACCCAGTCTGGCACCTGTGTTGCAGGATTACTCGCGATCCACGCAAATGCGAGATGCTGGAGCTTTCTATAACAAAGGCGGATGGAAGTAGCGTCGTGCAAGACCACGCGCTCATCAAGTTGCGCCTGGCCCTTACTTAACCAATCCAAGCCCGTTGCGTCTTGATTAGTAGTTTTCTACCCTGGTGGTGGAGCGAACGCAAGACGCGTCGGCTGGTGGAGAGCCAGGACGACTCTTGGACCATCCGCAACCAATGAGAAAAAAATGAGAAAGGAAGAAAAAGGGCAAGGAAGGACAAAGACCGAAGATGAGCAAGCTATATTCAGGGATCCCTGTTGTGTAAAAAAAAATCCTCTTTTGGGAATTTGTCGTCCTTTCTTTTTTTTTGGAAATACCAAACACTATACTCTTCTCCTTGGCTAGTCCTTTAGTTAATCAATACGAAACCAAGTTTCGCCATATTCTGTCTCTGTGATTTGATTGTATTTGCTCGTTTCCTAATTGACCGCGTTTAGTGAGTAGCAGACGCGTCCTTAACGTGCTGTTCCTTTAGCCCTGTTCTGGCGGTGGCGATGCTGCGTGAGAATCAGCAGGATCTTTCGCCAACACTGTTAGGCAAAGACAACAAAGCCCTGGATTTTGTTTAGAAGGATATACCGTGCATTGCATGGCATGTAGAAACAAAGAAGAAAACATGAAAAGAAAAAAAATGAAAACAAGAAGAAAAGAGCGCTTCATCGTTGTCGCGCTCGCGCGTCCATCGCCTACCCTACATGGGAGCCTGCGAATGAGTCTTGCACGGCATCACATGGCTGGATACAACTAATGTATCTCGCAGACAGCGGTATTATTGCAGACATAGAGGAACACCTGTCATGTGCAGAAAAAAATAGCTTGCTATGATTCATGTTCCCAAAAAAGGCAGACTCTCATCGCCCTCCGCCCTATGCATTATGATCAAAGTTGTCGAGGGTTCCGCAACTAAAATGTGCACGTGCTGCTTCAGCTCTTTGCTTCCATCGCGAAACCGATGCTCGCTGTGGCGTGTTGAATTCCTCCGAGTAATTTCCTCTCTATTCCCCAAGAACAAGTTGCGCCGTCTACCCAGATGTGGCATTTTGCACCCATGCCGCCCCCCTTTGTTGTACAAAGTATCGTGTAGCCACCGAATCCCCCGTAGCCGTCGAGTGAAGAAACTGTTCGGACATTGCTTATTCCTGCGAGACGGTTTGCTGCATCGCTAGTTAGCATATTCTTCCCTATATCAACCGCCGCCGCATTGCAGCACACAGAACCACAGCGGCCTTCGCTTTTTTTCGCGTCAGGAACAACTCACCACCAACCAATCCATGCCCTCGTTCACACCACTGCCATCGACCGCCGAGCACGCCATGATGCTCCAGTTGCGGTCGCGCAGCTCGCCCAGGCGCAGCGCCTCGGAGATGTCGCCCGCGCCCTTGGCGCCGGGCTGGTCCTGCTTGTTGGCGAAGACGAGCAGCGCCGCGTCCTTCAGCTCCTCCTCGTTGAGCATGGCCGCCAGCTCGTCGGCGGCCGTCTGCAGACGGTCAATGTCGGTCGAGTCGACTACGAAGATGACGGCGGCCGTGTTGGCGTAGTAGCAGCGCCAGTAGGGCCGGATGGACGTTTGACCGCCGAGGTCCTGTGTTTCTCCCGTGTAAGTATGCGCGTGTAAAGCGGCACCGAGTTAGGAGGGATGCGTACCCAGACGTTGAAATTTAAATTCTTGTACGTGACGGACTCGACGTTGAATCCTATCGTGGGTATCGTGGTGACGACTTCGCCAATCTGTAACCCGCATGTCAGCAAACCACCGCGTCGCGGGCAACCTTGTCCCCATACCTTTAATCTGTACAGAAGAGTCGTCTTTCCTGCATTATCCTAAATCGCGGCAGAGCCAAAAACCGTCCAAGTATTAGCGCCAATCCTTCAGAAAACCCGCCTGCGCCGCGCGACGTTGCAACTGGCGGGGGGAGCGTTTCGAAACGGTGGAGGGGGGAAGTTGGCGTACGAGACCGAGGATCAGGATGCGGATTTCCTTTTTCGCCCAGAGAAGGTTGGACATCCACGAGACGGTAGCGCCCATGTTTGCGAGTTTATTTGTATCGGAGGAGAGTTAAGAAGTTCGTTGGTATCGGAGCTGCAGATATGCGCGCGCGCGCGTGTCGATCTGGTTGTCGAGGACAGGAAAAAAATATCGCCACCGAGTAGAAGTAGAAAAGGGTATCTTATGCGTATTAGAAAAAATATAGAAAAAAAGAGCCAGGAGATGTTGTATAATGGAGAACCCCAGTACACACTCCAACGCCTCTCTCGGAATAAGTGATTTCGTCAATAAATGTTGCTTGTTTGAAGCAAGGTGTACTTTGGGAGGGAAGACGGGGGGCGGCGTTGAGGGGCGCGAGGTACATTTGAAATCCACAGGTGCTGTTGCTCCCCTATTCTGCTTTCCCTGGCACACTGCCCGGCGCATCGGGGAGGCCTGCGGCGGCGGCCTGGGCGAGACCCGCAACCCCCCGTTCCGCCCTTGGCTCGCAGCGCTCGCTAGTATCGGCTAGCATGTGAGCCGGCAGCTGCAGTTGAGACGGAAAGAATGGGTTGTTATTTATAATCTACAGATGTATGTGGTTCAACTTTCGTGTACATGGTTTTCATGGCATTGCATCTCTCAGAGCAGGACTATGATGAACTTGGGAGAGCTGGGTACGGAGCCCGCTGCAGTGGCAGTGATATCCCGGTCGCCCGGTGTTCCTTCGGTATTACGACCGAGTTTCGCATGACAGGCGACGAGCAAAGCTTCTGATACTTTGCGGTTTCTTCCTACATAACCAATATTTGGAGATGCATAACTTTCACTGAGCTCTGGCTGTCCCTGGTGTACTTGTGCTTTATAGCTTATACTGTCGACACCTTGGCATTATCCGGCGATGAGAAAGAAAGATCCCGAAGATTGTACATGATAAAACCGCAAAGCGGCAAATAAGGATTACAAAACCCAAACTTACAATCAAATCCTCTTCATCCATCATAAACGCCTGCGTGACAGCATCTCGCCTACATCTCGCCCTCACTCCACCCCATCCCAATTGGGGCCGACTTTCGATTCGCCCCACCTTACCTCATCCTCTCTCTTCCTTTCACATCCTTGACACCTCAGGCAGCAACACCGCCACAATCTCACCAGCCACATCCACTCCCACACACAAATTTCTCGCTACTAGGGCTTTACGCCCTGGAGTGGCGCGCGAGCGAGCCCGGTGCCCGCTGGCACCCCCAAGCCAAAAATCCTTTTGCAACTCCACGCAAACCGAAAAGAAAGCCCCCCATCATCGACAACCGAGCAAACGACCGTCAAGATGCCCGTATGAACGCCCCTATACCCCCCTCCGTTTCCGACTACAGATGATGAGAGAGTATTCTCTGTTTCTTTGATGCTTTTATTTTCCACCCGGCTATGATTTTCGAGCGCTTCGAACGACGATAGAGCGGGGATGCAAATGATGACTGGGCCTGCGCAAAACGCACGATGCAAAATTCACGACCGAATGTGACTGCGTGCCTTTGCGTCGGGTCAGGCGAGGAGACGTCGAGCGCTCGAAATTATGGACGACGGAAGGAATTCATCAATGAAACTTGGACCTCTTTGAACATCGAACCGGGATGGACGATATACCTCGAATGACGACATTTTGCTAACGCAGTCTTTGCCCTTACAGTCCCTCAAGTCTTTCCGTACCAAGCAGAAGCTTGCCAAGTCGCAGAAGCAGAACCGTCCTGTGCCCCAATGGATCCGTCTCCGCACCAACAACTCTGTTCGGTACGCTCTCAGTCACTAGCTGTCCTTTCGTCTCGCCCACCCTTCGACGGGGCCTGGGGACAGAAGAAGCGAACAAATATGCTAACACATCTCCTACAGCTACAACGCTAAGCGCAGACATTGGAGAAAGACCAAGCTCGGCATCTAAATGCCCGAGCCCGGCCCGCTCTCCCTCTTTTTCCTTTGCCCGTTTTGATTTCCAAACACCCGAACTCGGCCCCAACAAACCCCCAAGTCTCTTCGACCTTCCCTCTCACGATTTGGGAATGAGATGAACGGCTTCTCGTCTTCCCCCGGATGGGGAGCCTGTTAACGGACACAAAACCTTTTTCGACACTTGTTTTTTAACGACGGCGCAGTTTCGGAAAAAGACTTTTATGGAAAAAACTCTTTCATTCTTCTTTGACGACAGTTTTATTTTTGGCATCTCAATGATTATGAAAGTGGATGGGAAAAGGAAATCGAGTCTTGTTTTTTGTTACAATGGTTTATTTTAATTTCAAGCAAAAGCTCCTTTGTCCTGGAAAAACATGGTGGAGAGAAACATTATATCAGGGGAAGAAAATAAAAAAAATGTCAAATCACTGTCTCGTGCCTGATGCTGTTGTAATGTTGATATAATGCTGCTCCCATGATGTTGCAATGCTGTTGCGTGTATCAAGGCAGCACAGTCGATGCGCGAGTAATTCTTCTTGGTCACGGCAATGATTCTCGCCTGGTGTCCGATGAAGCTGCTGACCGCATGTTACACTTCAAGATGATGTAGTTGACGTGTGAGTAATTCACCGTCGCCATGCAATGCTCCTCGGTTAAACATCACCTGCTACTATTACACGAGCAGATGTATTGTTGGGCATTTTCAATTCAGCTATCCACAGCCTAACCTGCTTAAATAGCCGTCCTTGCCGCTGATGGGCAAGCACTATGAAAGCCCCAAACGACCGTGATGATCATTTCCACCCGCCATTTCAATCCGAGTCCAAATCAAACGCCTGTAATGTATCGTGTGACGGTTGGCGAGCTCAGAGTCATTTGTAGATAAAACGTAAAAAAACAACCCGTCATTACGCATCAAAGGAGAAAAAAGGGTAACCGTTTACAAAGCAAGCAATAAACAAGAATGCATCAAAACCAGAGGAATTATACGCAGGCACCGGGGGCGTTGCGCTTATCGGTCCTCAGCCCACTCGTTCTCACGGCGGATCTGCTCCTCCTCCTCGGGAGTGAAGTCGTTGGTGATGTTGAATGTCTTGCGGATCTCCTCGGGGGACTTGCCCTTGATCATGTTGGCGACGGTCTTGCAGCCAACATCGAGGAGGGGCTTGATGTCGAGGTAGTTGGAGGCCTAGTAGCATAGGTTAGCATGAGCACGTCTGTCAGCTATGCGAGAGATGGAAACATACGAGGATGATCTCAAAGAGCATCTCCTGGTCGACCTGCATGAACTTTTGGTCCCATTCGTCGATGTCCGTGGTCTTCTTGCGGGCGTCCGACTCGTCGTCCTGGGCCTGGGCGGGGTCGTTACGGTGGTACTCGCACCACTCGATGACCTTGCGCAGAACGGCCTCGTTCACCTAAAGATGCTGTTAGCTCGTCGGTCTGCGAAGTGATTGTTGGGCGCGCGCGGCCGATGGGCGGCGCGTGGGGTGGCGAGCTTACGTTGGGGATGGGAATGGGGTTGTCCTGGCGGATGCTGTCGTCGCCGACATCCTCGAGCATGTTCTTGATGAGCATGGAGCGCTCAGAAACGACGCGGTCTACAGAAAGAGAGAAAGAGTCAGCAAAGAGCGCTGCGTCGAATGCGGATGATGCAGAGCTGTTTTTCGTTTCGTAAACGTACCGACTTCAATGGTGGCGCCGTCGTTGGAGATCAGCCAGACCTTCTGGATGGACTTGGAATCGGCCATTTTTGCAATTTGTGATGATGAGAATTAAAAGAGAGAGACGGAGAAGAGTGGAATGCTGGCGATGTTTTGTTAGCCGACGTTGAGAGACGAATGTGGTTTCTGGCAGAAAGAGGTGGTAGTTTGCGAAAGCAGGCTGAGCGGAGCAGGTGGAAGAAGCGGGCAGAAGCACCTGCGGGGTTTTGGGTTGGTGACTGGCAAGGGAGCCGCAGGGAAAAGGCAAACTGGCCGAGCTGAGCGCTAGGCAGGCTGGGAGGGAGGAGGGCTTACTGTGAGAGAGAGTGGTTGATGATGGTGGTGGGTTGATGAAGAAAAAAATTGAGTGGAAGAGGAGGAGGATAATAAACAATTGAGAGAGTGGATGTTTATGTAAGTATTCAATGGCAAACAAGCAGAAAGAAAATGGGCGTTTGCCTTTGGCGTGTGAATGAAACTGTGACGAGGCCACTTGCACCTTCACTGTTCGTGGACGTCGTACCGTGTGATTACGCGCTGGTGCCTGGGAAGAGCCAGTGCCCACTGCCCAAAGAGCCGAAAGGCACACGCTGGAGAGGCAGAGAGGGTCCCTGTGCTGCCTGCTGAACTGGTCTGCCTGCGAAGCCTTGCGGTGACTCTTTTTGCGCTGGGCCAGGCGGGGCCTGCTGAGGCGGCGGTGCCTAAATTTGAGAGGCACAGCCGCATCTTTCATGCTCTTTCCAGCCACCAAAGCCACGATGCACTCCATCTGGCTCGGACAAGGGCAAACTAATTTTTCAAGGCTACTAGCTTAAACTCGATACGAGTAGTAGTTTTGGGGTATGGCTAAAGTTGTAACAGACAAAGAAAGAAATCGAAGGAACCGGACGCGGAGCAAACGGCGCGTCCACTGGCCAGTGGTGTAGCAGCACACAACTGCGTCGTCTCCCGTTTGGTGCTACTCATTATGCGGTAGCTTATTCAATGCCACGGCGGTGAATCAGTGTATTCGGTAAAGTGAATTGCGCATGCAGCATGCAAACGCGGATTTCTGCGGGAACAATTACGAGAGCTGCGCGGTGCTGCGTGTGCAGGCTGCGAGCTTCCGTCAATCGAGGAGCATCTCGACGTGTAAGACACAATCACCGGCATTTGTTGGGACGTCAACGCACGCACATCTGAGACAGCAGCCAGAAAGAACTGCCGAACAAAGCATTTCTTCAGATGAAAGGCTCCTTCCGTGGTATTGATGGCAAAAGGCAGCATCGGACGTAGATAAATAACTTCAAAGAGTTCTTTTACATAGGAACAAAGGTGTGTAGGTGCAGTGCCAAGGCGAGCATGGTATAAGTGCATCTTTAGAAAGAATCATGTGGATTTGGAATTAGACGCACGTACACCATCAACTGCGTACAGGGCAGAACGATTGGACATGTATCGCAAGAACTAGACGGTGTCCTATTGGCCGTGGTCTGCTGCCGTCTTTTGCCTCCCGCCGAAACACGATGTGTGCCTTTCCCCGGGTCTTAGTGAAATAAAAACACATTGACCAAACGGGCATTTACATGAGCCACGTCCGAAAAAGACAAACCTTCGACTTGATGAACAGGCCGTCATAGTATGCCATATTCTCACGTCACTACATTTGCTGGCCAGGCGATTCGATGGCCAAAGGTCGGGTTCAACGCCGTTTTCTGTCGAGATGTTGTCTCAAACGGCATCTCCGTTACGATACCTGCATGCAAGCATGTTGGTCAAACTCCGTTGGACAGCTTGATACAAACGCGCGTGTGGGTATGTGGGCGTCACATCCATATCCACCGGATGAGACGCAACAGTTTTTAACATTTACTCCAAATGGCTGCCACTACTTTTCTCCATGCAGTCTCTTTCTGCTTCGTGTTTCAAACGCAGGCCCTGGGAAGCATTGCTGTCTATGACTCACCCCTTCAAAGCAGGCCGGGCTAGTAGTGTCTTGGTTGAGATTGAATCAATCACGTCCTTCAAGGCGAGTCGGAGCCGGAAGAAAGAAAAGAGGCTGCTGATGTGTCACGTAAAAGCTCAATGAGTCGGTCTGAACCTGGTTCGCCGAGGCAAGTGTAGCTTTTGGCCAGTCATTTCTTCCTTTGTTCGCTGTGGAGATTGCAGCAAGGCTACTCCGTTCGAGTGGCTTGCTTTCCTTTGCGGGCGGCCCGGCCCCAGGGCTTAGCGACTTGCTGGGTTCTCCTGTTCTAGCGAGGAGCGGTAAAGAGAACGGGGGTACCTGGGATAAAAGGAACGGGTAGCGGATTTTGTCAGGCAAATTGCATGGACTCTGGCAGCTCAGATACTAACGAGACAAGTACCGCCCAGGGCCCCCCTGAGCAGCCCAGGAGGCCCCTTTTCTGCAGCACCATGCAGTTAAATCGCCACAGGGGGGGATGTGACTCGGCTAGTTTGCAGAAAAGGGTTGCTCATTTCGATGCAGATTGATTATTCACATTGTTTATTTCGAAATGGCCTCATTTTCTTGTTGGGGCATTGTCCTCGCGCGCACGTCACTGGGTCAGGCATTTGGGCTCAGGCTCCCGCAGCAACGCCCAATCATACCATGCGCAGGCGACGCCAGAATGACCAAGTAAACAGCCCAGTGATGAGGTCATGCCTCGTCGCAACAGCCCATTGTCCCCATTGACTGGTTCTCCTTGTAGCTCGGGTAATTTTACCTAGTAGCTCGCCCACCCCAGAATTAATGTTTGTTCCTCTCCAAATTTCCCCTTGTTGGCCGGCAAGTCCGCCATGTTGCATTTGTGCTGTAAGAGGTACCTTTTGCTCACAAAATGGCTGCCGAGGTACCTGGGCACCCGCAACCGTGACTCTTCTCCGCTGCATTCGGTACCTTGCAGCCTGCTAGCGGTCCATTTTAGCGGCCACTGAGCGGGCCACCCGCTGTCAGCTCCAGCGCCGTCGCCCTCTGTAAACTTGCCACGCTTCCCGTTTTGGCTCTGTCTCTCTCCCGTTCTGCCCGTCCCGTTCCACGTCCAGAAGCACGCAGCTCACTCACGCTACTTGAGCCTAACCCTTTCGTTTCTCTTCTATTCCATCTCTCCTTGGGTCATCTTCCCTTTCTACAACAGCCCTTCCGACACCTTCTTGTTTCTTATTTCCTCTTTTAATTTATTTTATTTGTTCGAGGGAAAAAGATAATCCCCTTTGTCCTTGTTTCCTTCTTCCTCTCCTCCTCCGATCTAATCGACTAGCGACGGCCTGTGTTGGGCTCTCTTTTTTTAAACCTTTTTTTAGTGTCGGGAGCTTGGGAGGATCGCTTTTACCTTGGCGCGCAACCGACGAACAAGCCACCCCATGTCGTTGCCTTGCGAGCAACCTTGGACAAGCCGCTGCTTGCTGCGATTCAGCCTGCCCTGAGAGGCATTCCGAGCAAACAGGCACAAACAATGTGGAGGCGCTCCTATCTCCTCCTCGTCGCCATCCGACTGTGGTTCGCCCTTTCGCCCAGCTACCTCCATCCCGACGAGAACTTTCAAGGGCCCGAAGTGATTGCAGGTGTGTTTCAATCTCCGGAAGCTTGCTTCGCGCAGGCGCATTCCCGCTCGAGTCCGCCTTTCGGCACCCACTCATCACAGTCGCTCCGAGCTTTGCCAGGAGCTTCATCATGCTGACCGGTTGACCTCGACTCTGCAGGCGAAATCTTCAGCTACCCCGTGCGACGAACGTGGGAATTCACAAACGAAAATCCGATTCGAAGCGTTTTCCCGTTATGGCCCGTCTACGGCCTACCGATGCTCCTTTTGCGCTGGCTATGGGTCGGTAACGGCAACGATGGCGAGATCCCCCCCATTGTCGTCTTCTGGACGCTCCGGGTCCTCATGTTCCTCGTCAGCTTCGTCCTCGAGGACTGGGCCTTGCACGAGCTGATTCCCTCGCCGCGCCATCGTCGCGTGGCGGTTTTGCTCGTCGCATCGTCCTATGTGACCTGGACCTACCAGACGCACACCTTTTCCAACTCGATAGAGACACTAGTGGTTGCATGGAGCTTGGTGCTGATCCAGCGCATTGTCGACGCCAAGGTAAGCTGGCCTTTTTGCGACGCGACACTAGCCTCACCCCAGACCGCCTCTGCTAACACCGCCTTTCAGCAGCAATCCACGCTCCTCTCCTCATTCGGCCTTGGAATCGTCGCCGTCTTTGGCATTTTCAATCGCATTACATTCCCAGCGTTCCTCTTAATTCCTGGCTTTCGTTTGATACCCCATTTCCTGAATAAGTAAGCTTACACGCGACCCTCCTCCGCCTCCCACCGTGTAAGCCGCACAAGCTGACTCAACTCCTTTGCAGGCCTCTTTCTCTTGCAGTCCTGGTCTCGGCTGCTCTTGTCACCTCCGTTGTCGCCATTGCGCTGGATACCGCATTCTACAACCAGGTCCCCGTTACGTGGGCCGACCTAATCTTCAGACCAGTAATTACTCCCCTCAACAACTTCAAGTACAACTCGGACACGGCAAACCTCGCCCAGCATGGCCTCCACCCCTGGTACCAGCACTCGCTCGCGAACCTGCCGCTCCTGCTTGGTCCCGCCGCCGTGCTGTTCGTGACCAAGCCGCATTTGTCCATCCGACTCTACTCGGCCATTTCTGGACTGGCCGTCCTCTCCATGTTCCAGCACCAGGAGGCTCGCTTTCTCCTACCGACAGTGCCGCTCATCCTGTCATCGGTCCAGCTTCCTACGAACAAGGCCCTGCTACGAGTCTGGGCAGGCGCTTGGATTATTTTCAACGTCTTCCTCGGTGTTTTGATGGGCATCTACCACCAAGGAGGCATTGTTCCCGGCCAGGTCTTTATGGCTAGCCAGCCCGACGCCACAAACGCCATCTGGTGGAAAACATATTCGCCACCTATTTGGCTTCTGAACGGCAAAAATGAAGTTTTGCGAACCAAAGACGTCATGGGCATCAAGGGCGACGACCTGCTCCAGCAGCTGACCTCGCTCGCCACGTGCGATACCCCCGCCGATCGCCGCAACCAAGAGTACCTGAAAGAGAAGAATGGTACCTACTTGCTCGCGCCCGCCTCTGCAACATGGCTGGACCCCTATCTGTCAAATAAGGGCTTGCAGGGGCTGCGTTTCCGCGAGGTGTGGCGCTACCGACAGCACCTCAACCTCGACGACCTCGACATCGGCGACGACGGCCTGTGGAACACGCTCACCAGAGTCGTCGGCCGCCGAGGTCTCGTGGCGTGGCGCGTCACCAAAAGCTGCTAGTCGGCACAAACTAAAATGAAAAATACCCCTTACCTAGACTATATAGAACCAGTATGTATATGGTGCGATTCTACAATACAAAAAATTGCAAATGCTACACCGACTTTGCGGGTGACACTGGCAAGCCATGGCGGCGCTAGGTACGAAGCCTTTGTTCTAGTGGCGGTGACTCACGAGTAAATGAAAGCTACCTAGATACTTCGCTACTTGGCTGTTCTGTTTGTTCTTCAGTATGTTATTCAATCATTTCCACGCAGAGCCTCACAGAAGTAGAACAGATTTCAGCTTGACCAGGTATATTGAAACTACAACTAGTTACGTTCATTCATTCAAGAACTCGTAATACATGATATCCCTCCATACCCGTACAGGCCATGTTTTCCCTTGTTTTTTTGTGTTACCAAAAAAGGTTCACCCGAACCAAGCAACTAAATGCTTAGTACAGACGCTTAGGGGGGGACATGGAGGCCTTGATGGTCAGGCTGCCGACGTTCTGCCAGCCCTTCTTGAGAAGAGAGACGAGGTAGTTGATGGCGAGCATGATGTTGCCGAGCAGCTGCTCAGTCTCCATCTCGACGTTGCCGACAGCGACACCCATGCAGAGGACCTTCTTGAGCTGGAACTTGATGGTGGACTTGACCTCGGTGATCTTGCCAGAGAGGTCGTCGGCGTGGGAGACGGGGGTGGGGAACTTGCCCGCCTTGGAGAGACCGGGGCCGAGGAGACGCGGGATCTGCTTGATGAGCGCCTCGGAGGCGATGAAGGCGTCGTACTTGCGGGCGAGCTTCTTGATGAGCTTCTTGTTCTTGTTGAGCTTCTTCAGGTCGTCGGCCGACATGGCGTCGACACCGCCGTGCTTGGCACGATCGAGATCGTGCTGGTCACCGAGGATGCAGATGGCCATGTTGGGGCGGGGCACGGCGGGCAGCTTGATGGTGCCGGAGAAACGCTTGTCACGCTGGGGGTCGTAGTTCTTGAGGCCGATCTGGAGCTCGACGGTCTCGAGGAAGTTGCGCTTCTTGGTCTCGTTGGAGTACTCAAGGAGCTCCTGGACTTGCGTCCGGACATTAGCTGTGACGGATGTTAGGCTTTTGTCGAGATTTTTTTTTTTTGGTGACATCTCGTCGACGGCTTCTTTCCACGGCAGGTAGATATTTCCACAGACTACTTGCAGTGGAAAAAAGAATAACGATGTATTTGGGCTCACGTACCGACTGTGATCTTAGACATTTTGTCAGTCTCCCAATAGATTCAGATATAATCAATTGGTGGTCAGGACGAGGATGGTTGGAGAGAAGAAAAGATTGAGCGGAGCCTCGAATTTTGGTGTTTTGGGACCCTCGTGTGGGACATTTTTTCGCCCACCTTCTTCGCTTGGTGGGGTTGGCTGTTCTGTGGCAGGGCAAATTTTTCTCACGTGCTTGATCACGTGCAGCAGTCGCAAACGACGAGAACCGGTTGTAACTACCCTACGAGACGACTGGTGAAAGACGATATCGCAGCGAAGCAAGAGATGATATTTATGAAAATAACGAATGGTGCCATTGAATGAATGAATGACATCTGAAGAATCCAACGATATCCATTTCGGACCAGATTTTGGCCTTTGTGCCGTGTGAACGACAGCCGTTGAGGCAAAGCGCCGACAGCCATGGCCGCGCAGCAAGATTTGCTGAGCGAGGAACTACTAAGTAATGCCGGCCAGCTCACAAAATGGATTGAAAGCCAGCCCCAGGAATCGCAAAATGAGTACGACCTTACTTGTCACCTTTCACCTCAAAATTATTGATTTTATACTAATACGTTTTACCCAGGCTTGCGGTCGTGGCGTTCAACCGTCTCTACTCTGAGGCGGCGCAGCCAAAGTCGGTCTCGGGCAACGCCTGCGTGCGGCTCTGCGGTCTCGTCGAGCAGTCCTCCAAGTCTGAGTCGCGCCTCCTCCGCGACTGGGCCTTTTCCTACAATGTCAGCCTGACGCTCTTCAACTTCTACATTGACTGGAACGAGTTCGACCACCACCGGTCCATGCGGCTCGTGCTCGACCTCATCGCGGCGCTGCTCCGGCGGCACCCGGACCAACGCGCGGCCGCCAGCACCAAGGACGCGCTCCTCGGCGACCTCGTCTCCATCGTCTCGGGCCTCTCCACCAAGCCCGTCGCCAAGTCAGCCATTAAGACGCTTGACCACTTCCTCAGCAAGTACGTCTTCACCCTCGACGACATTCGCGTGAGCTACGAGAGCTACCGGAGCGACTTCCAGGGCCGCGCGCCGCTCGAGGTCTGGGGCATGCTCATCGGCGACCTGTTTGACTGGATGTGCCTGCACTTTGTGTGCCCGGCGGCGGGGAAGCTGGTCGTCACGCTGTACAGGATGCTGCGTCAGGGGCGCGGCGGTACGGACCAGATTCCGAGCATCGATCTTTGGTACTCGTGGCTGCTTCAGTTCGTCACGAAAGAGCCCACTCTTGTTGAACGCATAAAGAACTACGTGTTTCTGCCGCTGTTTAAGATTGACAGGAAAGAAGCTCTGCTTTTTCTGCAAAAGATGAACAACGACCAACCTGTGTCTGCGTCTGCGAAGCTCAACGTGGACATTCCGGCGCTGATACAGCTGGCGGCTCTCGAGACGGGCAAGAGAGTTGGCCTGGTAGAGGAACCAGATCTAGACACTAACGGCCAATCTGAAAGCGACGGTAACTCCATCGTCTTGCAAGAAGAAGTCCTTGAAAGTGTTCTCGGCCATCCCTCTCACGAAGTGCGCTCGCTCGCCTTCTCCATCCTCATCGCCTCGCCCTCCACCACAAAACCGTACTCGCCGAGGGCCCTCCAGCTGCTCCAGAAGCACCTCCCTGCCTTCTTTGCTGACCCGGACGCCAAGTTCCGTGTCGACGTTTCCGCGCGCGCGCGAGACATGTTTAAACGCGTTCGCGGTGCTATCTTTGTGCTCAAGCGCAGCATCCCTCGCGTGCGCGCCAAGGCGGCCAAGGAGAGCAAAGCTGGCATCGATGCGGACGCCTCTGGGACCGCCATGTATAAGACGAACCTCATTGCGCTACCCGAAGAAGGCTTGGTGCAGTGCCTGGCGTACCACGAAGCGTTTCTCAAGTGGTATCTCGAGTTTCTGTGTGAGGAACTGGTGCCGACCGCATCGTACCAGCGCCATATCGCGTCGCTAAAGGCGCTCGGCCATATTCTTCGCATTGAAGGCGAGAAGAACAAGACTTGGGAGACGACAGATGACCAACTGCTCTTCTTCGATGTCTTTGACGACAAGTGGAACCGCGCGTTGTTTGATCTTCTCATGGATCCTTTTGAGGACGTCCGTGATGTCGCCTCTACTGTTCTCAAATCAATCTTTGCGGATCAGCGCTACCGAAAATTCTCTCTTCTTGCTGCAGGCAACGATGCACAAGACCCCGCCAAAGAGCTCCGCGAGCTAGCGCGCCGCGCAAACGACCTGGCTCGAAGGACGGCTCGTGCTGATCATGCCGACGGTGAAGCGCGTGTGAACCAGCTTCTCTATCGATTCCTCACCACATCTACAGACCGTATCGCCATGCTGTCCGGCATGATTGACCAACTGGAGCAAAAAATTGCCCAGGCAGAGTCGGATCTCGGTCACGCAGTTCTGGAAGCACCCGTGCACGGCGATTTTGGTTCGCTGTGTAGCATGTGGCAAGTGGTGTCGGAGCTGCCGTTTGAGGACGAAGCCCTCCAAGCTGTCGGAGCGCTTCAGCTGCGACTTCTCGAATGCTGTCAGCGAGCATGGGCGTCTGTTAAATATATCCTCTGTGACGACTCACCGGAGGGGCATCTGCCGTCCGAGCTGGAAGAACTCGAGGGGCTTGATACTAAGGGTCTCATTAGCTACAGCTTCCGCTCCATCCATGAGTCGAGCAATCTGATGCGCGTCATGATTCTAGCGATACGGAACAACTCCCGTCCGGGCGCCGTTATCCCCAGCAAGGAGGTGTATCTTGGCATTGGCCGATTGACATTTGAGCAGCTGTCCAGCCTCAGACATCGCGGTGCTTTTACAAATGTATCGGCGACTTTTACTGCCTGCTGCCAACAGAGCAAGCATTTAGAGCAGGTAGAGGGCGACGAAGATATACTCTTGACCTGGTACAATGGCGCCATGGATGCTATCAATTCACAAGTTTCAACCACTCGCCGTTCGGCTGGCATCCCTTCACTCATTACCGGTATTCTGTCCGCCAACGCGTCCAACCCGTCTTTCGAATCCGTCATGGACGCGCTCATGCAGATTGCCCGCACCGAAGCTCAAGTGACCGAGATTGACGACACGCAGCTGCCTCAAGTTCACGCATACAACTGTCTCAAAGATATTTTCAAAAACTCCGTCCTCACAGCTCTCGGCAACAAGTCCGAGGCTTATCTACCCCAGTGTCTGGAGCTTGCTGCGAGTGGCCTGCGATCCGAAGTCTGGGCCATCCGAAACTGTGGTCTCATCTTCCTGCGAAGTCTCATTGACTGCCTGTTTGGCTCGCACGAGACCAAACAGATGATCGAGGCCGGTTGGGATGGCAAGGCGAATCGAATCCCATACCATCGATACCCCAACCTGCCCGAAGTGCTCCGTGATCTGCTCAAATCAGGACACAGAGTCATGGCCACCACGTCCACGCTGTCGGCGGCAGCCGCGGAGTCGGTCTTCCCCGCCCTCGACATTATTCGACGAGCCGGCCCTCCCGCGCTGCAGCGCGACGAGATCCAGAGCGACGTCGCGCACTACCTGTCAAGCAGTGTCTGGCATGTGCGAGAGATGGCGGCTCGGACACTCTGCTCGTGTTTGCTTCACGATAAGTGGCTAGGTATGATAAAAGAAGCATACGGCTTGGCACGGAGCACAGCGGGCGGGGCTCGTCTGAACTATATTCACGGCGTATTCTTGACGCTCAAGTTTGTGTTTGAACGACTCAATGAGGTGTCTCCTGATCAGCTGAGAGCTGATTTACCAGAGCTCGTCGAATTTCTATCGAATTGCAATATAGAGGCCGACTATATCACCTGCCCAGATGTTGCTGCTGCATATCTGGAAGTCCTCAACCAAACATGGGCCCTGCAGCTCGCTGAGGGGCTTCCCCGCGAACCAAACACGCCCCAACTGCCAGAGAAGTCAAGTTTGGCCCTATTCAAGTGTCAGAAAGTCATCAATGACGTTTTCGAGGCACATCAAGCGGCTGATCCCATCAATGCCCTTGAACAAATAATCTTCAACCCGCACACTGGAGTAAACACTCTCGTTACAGCCCTCGAAACGACACCAAAGCTGTGGAATCCTGCAAACGTGACAGAGCAGACGCTGCTGTCGCTCTGCTCGCTGTATACCGACGTAGCGCTCCGCACAACATACCTGGAAGCGCAGACCGCAGCAGTTGAGAACCTGGCCGACGTCCTAGACGCGCTCCTTAAGCGTGGCGAGGCGCTGAAGTTGCCGATTGAGGAGCTTGCCAGCTTATGGGCATGCCTGCCCCTGGGCCCCATGAACCCCGCGCTCTCGAACGCCGTTATTCGCGCCGGCGGCGGCATTATTGCGGCACTCCACGCCGCGGGCAAACTCACGCCAGAGGGCTTGAACAGCTGGGCAGTGCTGATGGCTGAAGCTGGTCTGGATGATAAGGTAAGAAATGATGGCTTGCGTGCTCACTTAAACGCTTCGAAATTCTAATTATATCCAGGTCTTTGACACCAGGTTCGCAGCCGCAAAGTCGTTTTGCTCTTTTTTCGCTGTCATTGGTCCAAACTGCCAAGCACCCGCCTTCCTCCCGATCCTGCTCGCCCTCTACGACACGCTCAACGACGACGACGAAGAAATCCGCGATCTCGGCTCCGACGCGTTCAAATACATTGCTGGCGTATCGCTCGTGCCAATCGAGGCCGCCGGCCGACTCCTCCAGTGGCTCACCGTCACGTTTGGGGAGCTGCCCCAGTTCCGCGCCGTGGTTGCCAACCGCATCGTCGGCGGCGGCGCCATCTCCGACGCCAGCGCCCTAACACCCTGGACGCCAGCGGCGGAGCAGCTCACGACGGCCCTGCAGTTTGACGATTCTCTGTTTGCGGTGGAAGAGCAGAACCTGTTCGTGGACGAGGTGCGAGAGACGAAGCGCTGGGTCGCCGTCTTCAACAGCCTGTCGTGGGCAGACAGCGACAAGGCCAACGACGTCGCGCTGGCAAGCCTGGGCGACTGGGTGCGAGGCGGCGTCGAGAAGATGCTGGAGATTGTACAGGAGCAAGAAGACGGCCCGCTGGGCTGGGTTTCAGATGCCCATGTCTTTGCCATCACCACTCGTATTGTACACGGATATTTGGTACTGGCCAACTGTGGCGCAGCTAGCAACGAGTTGACTACGCAGGTTGCGAAGTTGAGGAAAGTCGCTGGAGAACAAGAAAACGTTGTTTCACGACTTCTCATGGACGCATTGAATTAGGAAGAAAAAGCATACATGCATATCACGATAAAAGGAGAACGAAAATAGCACTGGGATAGACATCATTACATACACTTTGCATCGGAAGCCGGAACCAAAATTCTTAATAAAGCTCGAATTTTCAATTTCAATACGGGAGAAAATGAGACTGCTGTTTCAAAGATGATGACCTAGTATGCTAAAAACTCCGCCAAATGGTAATGATTGTAAAATGCTGCGTGCACATGTACCGGTGATAGAGATCATTCTGGCTCTCATTTATGCTTGCTTCTCTGCCGGGACTTCTGTCGAGTTACCCAATGTGTTCAACGGGAGCGAGGCGCTGCTCATGCTGCCCAGTCTGCCCAGCTTGGCCACGAGCTGCGTGTTCTGGGCCTGCAGCTCGCCGACCTGCGCTTCCAGGATGCGGTTGTGCGACAGGGCCAGGTCGCGTTCCGCCCGCGTGCGCTCCAGCTCCAGCGCCAGGCTTGACTTCTCCTCCTTCTCCGCCGTCTTGCGGCGGCGGCGCTCCGCCTTGCGGGCCTCGCTCTCGCGCCGCTCGTCCAGCTTCTGCAGCTCCTTCTGGTACTTGGCCTCCTGCTTGGCGGCTTCCTTGTCCAGCTTCTCGCGCAGCTTGGCGAGCGCGGCCTCGTCCTTGGCCTTGTCGCCCTGGCTCTTGCTGTGCAGGCGCGACTGCATCAGCTGCATCTTCTCGTCAATCTTGCGGCGCCGCTCCTGGAGCTTGCGCATCTCCTTCTCGCCGGAGGTGCCCATCGTGGAGGGAGGCCCGGCGTTGGTCGATTTGGAGTCTTCGGACTGGCTGCTGTCGAGTTTGATCCCGTGCTCTTCGGTGAGGCGTTTTTCGAGCGCGGAAAGGAACGAGTGGATAGACGAACTGTCACTTTCGGCATCTTCGCCTTCTTGACCCTGAACGTTTATTGCAGGAACAGTAGACACGCTCTCCTCACTGCTAGCATAGTTGAGGCCAAGGCCATTGGCGACGACTGAGGATGCCACGCCGAATATGCCGGTAACAATACCATAGAGACCGTTGCTACTAGGAATTGGTTCCTCTTCAACGTCGTAGTCAGAAATGGCACCTTTGCTGGGATTGGTATTATGTGTCCTTGTTTGTAGGGCGTCTGTGGAAGCTCCAGAGGCTGCTTGATTGGTCTCCCCTGTTGGCGTTTGGGCTTCGGTAGCGGTCTCGGATTCCTCCCACCCTCTGCGTGATTTGGCTGTAGTCCACTTGAGGAATTTTCCAGCATCGCCGACAATGCCAGGCGGAGTGCCCTTTTCAATCAGAAATCGCGGGACACTACCACCCGGATCACTGCGTGTCACCATGAGCCACTCAACTGCTACCAGGCGACCGTCGCGTGCGTGCTCTGCGCCCAGGTTTGTATCAGAATGCATGGCGCGTTCGTCGTTTAGTCCCAGATCGGCCGCGGACATTGAACGCTTGGCCATCGATGGCTCAACGTGAACCTCCCGAATGATCTCCACAGATTCGTACTGTCCGCGGATGATGCCTTGACGCGGTGGGCATTCGGCGTGGTCGCATGGTTTTGAGACGATAATGTATTGGCGCAGGCCGTCAGCTTGACTCTCTGCCTTGTGAGAAAGGTCAGACGTTAATAGGAGTGTGATGAAGTCTCGCGGTGACGTCGGCCCAGGGAATTGAGCTGACAGTTGAAAAACTGTACTAGTTAGTTAGCAGCTGTTTGGTGGCCTGTCAGTTTGAAGAGGGAGCACAAACCACTCAGATGACCGGCGTTATCGATGTCCTTATCTTCCACATGTCTGTCGGCCCCAATTCCTCTAATATTGCCAGTGCCTGGTGAGCCTTGGACCTTTAAACTCTCTGCAAATTCACGCTGGAGACCGGCTCTCCAATTGTCAAACGAAAGGCCTTCATGAACGCTCTGCCGGGCGAACCAGGCACCTTTTCCGTCTTTGCTTGACATTTTGAAAACTTTGATGTCGAGAGGGTTGTCCTTGGGATTCAATTTGACCTCTTTCCAGTCTTTACGGAGCGTAGCGGCAGCTTCCCTCGTAGCTGCTGGCTGCCGGAGCGCCTTTGCGCGTTGCGCATCGGTAAACAATACAGCGGACTCGGTTTTTGCTCGGGCTCGTCCCTGTGTTGCTGGCGCCGCCAGTGCGGCAGTAGAGGAAGGCGACGGAATAGAATCAACAACTATCAACGCCTGAGAGAAAATGTCGTTCATGTAGGTTGGCAAGTCATCTTGTGGGAGTTCGTCCCAGTTGGCGGGAGCCAGAGCCTGCAGCGGCTCATGAGCGTTGACCATGATGACGGCTCTTTGACGCGCTGAAGGCGACGGAATTCTGCTTCGAAATTTGGAGTTTCGTCGTTGCGCCGGGATTTAGCTCATGCGCAAGTACTACCAGAAACGCCGGTGAAGCAAACGGATGGAGATGCGACGAGCGAAAAGACGGCGGAGGGAACCCAAAAATGGCGGCGCAATATCAAGAGAAGTTGGCAAACCCGCTTTGTCATGCCACACTTCAGCCACAGATCAGGATTGTGAGGCACCCTGGGATGTGGTATGGTGACATCAGCTAACCAAGGACAAAGATGGTGGCGTGCCGCTCCTTAAGGTGGCGGGCCTGCGCGGGGGAGGCGAGCTGGGTACGGCGAAGTGGAGCTGCCGAAATCTCCGTTGATGTTGGCCTTGTGCCGGTAACTGACTCCCCCATTTGCGGGGCCATGGCTTGGGGCAAGAAAACTAGATTTAACGTTTATACCGCTGTAAATCTCGGTAATAAAATTACAATAGGAGAGAGGCCATTTCTTTAGGGCTAGAGTTAAGCCTAGGGGCCAAGGCAGTGCAGCCTCTCAATACTGAGCCGTCTTATTTCATCTGAACAAGGAGAATCACTTACAACAAAAGTATAAGTGAAATTGAACAATTAAATTGAAGAAAGAAAGTATTAGTAAAACAAATAGCCTCCATGAGAGAGGAGAAAGAAAACCGCAAATCACAGGCGATGCGAACCATCTTAATCGAAGCCAGTCACTAACTAGCATGAGGATGTGGCAAGTGTGACAAGATTGATGGGATTAGGCCGAGATCTGCCGTTTCCTTTTCAAGAAAAAGCTTTATCTAAAGAATGGAATCATTAGTAGAAGATTCAAAGAACGCCTACGTGATTCTCCTCGGGAATGGCTTACGGCCACAACGTCGCGCGTCATGAGCCTGTCAGTTGACGTCACGCCCCTGTCAATCAGCGCCAGCGATTAGGAACATCTGCCATCATAATTATCACTTGATTACCGCTGAAATGGTTGCAAAAACCTGTAAATACTTTGCATATATCCCCAACTCAAACACAGTTTTCCCCTAACAGCGTATCTGCTCTCTACATCAGTTGCACACCTACACAAGAACAGACCATTTTCTTATAATCTTGCACAATGGCGCCAACAGAAGCCCTCAAACGATCGCATCTCTTTGACCTCAAAGGTCGTGTTGCCGTTGTTACAGGTGAGCAGCCGAGCACGACTATATCTTTAGCCCGTACTAATGCTGCGAGACAGGTGGAGGCTCAGGAATTGGCCTGATGGCCGCGCAAGCCTTAGCTGCCAACGGCGCCAAGGTGTACATTTGTGGTCGTACACCAGAGAAGCTTGCCAATGCGTCTGAAAAGCACGAATATCAGGCGCCCGGCGAACTTATTCCAATCACTGCGGATATTAGCTCCAAGGTGGGAATCAAGGCCCTTGTCGACGAAATCGAGCGTCGCGAAGATTGCGTCTGCCTTCTTCTGAACAACGCCGGCATCAGCAGCACATCTGGCACCATTGCCGAGGCCAAGTCGGCAACCGAGCTACGCAAGGTGCTATTCGACTCGGGCGACTCCAAATTTGAAGAGTGGGAAGATGTTTTTCGCACCAACGTCACATCCATGTTTTTCACCACGGCCGCCTTCCTGCCACTGCTGCAAAAGTCGACGGACAAACACCCAGGCTGGTCCGCGTCGGTCATCAACACGACCTCCATATCCGGCCTCGTCAAGACCGCCCAGCACCATTTCGCATACAACACGTCAAAAGCGGCCGCGGAGCATCTGACACGCATGATGGCCGCTGAGATTGCCGAAGCCGGCCTCAAAATCCGCGTCAACAGTATTGCGCCAGGCGTGTTCCCGAGCGAGATGACAGAAAAGGTGGAGAGTGATGATCGTCAGAAAAGCCATCTCCCCAAGTCAAAGATGGAGGGGCAAGTTCCCGCTCAACGACCTGGCAAAGACGAAGACATGGCCCAGGCTGTGCTGTTTGCTGCAGTCAATCAGTACATGAATGGTCAGCGGGTGGTAGTGGATGGTGGTTACACGCTTAGTGCGGGCATGTAGGCAAAGAGTTGTAAAATGAACATTGAGATACATCAGGAAGATAGTTTTTAACTGAAATCCGCACGCAGAGGGGCATCTCGCTCCAGCAAGCTACTCTCCCCGCACTCCGTGAAGGAAAAGTAGCTAATCAATAATTAGTAAATAAAACTGTCGCGGATTGCAAATGTTCAATTATACTAGGAGAATGTAAGATAGAGGCAATCTCTTTACCTCCAGTTTAAGTTTCCCATTTTCTATACTTAGGAGGTGATGCTGGCACTCAATGCATTTGATGCACCACCCAGGCGAAACCCAAATCAGCGTTAACTAGTGGGGTTGAAATGCCTCCAAGTTTTGATAATTATTTATAATTGTTCTGCTCTAGATTTAATCCAGCTGGCTGATATTGACAAAGTTTTTAACTTGTCTTATTGCCTGGTCCTTTGGAAAACTTTCGCTCAACTGCATCCTCCATTGGCCCGCGCGGGTTAGACTCCAAGTTCTGCGACGGCATATCGTCAGCTTATTAGGATGCGGTTGCATAGCATCGGCGTACACCTACATTTAACTGCGACTTGGAAGATTCCTCAACTTGTTTCGAAGTCTTGTCTTCCGAGTGTACACCCTTACCTGGAGGGTCGTGCATCTGCGCACCGGTTTGCCTCTCCGGCGACGGAGATTCTCTGCCTTCAGACATTGTGTGATTCTGGTTGAGAAATTGATTGATAAAATAAAGATTGAGAGTGAAGAGTTAAAAGGAAAAGCCCTCCGAATTTCAGTCTTGTATTTATTCTGTCGTGTTTCTTTGATGGCAATTGCCCACTAATAGCTAATGTGGCTGCCTATGAGGCGCAAGGGACTGTAGTGTCCTGATGTCAGAATGACAGACTGACTGCAGCTAATATCCCAAAGAAGAACCCTTATCATGGTGAGGTCACATTAATTCACCAAAACCGTTTTGGGTTTATTTCAAGTATGCTAGCATCACTGTGACGCACCGCCGATCGCACCAGGTACGTGCACGCTAGAAATAGCCGTCGAGCGGAGGATAGACTCCGAGAGGCGAGATCCCAACAATCGGATCAGACACATGCCATCGCCACATTTTTGTGCTCCAAAAAATACGCCGCAGACTTGGATATTAGACTGAATTAGGCGAAACAGGTCGAACTCAGATATCTGCGGCAGTAAATCATCGACTAATTAAGCTCTGCTCTGATTACTGAAACAAATTTATTATAGGGCAATTACGACGAGCAGCACGTTACTCTCAAAGGGAGCATGCACATGATCAAGGTCTAGATAAAACGGGAATATGACATGTACATTTATTTCATTTGCTTTATGCTTACTGGCCCTTGTAAATGGCTGTAGCATTGGCAATGAAAGCGTCAAAGACATTATCGCCGGTAGTAGGGGTGATGGCGTTGGGAACAATCTTGCCATCATCGGTGAGCTTGCCAACCGTCATGGCCTTGGTTTTCTCAACCCACTCCTGTGCAGCTTTGTACTCGGTATCCGCCGTGCTCTTGTCGCCTGCATCAATGGCCGCAAGCATGGAGATGATGTGCTGGCTTGCCTTGGCCCACTGCATGGCGGCAGTCGACCAGGGAGAGACATCCGCGGCGAACGGCTTCATAGCCATGCCAGGAAGAACGTCTGGGAGGCTGGCAATGAGCGTAAGGCGAGCGGCAAGAGCGCTGTCGCTCTGCTTCTTCGAAGCCTTGCGGGTAGCCCAGAATGCAGCAATATCCTTGCTGAGCTGGGGAGCACTCTCGGTGTTGTTACGGTAGGGCCAGTTCTGGTTGATGTCGGCAAATGCGAAGAGAGCGTCCTGGGTGCCTTGGTCTTTGCCAGCAAGCTCCTTAATGACAGCAGTCCAAGACTCCTCGGGGTTGTAGGCAGGGCCGTTCCACGAGTAGTCGCCGTAGTTGCCGAGGGCGATCATGGAGGCATACGACTGAACCATGGGGTTGGAAGTAAAACCAATCATATGCTTGTACAGATCGGTAGCGCGCTCCGTCAGAGGGTTCAAGAACAGGCGGAAGGGCTTGTTGTCGTTGACAGGGAAGTTGTCCCAAATAAAAAGCTTGTCAGTGACATAAGTAGCATCGGCGCGAACGACGCTGTCAACAGTAATCTTGTCGGAAAAGACACCCTCGCCAGTCCACTGCACTCGGATGTCCTTGTCCAGCTGCTTTCCGAACTCACTCTTGTAGGGGTCGGGGGCGCTGCCAGCGTAGTTGGTAGGAACAGTCTCCAGGTCCTTCAAGCCATCATGAGCCTTGATGTACTCCTTCTGCACACGGTTGAGGTAGTAGGCATGAGCATCAGCGAACGGGACTTCGTTGGTGCCAGTGAACTTCTGAGTGTCGCTGTCGCAGTGGAACTTCAGAGGAATGTCATCCAGGGCAATGTAGAAGCTGGAAACGCCAAGTGTACGCAGCTGCTCAAACTTTGCGACAGTTGCATTGAAGTCGGCATCGGAGGAGTAGCAGAGGTCAAGACCGGGAGAAAGCGCGTAAGTGAAGTCGACATGGTTGGCGTTGGCAGTCTCAACGAGGTCCTTGAGGTTGTCAAGATCCTCGCCGCCGTAGAGTTCACGCCATGTAGCACGCAGGTAAGGGTCACCCTTGGGAGTGTAGACGTAGGCATTCATCTTGTGCTTGCCGTAGAAGACGTACTGGTCCTTGCGGGCCTGGTGCGACCAGGGAATGCCGTAGAAGCCTTCAATGGAACCGCGAACGGGCATCAGAGGCCAATCACGGACCTTGACACCGGGGACACCGCGCTTGTTGTTGACAAGCTGACGAAGGGTCTGGGCAGCATAGAAGGTACCGCGAGTATCAACACCGTTCAGCACAACGGTGGGGCGACCATTGTACTTGCCGGAACCCAGGACGTAGCCCTCCGCGGTCAGGCTCTTGGCCGAATCGCCGGTCAGGGCCTTGGCGGCGTCGGCGGCGGCGCCGTTCTCAGAGTCGGTGCCGACGAAAATCTGCGTGCCGGCGCTAGAGGCCTGCGCCGAGACGGTGGCTTTGCCGCCCGCAGCGGCGACGATGGCCTCGATCGCCTTGATTGTGGGGGCATCGGTGGCGTTGCCAGTGACGATGGTGACATCGCTGCTCAGACGAACGGCGCAGTCACCGGAGGCGGAGATTTGCTGAGGAGGGGGCGAGACAACCGGCAGGTCGCTCTTGGAGTTGGAACCGCGGTTCAGGTCGACCTGCGCCGCATCGACATTGTTGCTGATGAGGGGGCTGGCGGTCGCCGTCAACGAGAGGGCGGCAATTGATGCCCAAAGGGCTGTGGCACACTGTTGATGCAACATGATGTGCTGTGATAACTTGAGGTGAACGCGAAGAGCCAAGGGCAGCGTCTAGCAAGGTATCTATATATACGTCTCTTGATAATAATACTGGGTACTGAGATGCGTGGACAAGAACTACGAGCTTGCCGACGGGTATATCCACCACCAATAGAAGCGACAACGCCCACGGTATGCACCTAAAATCGGGTGCTGCACCCCCGCGCCTTGCTACCTGCCTTAAATGTACGGAATCCTTCTTGGCCGGCCGACTTTCTGCTGTTTTGGAGCCCAATCGTACTAAATGGATCCAGCACCAATTTAGCCCGTGCTGCCGTGGTCGGGGTATCGTCAACTATGTGGGGAGAGCTTCTTCGATTGACTAGGGTGTTGTCATCAATTAATAATAAATGGGCTAGCCTGCCTGCGTAAATTGGCATTCAAGATCTATTATAGATTCGTGATCATATTCCCTGTCATGAGGCGATTCAAGTATCTACATGCAAGAGGCTATTAATTGATGTAGATAGAATTCCGCCATGAGATTTGAGATTCCATGGTGATTCACCGAAGGTGCGCCTCCACTCTAGCTTGCGTGCAGGGTCTCCAAAAACACCCGAAGCTTTTATAGCTAGTCCCGCTTGCTCCTCACTGCAACGTTGCAAGCACAACCCAGCGCTGCAGGCCCCAGGGCGATCATTGGCCATGAGTTACTAGCCGATTTCTAAAGCAATTATTAGGGAATGAAGTCTATCTCTCGAGCACAACACAAAGACGAGCTATAATATACATACAGGAGCACAGAACATAGCCAAAAGAATTTAGCCACCAGACAAGCCGCAATCATCCGAAAGGACGAATCCAAGGTTAGCGCGGGAAGAACATGTGGAAGACGTTGATGAGAGCCTGATGGGCACCACGACATGTACAAGCAATGGGAAGCTGTGAGCGTCGCAAGGCGCCGCCGAGGCCCGCACAAGACTACGAAATCAACTACATCTCTAAAACGCGGCGGCCAGCAAGACTTTACAAAGTATTTAACGCAGTAAATGCCCAGTATAAAAAAACTCAAAGAATACTACTATAAGGCCAGGTTGATTGCCTGATACGTGGACATGCCTCTCGATTATTTGAGGCGTCTAAAATCATCCATCGCGAGGGCATCGGAAGAGTTGTGAGTAGCAGGCACGTTGCACGTCTCGCACAACGATGCCGTGCGAGCCAGCCTACAGACCATCCTGATCTACTGACTCCGCCTTGTCAACTTCCATGGCCCGCTCCACGGCCTTCCACACGCGCGGCGTGAAGCTCCCCGTCAGCCAGACGTTGCCCTCCCTGTCCTTGCCTCGGATGGCAAAAACATTACGCACCCGCGGGCTCATGTTGACAACCTGCACGTCGTGGCTCGCAATCACGCCCGGCGACACGCTGCCTGTATCTGCCACCGCCGCGGAAAAGTCGACCGCGTCGAGCGTCTCCAGCCGCGTCCAGTTGGTGGTGAGGAGCAGCTCTCCGGCCACGCTGCCAAAGTACACGTTGGGCTGCTCGCCTGCGTCGACGCGCCGGCGCACCTCACGCAGGAAGTACACCACTTGCGCGGCTGTCGTCTGCGCGACCACGGCCGCCCGGCACAGCCGCGCCGTCTCGCCCAGCGAGGAACCGGACACCGCCGCCCCCGAGAGCTGGATGCCCACCGTGCCCACGAGGTTCTGCAGGTACACGCCGCCTCCCCGCGCCGCCTTTTCCAACGTCGGGAGGCGCGTGCGGAGGTCCACAGCGACTGTCATGTTCACGGGTCGCGCACGCCGCGGTGCGCGCGCCGCGGCCACGATCTTTACCAGCCACGCCAACAGGACGTCGCCCATGCCGATGATGATTGGTGGTGTCTTCGTCGTCACCTCGTCGCCCTTGCTCGCCACCGCCAGCGTCGCCTCAGCGATGGCTCTCTTATGGAGCGTTTCGACGAAGGCCCGCGGCAGGAAGATGGTTCGCACCTCGACGGCCTTTTCGACTTGCATGTCCCAGAGGAAGCGCGCGAGGAACAGCCTTCTGCGACAGCCCGTCAGCAGGCTTTCCCCCAGTCGCCAGCCCTCCGATGCTGCCTTCTCCTCTGTCTTGTCTGGCGGCGCCGAGATGCGGTACAGGATGTCTTCGTGTGCGCCCACGACAGCGGGCACCTCGCTCGCCCGTCCGCCCAGCACCAGCGACCATGCGCGCAGGAGGCTGTGCCGCGCAGCGCCGTCCATCAGAAGGTGCGGCCACGTCAGGGAGACGAGCGTGGCGTCGGCAAACGTGACGATGTGCAGCGCCAGCGGCGGCACGTCCCTGTCCACGAGGCCGTCCATGGTCGTGGGCGTGTCCGCGTGCATCGTCAGCGGTATAAAGTCGGCCGCCGGCCGCTGCAGAGACGGGCCCACCGTCGCCGCGGGCAACGTCGCCGCGAGAGGGTGCTCGCAGGCGCGCATACTGAAATGCTCCTTTGTGTATGCCACGGCCGGCCGCTCCTTGGTGAAGGGGTCCGGTGCGTGGAGTTCTAGTCTGTCACCGTGGGCCAGGCGGAGGCGTCCCCCTAGGCGCCGCCAGTCGCCCATGGACAGAAGCTCCGCGAGAGCGTCGTGCAGCGCGTCGCCGTCGAGAACATTGTCAAAGCTCATACGCCAGTTCATGATCCACGGCCGGAAGCGGCGGCTGTTGTCTAGGAAGTGGACGGGATACACAGTGTCTGCCATGGCTCGTCCAGGTCGATGCCTATCTGTTGGTGGTTGAGTGACGGCGGCCAAGGGGAGAGCAGTGGCGCTCGTGGTTATATACTATTGTACCGTGTCTCACAATGTCTGACCATGAGCTGAATGCTAGCAGCTGAAAATTCCGGCGTGTCTGAAAGGTGACCTTGCTTCCCTTCCCAGAACACTCGGCAGATACTTGCCACCCAAGCGCAGTGCTGCCTGATTTTCGCATCCCTACCGATGCTTCTCTGCTTTCATGTCTGGATTACAGTCTCCCTCAATCTATGTTTATTAATGCACTATCTGGACCGCAGCAAATCAAGAACGGCGCTGCATTTGTGAAATCTATCAATACACAAGCTTATACAGGTACGAACGAACGCAATTCACCACACTGCCTATAAACGACCATTGCCCTGCCAGCGCAGCCCGCATGCTCTCCTCGATGACTCTCATCGGATCAAAACTCTGCACTTCCAGCTCCAGCGCCCCGCTGCGCTCCTTATACTTGCCGTTGCGCAGGACCTCGTTGACGGCCTCACGGACCTGCTCCGCTGTCGGCCGCCCAGTGCGCAGGTTCACCGCGACGCCGGCGTTCTCGGCGCGCGCGGCTACCTCGGGCTTGTCCTCGCTGCCGCCAGCAATGACCATCGGCGTGCCGCATGCGACCGCGTGCAGGACGGTGCCGAAGCCACCGTTGGTGACGAGCGTCGCGCAGTGCGGAAGCAGGTCGTCAAAGGGAATGAAGTCGGCCACGCGCACGTTTGCCGGGACCGCAACACCCGCGGGCAGGCTCGCGCCGCGCGCCCCCAGCGCCACCACCAGCAGGATGTCGTCGGCGCCGCCCAGGGCCTCAATAGTGGGCACGATGAGCTCGGTGAAGTCGGGGTTCACCGTGCCCTGCGACACGGCGACGACCTTTTTCCCGTCGCCGGCGGCGGCGGCCACCTGCGGCCACCATGATGGGGGGTTGGTGAACGGGTCGCGGTGACCCCTAGGCAGGCCGCCGGTGAAGCGCAACGTCGACGGCGCGTCGCTGCGCTCATACTCCATTGAGGGGATGCACATCTGCAAGAACATGTTCCCCGTCAGGAACGGCGCGTCCACGAAGAACGGCACATCACCCGCGACGCCCAGGTCCGCGAGGATGCGCCGAAACCGCGCGTTCGGCTGCACCAGGAGCTTCTCCTCGAGGGCGGCGTTCATCTTGGCGTTGCGCCTGCGGCCGGCGGGCGAGCTGTCGGGCGGCAGGCCAGCGCCGAAGCCCGCCGTGTCGATGCTGCGCAGCGCCACGGGCGCGATGCCGACGGTGACGCAACCGTCGGGGTGGACGAGTCCCGGCGCGCCCATCTGCAGCGGCAGGCTCCCCAGGAAGCACGACTCGCTGAGTAGCACAATCGGCCGCCCCGGGTGCTCCTTTCGGAGGGAGGCCAGCAGACCCTGCAGCGCGCGGTGCTCCTCTGGGATTGTCTTGACAATGTACTCGTCCATGTCGTAGGCGAATAGCTCCGGGCCTTTGGGCACCTTGGCGCGTTCGGCGAGAGCCTCGTGCGTGCCGGTGTTGCTCTCGAGGCTGACGTGCTTCGCGCCGATGCCCTCGATGCGCTTCTTGTACATGGCGCCGGTGACAAAGGTGACGTCGTAGCCGCGGGCGACGAGCTCCTTGCCAACGGCACGCATGGGCATAACATGCCCGTAGACGGGCGTGACGCCAATGACGACGATGGGCAGGTCAGCCTTTGTAGATGTGTGGTCGAGTACCATTTCGTAAGTGTTTTGTCCAAGTTGTGATTGTCATGGCAGGCTGTAGAATACCTGACATGGCATATAAGACTACCGCTCCGTAACAACCTGTCCCATCTTTGCAAGCCCTAAGGCCTGCTGCTCCTTGCTAAGAGACCACGCGGATGTCACTGAACACCTTTCATTTCAAAGGCGGCATTGTGTCTAGAAGTGTCTCAAGGTTGTCTATCGTCAGCCGTCTACAGGCATAGGCATGATTCACTCTGGTGGCCGTGTTTGGGTCCATGCCAGTCCAACGAGCATGGTGGTTACAGCGGCAGATAAATTTCTCACATCTAAAAGACCTCTTATCATGCCATGTCATTGAACACCTTTTATTTCAAAGGGGGCATTGTATCTAGAAATGTCTCAAAGCTGTCTCTCGTCAGCCGTCTACAGGCATAGGCATGATTCACTCTGATGGCTATGTTTGGGCCCATGCCAATCCAACGAGCATGGCGGTTACAGCGGTAGTTAAAAATTTTCACATCTAAAAGACCTCTTATCACGCCATTTACCTCTGTAGTGGGTTTACCGCACCCTTAGGTCTCAGAACAGTGGATGCGGTAATTAATTGATGGCGTCTCCGACTAATTACAGATATCCCGTCTTTATTCGGAAGAAAGCAAGCCTGAGGAAGGGTCCTGGGCACCTTTGGATCACCAACTGCCACGGAAAACTCGAACAAGTATGCCAAGGCGGCAATTTCTCTAGTGAATTTGTGGCTAGCCTATCAAAAGCCCTCCAGAGGCGTCAGAACTACATGTAGCCCGTGCAGCGGCCTGGCTACCACACCATTCCGGATGGGAATCCTGTTCTCATCCAGGAACTCCTCGTCGTGCAGCCGTATATCAAACCTGCCCACGAGACCCGCCAGCATGCATGCCAGCTCTGCCCTGGCAAACTTTTCTCCAATGCAGCTCCGCGGTCCGTGCAGGAACGTCAGAAAGGCATAGTTGCTCGTCGCGCCGCCGCTGGCAGCTAACCGCTTCGCCCCAGTGCCACAATTGGTTGTCTCACCGATCCAACGCTCAGGGTCGAAGACATGGGCGTCTTGCCCCCACAGCGACGGGTCTCGGTTTGTGGCGCTGGGAGAGATGACGATCCGCGTGCCTCGCGGTACCGGCTGGTCCCCTATCGTGGTGTTCTCGGTCGCCTGGCGCGTTGTGTGAGGCAGAGGGCTCCAGTACCGCAGTGTCTCGTTGCACACGGCATTCAGGTATTCCATATCGTCAATGTTGCTGCTCGTTATGACGCGGTCCAGGCTGGACAGACGGGCCCGCACCTCGCATCGGAGCTTGGCTTGTATGCCTGGCCGTGCGGCGAGCATGTAGACGGCCCAGGTCACCGCGGTGGCGGTGGTTTCGTGTCCGGCCGCCAGAAACGTCAGAAGCTGGTCAATTAGGTCGCTCTCAGAAAAGTGGCCGCCTTGCCTCGCCGCGGAAATAATGTTCACTTCCGGGCTGCTGTTTTTGCCGCTAGCCGTCGTCTTCTTCTCGTCAACTATATCCTTGCACAGTTTCCGAAGGGTGGCACCGGCTTGGAAAATGTCGGTATTCCTTTTGACAGGTAGTGCATCGACGATCCATCTCGGAAGAATAGATCCGATGAGGCCCAAGATGACAGCCTGTCGTGAAGGCTCAAATAGGTTCCGATATGTAGCAATGATGGGAGAGTTCTCATCCTGGATCGCCCCGAAACTTTTCCCCATGGTTGCCTCGCCGAGAATATCAAGCGTGCAGCGTGAGGCCCAGCCCTGAATCTCTACCGTCACTTTGCCGTCCTTGCCGCAATTTGTAGCAATGGTCTCCACCATCTCGCGGGTCTTGTCCCAGAAGACGGGGTAGAGGTTTTTGATGCGGCGAAAGGCAAACGCTGGCATGAGATTCCGCCGCTGCATTTTGTGAACTTCGCCTTCAGTTAGAACGAGCCCGTAGCCAATAATGCGTCCTAGGGTGTGGCGGACGCCGTCTGGCTTCTTAAATGTGTAGCTCTTCGAGACGAGCACCTCTGCTATGGCCTTGGGGGAGGTGACCAAGATGCGCTCCTTGTTGAAGAACCATAGGTAGCGAATTAGGCCGTCATTGGGGACCGCCCTTAGCCTTAAGACTGTTAGTCGAACTCACGGTAGCGAAATACGTCGTCGACATACCACTTTTCGGCCAACCTAGACTTTGGCACCTTCATGACGGCAGGTGCATGTCCCCATAGCCAATGACGACCGGGTGGCATGCTCACATGACGAAAGGGCGATATGTAAAAAGGATAAAGAATGATCGAATAGATTGCGTAAAATAGCAGCGCCGTGAGGAGTGCCACTGGGCGATATTGTGTTGCTGCCCCAAACAGCAATTCCTTGCCCACACCAAGGACGGAGGCAGCTTGTGCGCCCATCCCTGGCGCAAAGGTATAGTTTGAAGGAATAGAATTCATGATTCCGAATACTTAAAGCTGGACCAGGCTTGGTATGCTTCAACTTGAATAGCCCGCAAGACAGGCAGGGCATCCTGTCCCGGAAGACGGTGCGGTCTTTTCATGGTTTCTTATAATCACGGCTGATAAATCTACGCAAATGAAATTGACAACCTAGACGAAATTGCTCGACTTAAATTGGGTGTTTAATGCTCACCGTGTCGCCAGCCGTGTCTCACACTGGTTAAGAGGGTGAACCCCGTAAGGGTACTGATAAAAAGGAAAACCTGTTGATGTGAATCGTGGTGCCACATTACCAGGTGTTTTACTCACCATAGCTCAATGTAGAAGTTATTTTCCCCCGGCAGTTGCGGTCGAGCATGATGCCATTGAGCCACACATTTGCGAAGTGTCCAGTCTGCCACAAAAGGCGAGATGGATTGCAATCACACATAAACAAACGGCATTGACAGCTGACAGGAAGGCTGCACGATGGCAACCATGGAAACATTCAACCTCGAGACAACGCCGCCCCCTATCCCGCCGGTTCGTGGATGGAGGTTTTGGGCCATTTTCGGGCCTCTGTGCCTGCCTACTCTCTTTTTCGCTCTGGAGGCAACAGTCACATCTACCTCGCTCCCGTACATAACGGCCCAGCTGCATGCCGGGGACAATTATGTTTGGTTTCTGAACGCATATACATTGACCTCGTATGTCACCGACTTGCACTCGCTTGCTCCTTTGTGGTGTTTCTTTCGTCTCTAATCTAGGAGCAGAACAGCATTCGTGCCATTCTTTGGCCAAGTGGCAGAAGTGTTTGGCCGCAAAAATCCGATGATGCTGTCGACGTCGGTGTATGTCCTTGGCTCCGGCATCAGCGGCGGCGCGGCCTCGGCAGGCACGCTCATTGTTGGGCGGCTGATCCAAGGCCTCGGCGGCGCCGGCATCACCACACTCTCCTTCATCATCGTGGGAGACACGGTGAGCGTGCGCGAGAGGGGCAAGTACAACGGCATACTCCTCGCGATGTTTGGCGTGGGCGTCGCCGTGGGGCCTGTGGTCGGCGGCGCCATAGCCATGAGCGGAAACTGGCGGTGGGTGTTTTGGATCAACCTGCCGCTCGGTGGCGTCACGCTCATCCTGCAGTTCCTGTTCCTGCAGTCGCAGCACAAGAGTGAGTCACGTAGCGGCTGCTTTTGGGAGCTCGACTGGATCGGCAATGCCATTCTGGTGTGCGCAATGCTGTCCGTTCTGCTCGCGCTGTCCTGGGCCGACACGCGGTATTCGTGGAAATCCTGGCAGATACTCCTGCCATTCCTCCTGGGGCTTCTTGGATTCGCCTTGTTTGGGTTCTTTGAAAGCAGCCGGTTCTGTGTGGCGCCGATGATGCCTCGACGGCTATTTGCCAACCGCACCGCGGCCGTGGTGCTGGTCAACACGATGCTGATATCGACGATTATCTTTTGGAGGATTCTTTTCTTACCATTATACTTTCAGAGCGTGCTGCTGGCATCGCCCAAGCGGGCTGGAACTCTCTTACTACCGACAGTTCTCACCTCCATACCGGCAGCTGTTCTCGCGGGCTTTGCGCTGTCCCGCTGGGGACGGTACAGGGCAATCCACGTCTGCGGCTCTGTCTTGGCTATCTGCACCACGGCCTTGTACGCGACATTTGATGCCAGGACGACGCTCGCGGAAATAGTCATATTTCAGATCCTCGGTGGCTTCGGGAGCGGCATCCTGCTGACAACATATCTGCCGGTGCTGCAGGGTGTCCTGCCCGAGGCCGACATGGCCGCGGCAACGGCGATATGGGCGTACCTGCGGAGTTTGGGCAACATCTGGGGAGTCGCAATCCCGGCGGCCATCTTCAATCACAGGTTTGGGCTGCTGGTCGGCTCCGTGGCGGACGAGACGGTGCGGAACACTCTCGGCGGAGGGAACGCGTACGCGCACGTCTCGAGTGCGTACATTCAGTCGCTACCCGGAGACACTCGTGTCCAGATCATTGCGGCGTACAGAGGAACGATGAAGGCGGTGTGGGAGGTCTGCTGTGCGTTTGCCGGGGTGGTCTTGCTGCTAGGTCTATTGGAGAGGCATATTGCGCTGCGGACAACCAGGTAGCTGGTATAATATGAATATCGATTAGCAACATGATAGTTCATATAGTGCTTTCTTGAATGCAGAAATAAATGCATGGAAGCTATTTAGCGTATGTATCCGCTCAGATGTAGGAACGAAGACGAAGCCGAAATACGCATTGGACGTTTTCGTGTGGGCCACCGAGGAGGGCGACGCAGAGACACTGTCGCTCACGGCTTCACGCCCAGGTCAACTTGAAATAGCCCAAGTCAATCATATTATCAATCTATCTTAAATATTCTTAAAGTGTTTACTATATATTATTTACATTTATATTGAAATTATTGTACTAGTCTGTTACTTTCTTAGACATTTGCCTTACTGTAACCTTGTAGAGTTCGACCTCGACCCTTGCCAAGTATGGTGCGCCTAGGGCAGGGCGTACTATTTTGTGCTACCCGAACGTGTTCATGTGCTCGTCGCCTCCACGGCCTGGCCGTGGAGGCGAGTACAACAGAGTTACCTAATAATGATTGCTCTATAGCCGTGTAGAGGAAAGCCAAACACATATTGCCCGCCGCGCAAGGGGAACGGTTTGCTATTGCGCGATAGCTCCGTAAAACAGACGCATGTTTTAGTCAAGATCTTCAGGGACTAGCCTTTGTGAGCAACAAAACCACCTCGCTGGTCCTCAAGCGTGACAAGAATATAAAAGCGAACCACAAAATAGTACGTGATGTATGTACCAAGTTGGGTGTGATGCACGAGCGTGTCGGCAAGCTCACCAATACGATCAACAGCTAGCTTTCGGCTTTTATAGGATCCCGTTGATTTCAGCATTACATGTGTGGGCGCAGGCAGAACACTCGGGTGAATCAAGGGCCGCATCTCTTGAACTGTCATTTACTGTGATGAATGAAACTTTATTAATCTCCCGAGAGGCGTAGTTGATTTTATTGGTGAACATTTTGATTGTGCGCGCAATCGTCCAACTGGCTGTTCCACTCTGCATCGACAAAAATGAGATCATCGGGAAGCAATCGTGCCAAGGTACCTGAATGGAGATAAAACTCAGTTAATCAACAAAAAAAAGATATTTAATTTTGGGAGGGCGATAGCCTGCCTTTTTTATGTTAATAAAAAAATAATAATAATGCACTCTGAAATATCTCCCAAACCATGCAACCTGCTTTATTGTTCAACAGGCTTGTAGTTATTTAGTACAACATCCCGCCCCAAAGTATAACAGAATCAAGCCAATTATTATGCTATCAGGTCCTCTTACATCCATGATTTCTCCTATCAATGTCATATCTTTGAGCTCGCTGACAATTCACCGTTGTCTTCTTTTCTTGCCACCTGGAGCCTATTTCATGTGATAATGGTACTGGCCGCATTGCGGACGGCAAGTCATTGCGTAACTTTGGCTTCGGAACATGATGCTTGCTGCGGAGACTCAGTTTGGGTTGACGCGGAAACCTAAAATGTGCCAATAAATTGGCACATATTAATATGTCATTTTGCGCCTGTTTCAATAGCTCTCGTCGGCAGAGTTAACGGTGAATTTCTGAGCAATAGATCAAGATGAACCGCAGTGCGCCGCTGCAAAGTTAGATGGAATGAAGTTCTTTTATATTATTATTATAGTAAATTTGCCGCCCAAAACAAGGCATCTCGTGCTTGGCTCTTAAGTTGCGTTCTCCCCTGCTTCGGATGCAGCGGAGTGACTCATAAATCTCTACCACATTAAACGCAGCTGCAAGCTTCAAGAGCTCTCTCGCATATAAGCTGTCGTCGCGCCCCCCTCCTCCAGCCAGTCCGCCAAGCACTTCCCTTTAACCTCTATCAAAACGCCCTTTAAATCTTACAGAGAAATGGTCGAATACTCTGCAGTGCAGGCATCAAACGCCCTGATCTCCAGCTCTCTGCCGTCGCGGTTTTCGTCGGTGGCACCAGTGGCATCGGCGAGTACACCCTCAAAGAGCTCACCAAAAATGCGCGCAAGCCGCGTATCTATATCATGGGCCGGTCGCAAAGTTCCTTCGATCGCATCGAGGCCGAGTGCAAAGAGATCAACAGTGAGGCTCAGTATACATTTATTCAAGGCGACCTTAGCCTCGTGCGCAATGTCGACGGCATGTGCAAGAAGGTGCAGGACAGGGAGCAGACTATCAATATGCTGTTTTGGACTGCTGGATCACTGGTTGAAGGCATAAGTAAGCTTACCTATCTCAAATCGGCAGGCCTGTAGACTGCCTCTTCGACCTCTTTATGCTATGTGGACAAAAACAGCCTGCTAACATTGGTTTATAACAACGGACGAGGGGCTCGTATTTTCGGCCGCTCTGAAGGTCTACTCTCACACTCGCATTATTTCAAACCTCCTTCCACAGATCGAAGCTGCGACAAGCATTCGTCGCGTGGTCAGCGTCTGCACTGCCACGTGCGAGGGTGATATTGACTGGGACGACTTTCAGCTCACGAATCCCAGCGGGCACAAAAGGCGCCAAGCCCACAACGGAGCCATCATTACCCTCACAAATGCTTATTTCGCCGACAAGGCACCCAACGTTGCCTTTGTCCAAGACTTCCCTGGCATCGTCAAGACGGGACTCGGTCGTGGAACCTCTGGCGTTCTCGGATTCGCCTTTACTGTCATGAAGGTGGTTAGGCCCTTATTCTTCTGCAAGCCTGAACAAGAGAGTGGAGAGAGACATCTTTACTACCTTTACTAGTGCAAGATACAAAGCGAGAGAGGGGACCGAGGAGTCCGCACCGCTTGGGGAGGGCGTTCCTGTTTCTCGCGGTATTGACGGTGTACCTCGAAGCGGTGTATACTCGTGTGGGTCTGAAAACGACGAAGCACCCAAGGAGATTGAAGAGGCATTGGAGAAAAATAAGAAACAGGGATCAGTTGAGAAGGTTTGGAAGCAGATCCACGACGATACGAATACGCCTCTCAAATCTCGTATGTAAGTGGTCTTGATAGATAATGTCGAATACTAGCAGATTGTACGAGATATGATTGCTTTTCGTTTTTCAACCTGTGGCTTTTCTTTTTTTTTATAAGTGGGATTTAATGTATTCTTTTTGTATCATCGAATTTTCTATGGGAAGCGAAGCAATGCCCACGCTCTGAACGCCAAAGCTGTCAGTTACACTGCAACTGTACGCGCGCATATTGTCGGAAGCAGTGCTGCAACTATCCGCTCTCAACCTGAGGCAGACTGAAATCAAAATTTGTAGCTATTTTCGCCCGATTATATGGGTGTGCAATACGAAGTGGCTGCTTGTAAGACATTGCAAGCCACCAGCTTCGCAGTCGTGGCACATGCCATGCGGCTGTGTTGTAGGGCTGGGGTCGCTGCTTCATCTGCACGCCATCGCAGCGCCGAAAAGCAAAACAAAATTTCTCGGATTCTTAATATTATTGGCTATATTACTTTTTGTCCCGGTACTTCTTTTACCTTGCATCATTGGGCAATGGCGATGCAGCCACCTGCCAGCGCTGTCGCCCTGGTGGCGTCGTATTGACTGCCCGACCTGGACACCGGCTGAAGTTGGCAGTGCATTCAGCCTTGGCTGACAGAATACTGGTCTAGTATCGAAATGTGTCTCTTCCGATCAGGCCGGATCCTTCTGGCGATGATTCGGGGGCCATACATCCCGGCAGTTGGGTATCCATGCGCCGCGATATTCAGCCACGTGCTGACCGCCCCAGAGCACGATCACGTTCGAGAAGGGTCCCAACAAGCTGTCAATCAATACAAGGCACGTCAAGACTGATCCTTGCGCCCCAGGGCTTTCAGCTCGTTTTTTGTCTGGCCTGCGTACGAAGAGCAGTGCGTACTATGTACGGTGTCAAGATTCAGGCTGGACAACCAATACGTATCCGAGGACGCCTTCTAGAAGCTTGGTGTAGCCATAGAAGCATTGCTGTCGTCACTGTTACCTCTGGTTTCTCCAGGAAATAATTTTTATTTCATAGTATTTGTTTAAATTTAATGTTCCCTGTTGTTACAAAACCAGATCAGAGGCTTGGTGGACTAATAGCAACGCTAGAATGGCAATCGACCTCCAGTCGGGGCGTCACATATGCCTTAACAACCCAATATCAATATTTCACATCAAAAAGTCGCAGCTACGTCGTCCCATTGGGCGCCCTCACAGCCACTTGTCTTACATGTAAATGGCTTCACATAAATGGCTTTCAGCAGAAGCCATGTCCCGTATTCACGACGGAGAATATGGCGTCTTGCTCATCTGACTGGACAGTTACTATCCAGCCCTCCTGTGGCAGGCAAACTCAGCCCTAGATGGCGCTTGGGAAGACGAGAAGGAAAAGCGGCCTCAACAGCAGATTTACGAATATAAAAAGTCGACGATGTCTGGCTTTGGAAAGGAGTTTTCATCATCAAACCAGACACTCCTCTTCCTCTAGACACCAGACACATTTCTACATCTTTTCACACCAACTTTATCAGATTTTTATTCCAAAATGAAGTTCATCGGCACTCTCATTCCCTTCCTCGGCCTCGCTGCCGGTGTTCCCACCACCAGCCCTGCCCCCTCCAAGGTCAAGATCAACGGCGTGAGCCTCCTCGGAAGCGGCTGCCCTGCTGGCACCGCCGACGTCCAGGTCGACGCCACCGGCACTCTCTTTGAGGCGACCTTTTCCACCTACGAAGTGCAGACCGGACCCGGCACCAAGGCCAGCGACTGGCGCAAGAACTGCAAGCTCACCCTCAACATGGAGTTTGACCAGGGTTACCAGTACGTCATCCCCTTTCTACACGGACCGATTCGTAGAGGAGATGCAATAGTATCGAAACGCCACAGTTACTAACAAAACATAGGTTCTCTATCCTCGATACCGACATGATTGGCTTCGCCGAGATCCCCAAGGGCGCCAAAGGCCAGTGCACCAACACCTTCTCCTTCACCGGCAACGGCGCCCAGAACGTCAACTACGCCATCAGCCTGCCCGGCCACTACAGCGGCAACTTTGACCTCCAGAGCCACACCGGCATCGATTCCTGGTCCCCTTGCGGCGGCAGCACCGCCATCCTCAACATGAACACTGCCTGCAACATCAGCCCGACTCACCTGCCCGCTCTCATTGCTGTAAGTTGACAACTGCCGAATATTTTGAATAATTCGGTTTTTTTTCCCCTGACTCGCCTTGTTCATCGTCTTCGAACGATGAGGGGGGAGTTCCGGAAATGGTAACCAAAATGCTGATACAACTGTCTTAGGTCGACCACGTTAGCGGCAAGCTCAAGGTCAAGTTTGGCGTGCAGTGGAGATACTGCCCCAGACATTAAATGGCTGGGTGGTAGCTATTACCGATCAATCGTGGCATGAGTCGCCCACCGCAAAGGCAGCACTTTTTTGTTCCCCTCAAGGTTTGCGCAGCCTATTAGGTGCTGCCTTCTGGTGGTGGATTCCAAGACAAGGCAACTCCAGTTTCTGTCAGACACTCTTTGTTCCCAGTCGCTCTTTAGGCTAGCTTGTTTCTCTTTTGTCTTGAATTTTTAAGTAGCAACTAAAACCCAAAAAATGTCGGATCCACGCCAATCTTCTGTCCAGCATGTGGCAGCCCATCCATCGATCACCTGTGAACTCTGTTTGACTGAATCGTTCCAAGAATTCCACAGTGGAAGGATCAGGCTTTGCCCCCCCCCCGCGCCCTGTTAGTGCATCGCCTCGGGCTTCGGCACGGTAAGCCTGCCATATATGGAAGGTCGCCAAGGCGAGCTATAAAAGTTAGCGCCGAGAGTGGTGCTAGTCAGGCTGCTCTCAGTAGTTGAACTGCTGATCCTACAGTCTCCCCCTTGACATAATGTTGGCGTGGCACTTGATAGTTGTCTTAATTATAATTCTTCCTATTCAATTTATTTCTCTCATCTTCTTTATTTTCTCTGTTTTCTTAGTTTTATAATTTTATTTCATCTTTATAGTTATTTAAGAGTACTCTGGTACAGAAAGTCACACCAACAGTAATTGAAGGGGGGTAGTGTATTCGTGGGTCGTCTGCATGAACAGGCCAGGGTTTCACATCCAGAGATTTTAATGCTTTGATCGTCATAATTAATTTGAACTCTCTTTTTCTTCCGCTGCCGTGCCGCTCCTCATCACAATCACTTCTGCACGTGCGAGCCACTTTAAGCTTTCGGGCCGTCCTCATATTGGGGAAGGTTGGGAAAGCTTGGATAGCTCCGATAGACACTGTCTCACTACAATGCCGGCCTATGCTCCAAAGTAATCTCTTCCCCCGGGCTGCTGGCATTGTTTTTCTTCTGCCATGCGCAGTGACGCGTGCTGTTAGTGACCAATGGGATGAGCCTCGGCCACCTTCCATCTGCAGTTCACCACCGCTGCAGGGTTGATCCTATGCTGGATCGAGAAGGTCAGCAAGCCGTCGCCCACAATTGATACAACGCTGGCGAGGCTACACCACAAAAAGTAGCTTGCCGATGCGCATGTATATATCGTAACACCCGCCCCTCCTTGATTCACTTTCTTTTTCCGATTGTGAGCCATTGGGTGCAGAAAGTTTTCCTCTTCTTCATTCTTTCTGTGTCTCCGTTGTTTTGCAAATCCTGCCAAAATGTCGCTCAGGAACATCCTCGCCTTCCTGGCTGCGGCCCACGCCGTTGCTGCGGACTCGTCGCATCCCATGCACTTCCGCAAGGTTGACGCGCACACCGCCAAGGGCGTTGCTGCGTACAAGAACGTGGCGCTTGACGGTGATGGCTCGCTCTTCAATGAGCAGGTACGTCGTCGCTATGCAGAATCGAAAATTTGGAGCTCAGCCATCGCTAACTCGTACTAATAGGGCTTCTGGTTCTCCCACTTTACTGTTGGCGCCAGCCAAGACCTCGAGATCCTAATCGACACTGGGTCTTCTGATGCCATTATGAACCCTGGCATTTACGAGCCCAGTGACAAGTCAAAGGACCAGAATCGCCGATTCCGCATTGCGTATTCCACGACAAACCCCGACGGTAGTGGTTCTCTTGCTGTGAGTACTCCCGAGCCCAACAAGACTGTACCAGTCAACCTAGAGCTATACTAATAAATACGTGTTCATACAGGCCTCTGGCAAGGTCTATCACGACGTCATCTCGCAGCACGGTTCCAACCTCACCATCAATGACCAAGTCATCGGCGCCATTGACAGCCCTTCCTCGCCGCCCACATTCCCCCACGACGGCCTGATTGGTTACGCCGGCCAGGACAGCGCCTCGCTCCGCGAGAAGCCGTTCTTCTTCTCCCTCTGCGCCGACAAGCAGCTCTCCGCCTGCCGCTTCGGCCTCGCCCTCAAGACCGATGGCACTGGCCAGCTGCACTACGGCACCGTCGCCACGGAGGAGTTCTCCGGCGCGCTCACCAGCGTCGAGGCCGACGGCTACTGGGCCGTGACGGGCGGCGTGACCGTCAACGGCAAGGTCATCGCCGACAACATCAGCATGGCCACCGACTCGGGCACGACCGTCATCTTCGGCCCCACGAGCACCGTCAGCCGCGTCTTCAAGGCCGCCGGCATCAAGGAGGTGGCGACGCAGAACGGCATCGAGGGCCACTACAGCTGCAGCAAGCCGCCCACCGTCGGCTTCAGCCTCGGCGGCAAGAACTTCAACATTGATCCCAAGGCCCTCGCCTTCAAGAAGAGCGGCGACAACTGCACCGCCAGCCTCTTCGGCACCAGCCAGTTCGGCAGCACGTGGCTCGTCGGCCAGGCCTTCTTCCAGGGCCGCTACATTGACCACAACGCCGACGATAATACCATGGGCTTTGCTGACCTCAAGTAGGCGACGTGGCCGTCTCATGAAATGAAATAGACGTATATATGCATTGTCTAGTATTTACAAATATATCACGAGCACATAATCACACATATTTGCTGCAAAAATATGCGCCTGTATTGCTTCAGGCTAGTGCTGACCATCCTCTAACTACTCTAATACCTCCCCACCATGCATGCATCGATATAAACAAAGCGAATAAAGAGGCGAGTCGCTTCGCATGAAGGAAAATTAGTATACTGGTCTAAACTTATAATGCCATTTACAGCTTCTGCTCCTCAAATTGAGCGGCCCTCTTCCTCATTACACTCTTATAATCTGCTCGGCAGCTCGTACAATGCGACTCTTGCCACTGCTTCAGCTCCTCGACGTGATGATCCGGGATGGGTTCCCAAATCTTCTGCCCTTCGGGAGATTTGTCAAAAGCCGCCTTGTATTCATTCTGCTCCGCTTTGGCGCCAAGCATCTGGCCCAGTTCGTCGCAGAGCGAGTTCTCGTGCGTCAGCCAGTTCTCCCACTCTGATTGCACCATCTCGCGCTCAATGCTGTTGACCACGCGCATGGCCACAAGAAGATCGTGGCGGTACGACCCAAGACGCTGTCTCGTGCGGCGAATGCGACGCGCCGTGGAGCGGCTGGAGGGTGCCATGGCGCTACCAGACTCGTCCCAGTCTGCGTCAACGTCGGTTGCCTCCATCAAGTCCGCAAACGTGCCGTAGCAGGTGCTGTTTTCGCTTCCGAGAGTCGGCACAGAACCACCTGCACCTGTGGCCTCGGCGAGGTCGGAAAAGTAGATTGCTTTGCTCATAATGGGGTGCGGCGCTACGCCAATACGGCGCATAAACCGGGCTGCGCTGCGCTCTTGCCACCAGGTGGATGTACCAGAGGACGTCAGCAGCACATTTAGCAGACCGCTGAACAACAGCATTGCAATAATGACACGATGCGCCGTGAGGATATCAAACAGTCGCTTAATGCCAGCAAAGGTCCACATGATTACAGATGTGATACAGCTCTCTGCAAACGATCGCACAGTGTCAAAGATCATCGACGTGAGTGTGCGAGGTGTGATTGCCTGCTTCTTTGTCGAGTCTGTCGAGCCTGGCGAGAAGACGACAACTTGCGTTTGGTTGCCGACATGGCCGTAAACGTGAATAGCCTTGTTGGTGCGAGAGCGCGATCCAAGTTTGCGCACCTGGTCTGTTGCAAGTTCCGCTAGCTCCTCTGCCTGGCGCTTGATGTCACGCAGGGCCTGGCGTTCTACCAGATTCTTCGACAGTGCTGGAGTTCTTGACCAATCAATCTTGACCCAGATGGCAAGTTTGCATTTCGACTTGGCCACATGCGTAATGACAATCTTGGAGATGAGTTTAAACGATCGCGAATGGGGTAGGTGCCACGCAGTTTTGGTATGCGTAACCACGTACGTAACGTGGTCACTGAAGAGATCAATTGTTTGCTCGTCGTTCACATCAGCAGTCTTATCACGGCCGAGCATATCTGTGTGGTTGACCTTGAATTGAAACTCGCGGCGCATTCGGCCCTGGTCGACGAGGACCCACGGTCCTTGAGCGATTTGCTGCGCACGATGCTCAAAGTATAGCTTAGGAAACACGAAGCTCTTGTCGCCAAACAGCACGTGGAAGCAGGCTTTGGCGCTGATCTCAAAATGGCGCTCAGCTGCCATTTCAGTCATATTCTCTGGCTCATACTCCACAGGGTGGCTTGGGAGATGCATCTTGGGTAGTAACTTTTGGCGAGACTGCGAGTGTCGCAAGCGAGGTGTCGATTCCGCAGGCGAGCGACCAAAGCTTCTGCTGTAACTGCCAGCATCAACTGGCGTGTAGACCGACGAGTCATCCCAGCCATCAATACTTGGGCTAGGTCGTTCTTCTGCCCTTTCAAGATTGATCAAGGCAAAGATCAAATTCTCAGTATTCGCAGGTTCTTCAGCTTGAATGTTGTCGATAATCAGGTTGAGGCGGCTGTGGAGGAGGTGCAGGTCGTCCAAGTACACCTTCAGGTTGACCTCTTCCCAGGCAGCCTCGCCAAGATCCTCGCCCAAACGCAAGGTAATGGAGTCAGATTCTCGGCCAGTGCTGGCAATCACCTCTGTGATAATATCCAGGCTGACGGAAAAGGTAGTTATAAGGCCCATGCGCTGACTGTAGAAATGCATGTAGTCAGGCGTGACGTACACTCTGCCATCACCAGCGAAGGGTTCTTGTTCCGAGTCTTTGGTCGGCTTGAATGACCATGAAGCTCTGAAGACGAGCACAAGCTTTTCATCACTCTGTACATCAGGGAACAGCAGTTTGAACTGCGCAGACTGCATTCGTAGCTCTGTAGGATAATTGGTTGGAAGAAGTTCGCTTAGGGTCTTCTCCTTGGATGGCGTGCTGAGCGTGGTTTGCATGCCTTCTGGCAGCACGACGCCAATAGGGTCGTCTGCGTCTCTTCTGGGCAGCATGGAGTCGTTGGGGATATCCGAAGCGGCCCAGATGTTTGTACCCCAGTAGTTGGCGACAATGGAAGCCGAAAGATTCTTTCGAGAGTCTCCAGATGGGGATTTGTCGGCGGCGTGGATGGCCGCCGCTCGGCTGAGCGTCGTGATCACTGGGGGTTTCTCCAACGTTGACGGCGCCAGAGAACCCAGCTGGCTATCAAGCTTGGGAAGTGGGTTGCCTCTCTTTGCAACACTTGGGGATAGCAGCGGGTGCGGGTATCCGGGCAGCATATTATGACTCGCCGAGATTAAGCTAGCAATACCACTGCCAGAGGCTGGCAAGCCAGGGCTGGCTATTGTGCCTTCCGCGCCAGTTCCAAATGTTGATTTTCTATGCAGATCCAGCTTCTGGATAATACGAGCGGCATGTTCTCTGCCACTCTCGCCATCCTCGCGAGTAACCAAGTCTTTGCTGAGTTCCTTTCCGAGGGCAGTGAAAGATCGGCGAGGCACATTGCCGACGCCGGTCATGTCGACACTCTGGCGATGCATGTTGTTCCCTTCAGGCGGCATCAGCATGGTCCCAGCGCGCTCAAATCCGACTGCAGGATCATCAGACACATTGATGTGCGTGTCAACGCTGTTGGCAGAAAATTCGGGAGCACTTGGCGGGTTAATGGAAAATGCAGGATCGTTTCGAGGGATGGAGCTCGCGCCTCTTCCACGGCTGTGCTCGAATGCCACCTTCTTTGTTACTTCAAATACTTCAAGCCACTCAGTCAGTTCTTTTTGGTTTTCTGTTTGAAGAACCAGAGATTGGTCCTTGGTCTTGATCTCAAAGCAGAATCGCCTCTCTTCACCAACGGCAGGTCTGGCATTGCAAAGTAGGACTCCGATCTCGTCACCCTGTAGGACACCCTGTGTACCGGGGATCAGCCAACCAAAAACGCCGTCGCGACAGTAATGCCATCTTCTGATCCAGGTATATCTGGTAGGTTTATTGGACAGCACACGCAAAAAGAGCCAGCCCTGCTTGGCCGACACGACAGCAGAGTCATCCTTGGGCTGCAGGTTGACGGGGCCGCGCGAGCTTAGGAATGGTATGGTGGACACATTGTAGTCCTCGAGCTCCCGAGAGGGCTTGATCGTTTCAATTGCCACGTCGTAAATGTTCTTCTTGGCTGCCTGCAGCTCACGGCGGAAGACGGCATCTGCGGCTTCCATCTCCTTGGACCAGCCGCGCACGCGCTCCATCTCTCGGCTCCAGCGCATGGCATTGGACGTCGCATCACGCGAGCCCTTAATCTCCTTCCAGATGTCGCTGCAGATGGTGATGAGCAGCCGGTCGATGGCGGACCGCAGCTGCGGCACGGCCTGGCAGAAATCAATCGACGCCTGGAGATAAATTTTGCGGCTTTCAAACACGGAGAAGGCATCCTCTCTCAGCGCCGATGGTTCTTTGGTCTTGTGCTGGCCGACATAACGAGCCAGCGTCGAGTCGTAGGTCCGCTGCGCCGCCTCGAGGGCCCTCCGCGTGTCCCGGAAGTTGCGCAGGTCCGCATTCATGAAGGCGCGGATGGGCTCGACGACTGTCGACTCCATGCGCTTCATGCCGCCCTGCATTTGCGTCAGCCACTCGCGCGACCCCTCCCCGACCCTCTTGAGCGCCAGCGAGGTATAGTCATTGTCGAGCAGCGTGTCGCCGATCGGCGCGGCCGTCTTGGTGAGGTAGGAATTGATGGTGTCTTCGAGCGCCAGGAAATCGTGGAGGAGCTTCGACGTTGAATTGACATAGTTGTTAAGCCACTTCTCAAATACTTCGATCTGGTCGCCAAAGTGCAGAACGGTCGATCGGAACGTCGGGGAGTCGAGCGAGGCTTCGAGCAGGCCGACGGGGATGGCGCGCTTCGTTCGCGATAAGCTGTCCATGGTTGCGGCGGCGTGGGTTGCGATATGAGAGCTTCAGCTGCGCGCCCCCATATTCGATCGAAAGTGTAGCGCTCGCTTGGCTGGGACGGTATCGGGCCAGAAAAAGATGCTGTTGTTTAGTTGTTTAGTAGGTACTTGCGCCAGAGAGCAACGGCGTTGAGAGTCGTCATTGCAGAGCTTCTGTCGACCCAGCTGCGCCCCTGGCTCCGCAGTAGCGCCACAGCAACATCCACTCACCCCAAGTTCTTCAGCATCCCCTTGATTTTAAACGTTGACTAAATTGAGACTAAAATTTTGAATTTGCACTTTGACAACAAAGACACGCGTCCAATCAAGCAAGTTAATAATGGTTCGGTCCAGAAATTCTGTCACGTCAACACAAACACATCATCTGCCAAGCAGGTTGAAACAGTGTCATCTCCGTATCTATACGCCGAAACTAAAGTAATAATGTATTGTGCTCTATCTTGATATTGCAAGATCTTTACTTGCAATTGTAACTTTTACAGTCCCAATGCCGGTTAATTCATTCATTCATCATGTGGCAAAGAGGCTGGTTATCTGAGGGATTGTGTGAGTATGAATGCCAGAGCGCCGAAGTGACAAGGATGCCGCCGTACCTTCAATTTGGTTTTTGTCAAATTCAATTCGTCGACATCATTGCTCGCAGAGGGCTTGGTCGAGACGCCTGGTGGCTTTGGTGAGCGGACCGGGCGCCGTTGAACGCCGCCCGTCGCCTTTCGGCAACAGACGGCGGAGCCGCGCTGGACCGGGGAGCCTCATGACGCCAGTCGTTGGTGTTGTCGTCTGTAGACGTTTGAACTTGAGAACCGCCCTCGTTATCCACGAGGGTATCTACAGGTCAATCTACTCTTTGTCAGTAAGGCAGCCAATGATATCAGGAAATACAGTCCAGCTCACCGTCATAGTAGTCATCATCGTCAGAATCGTCAGCCAACTGTTCAAAGTTGACCTTGTAGCGGAGAATACCGCCAATACCACCGAAGCCCTTGACGAACTGGTTACCTTCGGTGGAACGGTCGGAAACGAACTCGAGGGTGGCACCAAAGTCCTTGTAGTGCTCGGCAATCCATTCAAGGAATGATCCCTGGCTGACAACGTCCATCTCCTGGCCGGTGGCAGAGTCAAGGAACTTGTCCTTGTTGAGGGCTTCCTGCTGCTTGCTGTAGTTGAGGACGTATTCCTTGCCCTCGCTGTCCTTGAGGACCCATCGGTTGATTTCGAGGTTCTCGAAAACAATGAGTGTTTCAACAGCACCAAGCTCAAGAGCCTTGAGGGTGTCATCAATACCGTAGCAGACCTTTCCGGTATCCTGGCTGATCTCGTCAAAGTACTTTCCGATGAGCTTCTTCTCCTGGACGAACTTGACGTTGCCGAGGGTCTCGGAAGACAACTCGATAGCCTGGTTGAAACCGTTGTCACCACCGTAGGAAACGTCGACGACCTTGATGACCTTGGTCTGCAGACGAGGATCGAACATGTCCGACTGGTTGAGGTCGTTCTTGAAATCGGCGGAACCGGCAAGCACAAGGCCGGCGACGTTGACCTTGTCGTTGGTGATGAAGTTCTGGACAGCGATTTCGGCAACCTTTCGGACGTAGTTGTGGCGCTTCTCGTCACGGAGACGAGAGAAACGCAGGGCAGACTGACCACCACGGCCGTGCTTCTTGGGCAGATCGACGGAGAACTTGTGGACAACCTCGCGGGTGTTGCCACTGAGGGTGCCGAAGAGGGTGCTGTGACCGTCCATGATGATAAAGCCGAACTTTTGGTCGGAATCGAGCAGCTCGGCGAGGGCCTCGGTGTGGAACTTGTTGTCGCAGAGATAGAGCGAGGTGTTAATGGGCTTGAAGGGCTCAAAGTCAATGTTGACCTTCTTCTCCTTGCCTTCCTGGGTCAGGATTTCACCACAGTAGACGACAAGGCCGTTCGGGGGCACCTTGTTATACAGCTTGAGTCTGCTCTGGGTCGAGGTAATGGCCGACAGGACCGACTGTCTGTTGACACGGGACTTGATGTTGGAGGCAGTACCCTGCAGGCGCGAGTTAGCGATCGGTCAGCGGCGCGGTGGAGCGCTGGTCGGCGCAAGTATGGGGGGCCAGTTCGTACGTATTCTTCAGCCAACATCTTGGCGATTCGTGAAACCTGATCCTTGGGGGCTGCGCACGGTGTGAGTCAACATTCGACGATTCGGCGGGTTTTGGTGGTGCGCCAGGCTCGTTGCTGCCTGGCGCGGACGTAGTAGACGTACGGATGATGAGGGAAATCATGGATGTGCCATTGCCACGGGCAGCCTCAAGACGCTTGATGAGCTTCTTGATTTTCCAGATCTCAATCTAAAGAGCGGCAAAAACCACCAGTCAGCCATTTTTCTTTTTTCAAACTTTGCAGACCGAGCGTCGTGTGCTCTCGTCGTCGCAGCGCGGGGCAGTCGAAGCGTGACGACAATGAGGGGCATCGCCAAAAAAAAGTCTGGCGGCGCGCGTAAAATTTCCCACGCCCACAAGACTGAGAGCGCACACAGAGGGGTCGACTGCAACGAGGGGCAGGACTGCGGACGTACGTTTCTCTCGGCCTCGCCGTTTTGCTCGCTGTTCATCTTGGCGGTATTTTCGAGCAACGAATGCGCAGCTGCTTCTCCGGTCGAACAAGATACGAGGTGATTGAGCAGATGGCGTGCACTGGGTGGTGGTGACGCCGATGCTGCAGGAGATGTGTTTTGTTCAAAGTCTGGAGGGTTTGCGGATTTTCGGCCAAGGAAGCCTAAGCTCAGCCTGGCACCAGATTTTTCAGAGGACCGAGCCGCTGAAAAAGGCTGGAGCCGCCACTGTTTGTGCCTTGGTGGGTGTGCCCTGCTGAGGATGACCGACTCAGGCAGGCCAGCCCATCAGTTTGTCACTAACATGGAAGCTCCTTGCACTGGCCAGCTGTCCCTCGGAAATGCCCACATCATGCGCGCCATAAACAAAAGCGCTGGTACCCGCTATGTCTGCACGAGTGTCGCCGTACCCCATTTATTTTAATACAGAGTCGCAATGATGTAGACAGGACAGGCCCTGCTCCGGCCTGACTCCCATCACTGCATTTTGTGTGTCTCTGGCGGGTGCGCTGCGAAAAGAGCCTTGACCCACATGTGTGCTGTGCGGTGCTGTCAAAATGTTACAGTGACGGAGCGCTGTGGCCTGCGCTGCACCAGGACTCGAAGCCAGTGTGGCTGCTGTGGCTCACCCGCAACATGTGGATCTCCAAGCTCCACGCTCCCTGAACAGCACCAATTACAGTGGATCGCCTCCTCAGGCGGCATTTGGACCTGCCTCTGCCAAAGCCGACAAGCCTGAGAACTCAAGACGACAGCTTCGAAAACGCCAAGCTTCTCCGTTTGCGCATTTATTACGTACCCGGTCTAATTGATACAGTCTCTCATTCCGAAGCGACTCTCTTGCAGTGACGAAAGCTTCCTGCGCCACCCGCCCCGACAGCCTAGGCAAACGCGTCCTCCGACTGTACAGCCCTCTGCTCCTCCATCTCCTCTGCCATCATGTCCGCCTCACAAGATCCCTTCACGACCGAGATCGCGACCGAGATTGCGAGCACAGTGCAAGCCGGCCACATCAGAAGCAACCCAGACCCTGTCCTCGACATGGCCCCCAGCACCGCCGCCGACGACAAGGAGATCCTCGACGAAAAGTACAGCTACGACGCACGGAGGAACCACGCCGCCGACCAGTTCGGCATCGACGATGACGAGGAGGATATTCCCTACAGCGTCCTCAAGCGCCCGCGTCGCCAGCAGCCCACGCTGCCTCCCCTGCCCGACCTGCGCTTTGAGCAGAGCTACCTCAAGAGCATCGCCGCGGCTGACACATGGTGGAAGATTGCCCTCATCACAACGCGAGACCAGGTAATTTCATACGCTGCAGCCATCTCATTTGAGTCAATTATCGCCTCTAACACAGTATCAAGGTCATTATGCCGCTGGCGCAAGGCCTCATCTACAACCTGTTGCTCTGCGGCTGGCAGGGGTGGAATCGCAACGCCAAACTCCATGGCAACTCGGTTGGTGCTCGCTTTCGCAGGTGGTGGTACGGCGTCAACAACTGGGCGATTCCTAGCAATGGCCAGCACCGTCACTACCGCAGATGATGTATCATATAATTTTTCTCATTTTCTCAGATACCTGATTAGCCTTGTTTTTCTATACCACAGACAATACCACATAATGTCAACATGGACGAAAAGCGTCGTACCATCGCCTTGTTCCATCCTTCCAATTCACACACGCGATTGCTCTACGCTTCTGCCAAAACATCTTCTAATCTGAGACTGCCATTTTTAACGCCAAATAGCTAACCACATATAAGCCAACATGATATCAGAAAAGTCAAGCCCAATCTACATCGTAACCACCTGCATTACTATGCCATAAGAACCACTTCCCTCCGATAAAAGCCGTGTACCCTCTTTCCTACTTAAACCTTGCTGTATGTATTCCAAACTCCAAACTGTACCTGAAAATCAAACATGAAACAAACATCTGCGCCGCAGCTTATTGAGGCGCGTTGAGGATGCTGGGCATCGTCGCTGGTTGTATGTGCTTCTTCTCAGGGCTGCCGCGGAACGCCAGAGGCGCCGAAGAAATAGCAACAGGGCTCGCCGGCGCCGCACCATTGCTGGGCGGCTCAGCCTTGGTATCAGACGAGTGCGTGCTTTGCTCTGCTGGCGTGCCAGCTTTCTTTTCAGCCTCGGGTGCAGGCAAGCCCGTCATATGAAGTTCCGCTACAGGCTTGGCTGGCTTCTCAACGTCGGGCGTAGGCAAGGTGTTCGGCGCCGAGTCAATGGGGCTGAGAGCTGTTCTCAGCTTTGGCGGTGTGACTTCCAACTTGACGACAAGACTCTTTGGGTTCTCATCGAGGTCATCATCTACCATTGCTTCGTCAGCATCAAACTCGTCCTCTTCTTCCTCGGATTCCTGTGGCGCTGGAACATCTGCATCCTCTTCGTCGTCTCCAAAATCGGCTTCACTAGCAGCTTCCTCCGAATCCGTGGAGCCTGCACGACTATTCCCCCGGCCATTGGACTCATTCCAGCCGTTTGCCGAGCCGGCCGCCGCAGATCGTCGCGGCCTGCCGGTAGGCCCGACAGAATCCTCCTGACCAATCTCTGAATAATCCCCTTGAACACTAGCAGCTGCACTGTCCTCGCCTGGGGTCATTCGAGGCGGTGCACGAATTTGACGTCCACTGGCCGTCGTAACAGGACCCGTTTCGGCAGGTGTGTTCGCTCCGGTGTTGCGCATCGAGCGGCGATTCGTCGAATCCGAGTAAAACGCGTCTTCGTCGTCGGAATATGTATACTTGACTCGCTTGCCACGAGTTCGGCCCTCGTACATTGAGAATCCTGGTTCTGGTCTCTTAAACTGCTCTTTGCGCATCTGGCGGTAGTCTCGTCGTCGTCGTTTCTGCATCCCCAAACAGGTTAGTATCAAGTCGTTCGTTTACGTGTTTTCTGTTTGTGAGATACGCACATCCTCGCCGGCTTCAAAGCGGGGGATCGCCTGCAGCATCTTGTGGCTTAGCTTCTTTGCCTTGGGGCCGCCGTCTTTGGTATTCAGCTTCTCTGCCAACGCCTGCAATTCTTCGATCGTGCCAGCGACACTCCACCAGGTACGGTTCGTCCCAGCAGGGTTGCTTTCTCTATACACGCGAAAGGCAGTATCGTCTTGGCCTTCCACCAAAAAGTATCGTCTCTTGTCGCCGTCCGAGCCCCAAGGCTGAACTGCGCGGGGTTGGTTCAGGTCGTCTTCGTGTCGATTTTGCTTGTAGGCCTGGTTTATCATGGTCTTGACGGTATCGGACGAGGTCATTGTCCAGAGGATTAATGTTCGGAGAAGTGTAAGCTAAAAAGTAATTTTGTTAGCACTGGTACGATTGTTTGGTCATTGGTTGCGCGCGTACTCGTTCTGTAGGGTTCATGGTGTTGAACCCGCCGCCACCAGACAAGGGGCTCTTGTCCTCCCATGATGCAGGCCACTGGCCTTTGTGCGACGCAAGCGCGTCCTCTAGCGCTCTGTTGTAGTGTCCAGGTCTGTTGTTCAAAATTTAGCACGATGGTCGAAAGGGTCGGAGTCGCGTTGGTCATACTTGACATCTTGCTTGCGATTCAGCAGTAAGCCTAGCAGCGCGCAGAGAAAGTGTTCCACGCGGTCGCCAGGGATCGGCTCAACGACATCACGCTCCAGCTCCTGCGGGCCGAAATTCGCCAGTGACTTTGGTAGCGCGTCGGTAAATCGGCTCCTGAACATGACAATGAACTATTCAGGTCAGCATGGGCTCCTCACGGTTGCAGCGGTCGAGTTCGCGTCTGATGGGTTGAAGTCTGCTCTTGGAGGGGGCGCAAACGGCCGCGGCCGCTCGACAAGGAGGACAACATACGGCAATGTCAGGGTTATCGGCGAGAACATATTCGTGAGCAGGCGAGGGCGATCGTTTTCGTGGGGGAGGCGATGGCGATCTAGGCGCTTGCTCCGATACTTTCGAGAAGAACTTCAGAATGCCGTCCTTCGACGTTCCTTTGTCCTCGCCGGCATCAAGCTCGTCATCGGAAGGGACCGGGGAAAGGGACGAGAGCGATGAAAGATCTGATGAATCGTCGTCGGATGCCATTGTGGAAGCTTCGGTTTCCTCCTTATGAATGGTTGGTGTTGTAGGAGGCAAAGGGTGCATAGTCCCAGATGTGAACCGTGGCATGCGACTAAAAGTAACCGCGTCGAGGGACCCGCGAAAGCTAACGCGCCAGCGCTCATAGGCCAATCTGCCCAGGCACATTGACCATTACGGCTCAGTGATACACCACTAAGGACTGCTTTTTTTCCGGGGCAATCCGCCTATCTGCAAAACAACTATATCACAATGTTTAAATAGAAGTCGTCATTCAGCTTGATCACTTGGCAAAGCGCAACAGGCCTCGAAGCTGTCGCAAAGAGAGAAACTTGCGAGAACCATGAGAACAACGTGTCGCATCGAGCTTTACAGTACATCGGGTGCTATAGATGTGGTTGCACCGTGTCTGCTGCATCTCTCCATGGTCAAGAAGGCTTATGCCACAAGAGCGGCTCTGAGGAGCGGCAACGGGATGGCCTGCAGATTGGGAATGGGGAGCGCATTGGGAGAGCTCTCATTCTTTTCAATGATTACGTGCATGGCTGAGATAAACGTAAGGTTTCAATTGAAAGGCAAAATGGGCAAAGCAGATCGGCATTCGTTCTGCCATTGATATCACTTTGGCCGTGAGAAGCAAGCACTTGATATGCTGGAACACTTTACGCGTTCTGGTCTAGAACGTGATTGACTTGTCTTGCACGTGACCAAGCAACATCAGCCACATTTACCAGCGACCGAGCCACACCTGGGTGATCCACTTGGTGGAGGGAGATTTGGACGCAAAATATCCCAAGTCCCGCTGGAGTCACGTGGTGAGGGCTGCTTTTTTTGCGGCGGACAGGGCCCGCACACAAAAATTATGTCGCCCCAAGCGAACGCCAGGGCTTCCCGTTAAACAACTAAGCGGCAAGAGATAGGTAATTGGCATCCCAATCCCACGCATCTCGACGACTCGCCACTAACAACCAATCCCTCGGGTAGATACTCTTCAAGTAAGACGTCGCCATGGGTCGTGTTATTCGCAACCAGAGAAAGGGCCGTGGCTCCATCTTCAGTCAGTCTCTCTCTCCCGACAAACCGAAATTTCGACGATGGCTTCGAACAAAGTCGACGATCGGCAGAATTTGTGTTTCGACGTGTACTAACCTTTGGGAATAGCGGCCAACACCCGCCTGAACAAGAACCCCGCCAAGTTCCGTACTCTCGACTATGCTGAGCGTCACGGCTACGTCCGCGGTGTAGTCCGCGACATCATCCACGATGCCGGTTAGTAACAACCTTGGGAACAATCTCGACGACGAAGGACGAACAAGGACGCCTCGATTCGCGCGATTGGGAACGAATGGATTAGGAACATGGAACAAAGAAGCTGACACGGGTTTTGATTTGCAGGTCGCGGTGCTCCCCTCGCCAAGGTCGTTTTCCGTCACCCCTACAAGTACAAGCAGGTCTCCGAGACCTTCATCGCCAACGAAGGCATGTACACCGGCCAGTTCATCTACGCCGGCAAGAAGGCTGCCCTTACCGTCGGCAACGTCCTCCCTCTCGGCGAGATGCCCGAGGGTACCGTCGTTTCCAACGTCGAGGAGAAGATTGGTGACCGTGGTACTCTCGGCCGTACCTCTGGTGGCTACATCACCGTCGTCGGCCACAACCCCGATGAGGGCAAGACCCGTATCAAGCTGCCCTCCGGTGCCAAGAAGGTCGTCCACTCTAGCTCGCGTGGTATGATCGGTATCGTTGCCGGTGGTGGCCGTACCGACAAGCCCCTCCTGAAGGCTTCGCGCGCCAAGCACAAGTTCGCCGTCAAGCGCAACAGCTGGCCCAAGACTCGTGGTGTTGCCATGAACCCCGTCGACCATCCCCACGGTGGTGTACGTATTCCCGAAAACCATGGACTCGTGAACTGTGACGCTGACAACTGGAACAGGGTAACCACCAACATATTGGTAAGGCTTCTACCATCTCCCGATACGCCGCCCAGGGTCAAAAGGCCGGTCTTATTGCCGCCCGCAGAACAGGTCTGCTGCGCGGTACCCAGAAGACGAAGGAGTAAGGCAGGGCGATGTCTGGATTTCATGGTCTCATTGGGATGGTGTTATAGTGGCGTGCTTACATCTACGGATGGTACTGCTGAAGGAAGTAGTATGGTAGACACAAAAGCAAGTACAATGGATGACATTTTAGCGCACTTCCAAAAAAAAAACCTTTACTTTGTTCTACCTATTTCGTTGAGACGTTCGCGATGGGGAGCTGTAAAGACGGGGAACAAGAAAAGTGTACGAATGGTGCTGCACGTTTTAGACTTGCTTCATCGAGAAACTTGGAATACGAGTTGAATGACATAAAAAATCACGATATAGACTGGCCATGCAAACATTCGTTATGATGTGAGGCGCTTCACTACCGAGAATCCAGGTCGACCACAATTACCTCTGCCAGCCATGCAGCGGTTATCCAGCAAGTCTCTCACTGCCGAACCAAATAGATTTCCGCACATTTGTTCTCATGAGTATCTTACTGAACGAGTAGAATTGACAGAGGCTGGACAATTTGCAGCATAGTGCTGGTTAGGACCTCTGCAAAATTCTGGCTAGAGAAAGGGTACGTACCCGAACAAAAAAAGGGCCTTGGCGGCCAGCGGCGGCGGCCAGGAACCAGGTCGCCGACCCCGCCATAGCTTTTTCAGAAAATCTCCCCTCTGCCCCTCCTTGAATCTTGAACCCAACAATCACCCGAATTTCAATTCCACGTTAATTCAACTCACAAGATGGCTCCCACCAAGGAATACTCTCTCCTCTGCCTGGAGAACCCTCTACTCGGTACGTCGCCTAATTTATCTCGCCTCTACCGAGCTCCCGCATCAAGCACTGGCCTGAAGAAACCGTTGAGCAAAAAAGCCCGCGGGGCATTCTGACGCCCGCTCGCAAAATGAGGCTGCACAACGCCTTTGTCGAACGTCCCACTGACCTGCCAATTTTTTTTTATTTCTACAGACATCCAGGCTGTCGGTAACCAGGAGCTCCTCGACAAGTACGAGCTCAAGGCCAACGATGCCATCCTCGCCGATGAGAAGCACAAGCCTCTCTACGAGGACCTGCTCAACAACTACGAGGCTAAGCTGATTGCCGGCGGTGCCGCGCAGAACAGCGCCCGCGGCGCCCAGTACATCCTGCCCGCCAACAGCGTCGTCTACCTCGGCGGCGTCGGCGACGACAAGTACGCCGCCACCCTGCACGACGCCGTCAAGGCCGCCGGCCTCCGCGTCGAGTACCGCGTCGACCCCAAGGAGCCCACTGGCCGCTGCGGCGCCATCATCACCGGCCACAACCGCTCCCTGTGCACCGACCTCGGTGCCGCCAACCACTACGACGTCGAGCACCTGAAGAAGCCCGAGATCTGGGCTCTGGCCGAGAACGCCGATGTCTTCTACATTGGTGGCTTCCACTTCACCGGTATGCTACCACTCTCTCACCCAGGTATACTCACTACTTGCAGTATATATGCTGACCGCTCTTCACTCCAGTCTGCCCTCCTGCCATCATGGAGCTCGCCAAGAACGCGGCCGAGAACAACAAGATCTTTGTTCTCTCCCTCTCCGCCCCCTTCATCCCCCAGTTCTTCAAGGACCCCGTCGACGCCAGCGCCCCTTACTGGGACTACGTCATCGGCAACGAGACCGAGGCCGCCGCCTACGCCGAGTCGCACGACCTGGCCTCCAAGGAGCCCAAGGACGTTGTCCAGCACCTCGCCAACCTGCCCAAGGAGAACGGCAAGCGCAAGCGTGTCGCCATCGTCACCCAGGGCACCGAGCCCACCCTCGTCGCCATCCAGGGCGAGGCCGGCGTCAAGGAGTTCCCCGTCCACGCCATCGACGCCGCCCAGATCACCGACACCAACGGTGCTGGCGACGCCTTTGCCGGTGGTCTCCTCGCTGGTATCGTCGAGGGCAAGTCTCTCGAGGAGTCCATCGACATGGGTCAGTGGCTCGCTCGCCTGAGCATCCAGGAGCTTGGACCTTCGTAAGTCTACCCGTCCATCACTTTACATTTCGCAAGTCGTGGCCTTGATATAATTGGCTGTCATCTTCGTTTCATGTCATAATATGTCATCTATGCGTCCTTTGTCACAATTCCTCCCCAATCCCAATCCCCTCCAGCTTGGCACCGTGCTAACTCTACTCCTCCCACAGCTATCCTTTCCCCAAGCAGACCTACAAGTCCGCCTAAGCGTATCATATGATGGCCCATTTTCCCTTTGCTTTTGGATAATATGTGTCGCGATAAACGCGGTCCATGCCCGGTTGCGAAAGGGGAGGGGGCAATAAACATTCGCTTGGCGTTGAGGTTAAGTGTCTTTCTTTGATTTGTGGGAAACGGGTTTCAACAACGGCGTTTTTGCATCCATGGAGCGTGTCATTTTTAACAACGCTGTCGCATGGGCATTTTCGGTATCCTCCACGATCCGAACAAAAAAATACGTGAATCTTTTTTTATATAGATATATATTTATTTTTTCATAAAGAGCAAAGCAGTCGCTTCTCGAATGAAAAACATCATGACGCATTTGATGAGCAAGTTGCTGGATTGATTGAGCTTCGTGATTACCATTTCGTAAGAAAATAAAGTACTGCGAAAAGTCATCTCTTTCATTTTCTGCCTTCGTATGCGGCGCGGAGAATAGCCTCGTCGTAGGAAGACGTCGAATTGTCCCCCCGGAAGAGCCTCTGCAAGGGCTGCTGCTGCTGCTGCTGCTGCTGCTGCATGTGCTGAGGATGATTCTGCTGCTGCGACTGTTGTTGTTGTGACTGCTGGAAGGGATAGTGCTCCTTGTACGCGCCACCATACGTCTGGCCACCACCACCGCCGCCGCCGACGTTGTAGCTTGCCGCACCGGGGCCCGGTGTGCCGTGGTACAGGCTGCTCGGGTGAGAAAACTGCGACAGGCTGCCCGTCGACGACGAATGGGGCATCATCTCCGGCGGGCGAAGGCCAGGCGGCGCGCTCAAGCCGCTGGGACGATTACCCGCGCCACCGCCGCCGCCGCTCTTGTTTTCGCCCCATTGGCTAAACGGCGAGGTGCGCGCGGCGACGCTGCTGGCGGACGGGGGCCGCACGCCGGCCGCGGCAAAGGTCTGCAGGAGCGCGGCGCGGTGGGCGTGCTCGGCCGTGGAGCCGCCGCTGAGATTGATACCCATGTCGGCGGCACGAATGTTGCCGTGGCTGTGCACGCGAGGGAAGCTGCCGCTACCTCCTGCGGCGCCGGCCGCCATGTCGGCGCGGCTCGGCGTCGTGGGCACCGAGAACGGATCATCAAACTTGCCCGTCGGCAGGCCGGGCGTGATGGGCGACATGCCGGCGGCAGAGAGGGGCGAGTTGTCGCCGCGGGCGGGCTTGGGCGTGTTGAACCATTCCCAGGGGAGCGGCTCAAACTTGCCCGAGGGGATGGACCGCGTCGGGCTTGGGTTCAGCGGGCGTTGGTGGGCGCAGAGCAGGTCTCGGGTCGAGCTGTGCTGGGCCGCGTACGACAGGGTCTCGTCGCTGCTGTCGTGCGTGTGGGAAGGCGGCTGCGGTGTAGGGGGCTTCAGGAAAGGAGCAAGCATGTTGATGACGGTGCTCTCTGCATCGCCGACCTCGCCGGCATTGTTAGCGGGGGCCGGAGGAAGTGAAGAAGCATTCGACGGTGCGGTTATAGTCTCGGGTTGTTTGCCGTTTGGAGCTTTCGGGCTCTCCTGCCGCTCAATGTTTGTTTGTACAGAACGCCTCTTCTGTACATTGATTGCGGCCGGCGTGGCTATTGTTTCCTTTCGCGGTGCAGGCGTTTCCGCGGGGCGTTCTGGCTGTTGCTGAGAAGGCTGATACTCGAAGAGCAGCCAGTTCTCCACAACGCGGCAGGATAGAGGTATCGTCTGATCTTCAGCAAGGAAGTAGGCACATCGTAGAATGTCGAGAATGCGCGCCAGCTTCTCCATCTGCGGGCTCAATCGTTGCTCAGGCGAGTACAGATGAGGCTTCACCTTGCCGTTCGGCCCACAAAACGAGCGGCATGGCTCTGGGACAATAGCTTCGCTGAGTGGTTGAAAGCCGAGAATGTCGAGGTCTTCGGGCAGCAAGTATGGGCATGATACCAAGTTTTCCTTGTTGTACGTTTCGACGCACATGAGAGTAAAGACTCGAGCAATGGTGTCCATCATGGCGCCTACGGGCGATCCTTCCGCAGCCGCAGCAGCTTGCGAGAACAGCTCTTCGCGTGATACTGCAATCCACATGGAGTAAATCCTCAAAGCAGGAAGCAGTGATTCCACAACTTCGGGGTTCTTGTCATGGTCGTCATCCGCGGCGTCGTCTGTTTTGGACATGCTTTCTTTCAGGTTCGCCTCCAGTGCTGTCACAAACGTTGTGAGGAATTTGACATTGAAGTTGGAAATATACTGGTAAAATTGCAATGAGGTGGCATTCTTGTTTTCTATAGCGTGTTAGTCTGCTTCTATATAAGTCATGGGGAGTTTTATAAAGTACGTACCAGAACACTTCAAAGTAGCAATGTACTGAGCGGCAATGTTGATGAAGCTCATTTTCAGAATAATATCGCGGCAGGACCCAGCTGCAGCAGCCATTTCCAGGCGGTGGATAACTTCACGCTCAAGTTCCTTATACTGTGGTGCCGCCTCGCCCTTGTAAAACAAGGCATGCAGGCGAACGAACCACATGATGAAGGCGTCTTGAGGGCCAGACGATGCATGCTTGGGCTTGTTGGAATTAGGCTGCTGAAGCGACTTGAATTCCATTTCCAAATTGGACTTGGCATTGGGGTGAGGAAACTTGATTGCCCAGGCGCGGTAAAAGTGGTAGACCCCATCAAGGTGGCTGCCCTGATCGAGGCTCACGATACCCATCTGATGGAAAGCAAAGCCGGACTTAGGCAAGAGGTGCTGAGCGAGTGTATAGTATGTCAAGGCAATGTCGTAACCGGAATTCTTGTGCTTGGCCTGTACCCTATAACGGGCCAAGTCACCCAGTCGGATGAGGGTAGAGTGACAGGACCTGAGAACCTTGGCGTTGAGCTCTGACGGCACGGGGCTGATGAGATCGCTGGCGGTCATTTGCTCGACTTCTATGCCCCTGGCCACTCTTTTGAGCTCGGGGATATCGTATCGTGCGGAGAGTCGCTGAATATAGCCCTGGTAAAACTTTTGCGCGATGCGCAGAAAGTTGCTATAGAGCTTTTCGGTTTTGCGGCGCTCGACGGCCTGCGAAGAGGACTTGAGCCGGCCGAGAATGCGGCGGTATTCGGAGTTTATGGAGGTATGCAGCGTCCATAGGATCTCTTCGGTGTTTTCATTGACGGCATATTCAAAATCGAGAAAAACGGTTTGCACACAGGCAAGGCGAAATCTGGTGAGAGGATTAGCAAACGAGCGATCGGCGCATAAGGGATTCGTGAGAAAACACACTTTTCGAGAGTGCCGTCGGCGGCTTCGAGTTGGGAAATGTCGACACCAGAGGCTCCGGTATTTTTAATCTTTTCCAGCTGCTTCAGAAGATGTTTCCGAAGCTTCAAGGCGTTGCTGCGCAGGTGCATCGCAGAGTTAGCAAAGTTGGAGGGGCATCGCAAGTTGTCGCGCAAAGGGTTGCGGCGCAAAGCACCAGTGCGACACAATCGCAACAGCGCTGCGTCGAAACACCGATGCAAAGATTGGAATAGGAACTCACTGCCATGCTTGGCTCGCCTGGGGCGCGGTTGAGGCCATGGCTCTGTCGTCGACGGCGCGCGCGCTGCGAGCGGGCAACACACCGGGGGTGAGTGTGGCTTGAACTATCGCGGGCCCAACGGCGGCGGGCGGGGGAAGCGCAGAAGCGGAAAAGAAGGGGTGAAAGGTGGTCAGCTAGCTTGTCGAATCATGCTATCTGGACGTCAAAAGCTGCAAGGCCGGGCTGCCCATTATTTTCGGTATTGTTTACGCGGTCGGGGCGTCGTCGCAGCAGAGCGCTGCTGGGGATCGACGAGTCGGAACGGAGGCGGCGATGATGATGCGAGACGGCAGCATTTGGCAAAGGAAGAGCAGGTGGGCGAAAAGAAGGAGAAAGCGAGCAAGAGATGGCAGTCCAGTATGCGCAGTGCAAAGATCTCAAGAAGAAAGGAACGCAAAACAAAAGAGGAAGAAAACAGACGGGCGATACTGGTGACTCGTCTGCTGAGGCCAATGTGAAGAGCAAGTCGGGGGTTCGGCGAACGAAGGACCCCTCCACTCCAGGCCGGACAAGTTTTTTTTTTTTTTGGCAGCCTTCGTCGTTAGTTTTTTTCCTTGCCCTTGCCACGGGCGCCACTGTTACGGCTTTGACACATTACAGCGCACTTCAGGGCATTTTCCTGTGACGAAGCCACTGCCAGCACAAAAACAGCCTGTGGCCCCCACGCGCCACGAAAATTACTGGTTGGCGGCCTTGATGAGGCCAGCCTTTGCCACAACTTGGCGATACGCACTAGCTGGCTGTGAACAGGATTGATTGGTTAGAGAAATCCCAAGCGTGTCTGATTGCAACGTCGTGATTCTGGTCTTCAGCTGGCTTGTGAATTATATGACTCTGGCGACGGGGGCGCAGACACGTACGTATATGCTCACTTACATGGCCGTTCATGTGGTGCAACCGCCGTTAACAGAGAGGTCTGCATATATCCTGGCCATTAATACGCATCACCTTATACGGTGCACCTCTGTATCTGTGCAGCTGTCTTGCATTTACGCACAACCATGAACCACTGACTTCTCATCTGCACTTTGTGTTACCATGAATCACTGTCTGCGCATATGCACGTCGTGTTTCGGAAAGGCTTGCTGCAGCTGTTTGCTCCCAGAGGCGCATCGCGGCCGTACCACCAGAGCCCACCGCGTATCTACTCCAGCTCCACCACGGAAGAAAAGGCAGACAAGCTACCAGCGCTTTCTCCTTCTTCACTCTCATATTCTATAAGTTCGGCTGTTTTGCCTAATTCTGAGAAAAGATACGCTGATCACGAAAACACATTGTGCAACCGGCCACGTCTTTTGCGCCCAGCCTACGCCCATCTGCAGGTCGTGATCTTTTCTCCACTAATACCAGCACACTACCACCTACGGAATACAAGCATGAAGCGTTCGCGAGAGCCCGAGGAGGATATAAACCCTGCATCGCCCGGCCTTTCTGACCTGGATTCCTCTCCTCATCATCACGCCGACCATCAGCGCCCGGCCAAGTACGCAGAGCTCGACCTCGCCGTGACAGACTCAGACGGTGACGACGGCGACACATCGTCCCCGGCCCCGGTACACATGCTCTGCTCCTTACCGCCTCACGCAGAGATGGTCTTTACCTCGTACGCGGCGTATGAGGTGCACTACAGCAGCGCGCACACCAACCGCTGCCTGACATGCCGCAAGAACTTTCCCAGCCAGCATCTCCTCGATGTTCATATCGAGGAGAGCCATGATCCGCTGGCCAAGCTCAAGCGAGAGCAGGGCAACCACACCGTATGTCCTCCCGTCCGTCCCTCACCTCCTCCTCCTCCTCCTCCTCCCCACGCGGCAAACTATTCGTGCATCTTAATTCACAGAGCTGATCCTGAGCCTCCTTAGTTCTCTTGCTTTGTCGAAGGCTGTGACCGCAAATGCCTCACACCCCAGAAGCGCCGGATGCACATGATTGACAAGCACATGTATCCGAAGAACTTCTTCTTCGCCGTCACTCGCGACGGCATCGACGGCCGCCGCTCCCTGCTCATCGACAACGGGCGCGAGCAGCACCGCCGCCGCCGCTCCTCCACCGGGTCGCTGACCAAGGGAGCAAGACGCCGTGCGGCCACGCTGGAGAAGGAGGCGGTGGGTTCGGGTTCGGGCGATCTGCCGGCCACGGCGGCTCAGGCACAGGCACAGGGAGGAGGGGAGGAGGGGGAAGGGAGCAGCAGCGCCGCCGCCGCACCGGCACGCACCACGGACGATGATGTTGACGCTATCACCGGCAGCATGGCATCGTTGCGGTTCGTCCCCGGCGCGGTACGGTTTGGCAACCGAAACCGGCGCGGCTTCGCCAAGGAGTGAAGGAAGAAGGGGATTAAGGGGAAGACAGGATGGCAGGTGTAAAGGGCTCGCATGATCACGACTTGTATGACATTATGGATGGGACGGCGTTACGCATTTCACATTTCAGGGATTCAATGTTCAGCTTTTAGACATTTTTGCATAAATTTTCTACATGATACAGTCTCCTGCTTCCTTTTCTCTTATTGTCCATGCCCAATGAAACCCAACCGCTGATAACGCCGTGAAAATGCAGTGCCCAGAGCTTGCGCAAGCACAGGCGGACGTGGCGTGCCACGACATGTATATAAAAACAAAATATAACAGCAATCGTAACCTCTCAATCACCAGAAGAGCATCCGCGGCACCCACAGCTGTTGCATTCAATCTCTTTTTGGTCTTCTTTCAGCTGCGCGCGCGGTACGCGACAGATGCATGTGCTGTTGAAGTTGGTTTCTTTCGTTTGGACGCAGCGGAGGCAGCAAAGCTAAGAAACCTGTCAGTATTTCTCTCTAAAAATAAACGTGTATATTGTGCCTCAGAGCAACATACCTTTTCGTAGCCTTGCTTCTTCCACTTGGCAATCAGCATCGCGTCCGCGTAGCCATTCTTCAGCAGCCACTCGTACAGCTGCTTGCTGATCGCCCCCTTGTCGTAGTAGAGCTCGTACACGTAGCGGCTGCGCTGATGCGAAATCTGAAACACCTCCCACTGCGCCTTGTATTTGGGGCCCGGTGGCGGCGGCTTGTTCTGCGCGTCCTTCATCTTGTTGGCAAAGATTAACAGGTCGTCTTCGATGTCGCTGAAGCCTTCTGGCGGAGGCTTGCGCTTCGAGGCATGGCGAATGGCGGGCATCTTTTTTTGTTTAAAAGTACATGGAATTTCTCTTCGTCGTTGCGTCCGCAGCGCTTTGTGTTGCAAAGGAGAAAGATGGTTGCCTTGCGCGCGCGCAGTCGAGAGGTGGCGAGTTGGGATCGAAAATGCGGCTGCTTTGTTATCAAGCGTGCCTCGTAGATTTATTTTAGCTAGGCAGATCGACCCTCCAAAGCACAGAGGGGCAGCAAGAAAAGTGTGGCGCGTTGCGGCGGTTTTGCTGTGGCGCGGCCGCTGCACGTGACTCAAGCCATTCTGACGATACGGATTGACAGCCGAAGCTAAGCAACCTCGCATCAAAACCACGCTCCGGAAGTCGGTTCTGTCCAGCAACAATTGAATCAATTCGTCGCCCGCCATGGCCATTACCCCGACCCAATTCGCCAAGAAGACGGCGCAGTGTGCGTACCGCCCCCCGAACCCGACACTCTTCAACCAACGAGAACCCCGTCTTTGGCTAACGTGAAGGGCAATGCAGCCGCCAACTGGACTGAGGCCAAGCGCCGTGTTCTTTCGTCGTACCGCGAGTGGTTAAGAGGAGTATGTTTTCGAAATCCCCCCCGAGCGCCGGTCATTTCATTCGATTGAGCAACTTGGCACGACGACACGCAATCGCACGATTGGAGCCGTAATTCGACGATCGAAGGAAGACAAGGCGCGCGAAACTTGGGAAGAACGCAACGCTGACCATTGGGAATTGATAATAGGCCCCCGAGGTGCAGACCATGTACAACATGCCCATGCCCATCTCCGTCATCCGCAACCGCATGAGGCAGGAGTTTGAGCGCAACCGCTTCGTCAGCAAGCTGTCGGCCGTCGACGTGTTGCTGTTCAAGTCGCACGCCGAGTACCAGGTACGAAACGACAACGAACATCATACATCATTCGAGCGGATAATCTAATTATGGGGTTTTTGTTAGGAGATGATGAACTTTTGGAAGCAGACCACACACGTCATGTCCTACTTCAAGGATGAGAACTTCCGCGGAGACACGAGACTGCCTACCAGCTTCATGGATGGATTCTTGCAGGTACGGCATCTGCGCTCACTCGAATATCTTGAACATGTACTGACAAATTCCCAGGGCCGCAACTAGAGCAGCATAGTGCTGTTCGGCGTCGAAACTGTTGTGTATATATTTTAATCCCGGGACTCGAGCTAAACGCATTTCACCAAGCCCCGTCGTCGCGGATTACCCCGGCATGTCGCGTGGCCTGCAGTGTCTCATTTACTTTCCTTTTGTTATATTCCGTTTTTCAGCGATGGAAATTACAAAATAAATGAATAAAAAAATACAAATTATAAAACGCTCCGAAAATAAATCCTTATGAAACATGAATCCCAAGACCTTTGGCGTCTTTTTTTTTCTCTACCTGTCGATGCCATTCTCGTCATTGAATTCTTGACGCTTGGTCGAGAACTCGTCGGCGACGACGTCGCAGACTTGCTGCAGGTCGGCGAGGCCCTTCTTAAGAGCGTCGATGGCGGTGCCCTCTGCGGCGGAGTTAGCTCTGACACGCTCTGGTTGCGAGGGGAATGCGGGAGTTGCAGCGTACCGTATGTTTGTATTCTAATGTTCATCTTGGCCTCTGAAGGGTGAGGAATTGTGTAGGCGCAGAACTCGACGTCGGGGCTGTGAGCAAAAGGTCAGCATGAGTTTCGGTATGACTGCGAGTTGGGTGATGAGAGGAGCATACTTCTTCATGATGATGTATCGCAGGGCGTTGCCCATGGTGTGGCCCTCTTCGATAAACTCAAACGAAGCAGCCGTGTCTGTCGATCCAGGCAGCTACAGTAAACGTTAGCACATTGTGCCATGACCGTCAAGCACAAGGTGGATGAGATTCTCATCCGCCCGGCTGCCGCCAAACTCACAATCTTTACGCGCTGGGCTTCCACTTCCTCCTCCTCCTCCTCGTCTTGCTCCTCCTCGCCGGCGCCGTCCTCTGGCATATCCTGATCAGGCGCGTCCTCGACCTGCGCGGCGACGGGGGCGTCCTGCATGGTGGCATCCTCGGACGCGGCGGCGGCGTCTTTCTTGGTTCTGGCGGGCATGATGGCGGCAGATGTTTGCGCGAACTTGTGTTGAATTCCTTTCCGTTTTATATATCCTGTTGAGCAAAAACTATGGCTTGAGAATTGACGTCTTGCGATGTAGCAATTGTATCGTAAAGTGTAGCAATGGGTATGAGCAAGATTTTGATATCGATAAAAGGTTGCTTGCAACTACAAATTTTGAGGACGAGGTGAAAATTTTAGTGGGGCCGGACTGACGACGGGTGGAGGATGCCACAAGATGGAGCATATAGGCAAATTTAGTACTATGAATCTATAGTTGCGCTGGTTTCCTCTGATTCGAGTGTGCAACTTGATTTTTTATCTTTTTGCCGTTTTGGTAAGTGGGGAGCCTGCTGTCAGGCCGAAGTTCGAGTACTTGTGCAGTCATCACCGCCAATACATCTAATACTTTAGCACATCTTCCGCGTTTATCTTTTTGTCAACCCTTTACAATGTCATTTCGTTGTTTTCATGCCCATGTATTCCCTTCCGTGTGTCTGGAGATTTTTGTGGTCGCCGTAATCGAATTGTTCCGCATAACGTTGGTGAGCAGACACCGGTGGCACATCTGTTTTATACCTATCTTGCAACAGTAGATACAAATCCGTGAAACAGCTTCACCTGCACGGCTATAACCAAACTTAAAAGTATTACCCCATGCATGGAAACTCACACAAGCCTACGATACCATCTATCATCTTCATAGACTACGTGCTGGTGCTGCGTACAACATTTACATGGCCGTCTAGGGTAGCCATTACAGGAAATTTGCACCGCGCCACTTTCAGCTGAGGCACCGCGATCTTGCGGCTGACAGCTAATGCATGTTACGTATCTCGAAAAACCAGGTAGCATATACCGTGGGTACAGCAGGGCGGGGATGTACGTATTTTTATCTAGAAGCTGCATTTTTCGCCCCCATCACAAGCCGACAGTGTGCTTGTTGGCCACCTGGTGTGCTTGTCGTTCACGAGAAAGAGGGGCGCGTCGACGTGTTTGAGACGAAGCCCCTAGCTCGACGCCACCAGACCAATGTTGAAACGCTCCATGCAGTCCGAGCTAGCCCAAGAGGAGCCGTGAATGAAAAAGGTGGACAGAACTCCTGCCTGGAGCAAATTTTCCCTTTTCCTGGGATAAGAAAGCCCAATCGTCTGGAATAGCATGCCAAGCAAAGTCCAGGTATCCCATTACGTGCCTAGGGTTGACGATCAACGAGCAAAGCGGTGCGGACCCGCGTTTCTGCCAGGAAAACTGCTAATTGCGAGGTGGAGATGGGACGACCCTTGTATATTCCCTTGCAACACGGCCACACGACTCTGCCTTGATAAAAAAAGCCATTGGTAATATGGATCTGACATGCAGGGATTCCTCATGTCGGTCTGTCTCATGATGTTGGAAAGACAAGGGGAGGAAAAGAAAAAGAAAAACTTCTTGGAAAGAGCGTGACACGTAGGACGGGACTGGAAATAGAGATGAGCAGCAAAAGCCTCGTATCAGGGATATTGGCAAGGCTGGCCGCAGATTACCATGATGATTACAGGCGCCAGACTGCGAAACAGCATGGCATATTAAAACAGCGATCGGCGCATTCATGAGGGCGGCGCAGCACCATCTCGTTCTGCGTCGGGCTGTAGTACTCGTCGCGGCCATTATTTCGCTGATCTGGTAATGAAACGGGCATCGCAAATACGTAAGGCGATGCGTGCGAGTCGCCGCGAGCAAGAGGCGTCCAGGTGAGGCGAACAAGCACAATCCATGTCAGTTTGCCCCTCTTAAAAACCTGAGACGTCAACGTCTCAGGTGACGGAGGGGTATGTTGGTGGGGGATAGATGAGGATTTTCTTTTTTTTTTCGACATTTGCGCAAAGCTACCCTTGTGTTGAGCAATCAAGCCTGCAGGAAGAGACGACGGAACAAAGAATCATTGTCGGGGGAAGTGGCGGGCGCTCTGGCAAACAAATGTGACGAGGCGTGCATGGGAGCGGCTAATGTGATAGTAGCTGCATCCAGCCGCTGTGGCTGCCATGTAGGTTTGTTTCTCGACGGCCTCTCTGATATTTGCCAGATGATATACAGGGAAAGTCTGCTCGTGCACGGCGCAACATATCAGGAAGAAATTCGTGGTAGAATCTTGTGCTGGCGTTCCGTCGGACACGTTCCATCCCCCCACGCGGTCTTTGATGAGACTTTGGCTATTTTATGGGGATGCTTGAGTTTTGGTCTATCAAGAGGACCGTGCAGCTCTCGGTTCTCGCTCACGAGGCTGGTTCTTGCTGGTCCATCCTTTCCTGTCAAAGAATTGAACGGCAGGCGAACCGGTCTGATGGTAAAGCCACGGCCGTCGAAATTTATTACCCGTAATAACTGCCCTCTGGCATCTGTGAATGGCGGCGCGGGACAAGGCCGTCGCGAAATGAAGGACACGGAATGATACCAGGATCACCCCAGTTGTCGATCGCATTTGCAGCCCTGCCGCATGGCCCGGTGCAACGTCTTTTTTGGCTCGATTTCCCACCCTCCGAGAATGCCAGCAAGAGTTGAAACGGCGCTATTTTACACGGTTGAAGCTCCCGTCCATGTGGGAGAGAGGCGCGATGATTTTGACTTTGGACTCTCTTTCATGTTGATCTGGGCTGGTGGTTGTGTTGCTGAGGGCCTTGTTGTAAAGCTACAATCTTAACTTCACGAAATAAGAAGCGATGTATCTGAGAAAGAGGTTAAGAATCCGATGCATTGTGTTTACTTATGCGAAATGAACCCTCTTTGCATTGACGTTGGGAGAAAGACAAACGTGTACGGTGGTGGCGGCACCAGTCGCTGCCACACGCCCCCTGTTGGATGGCCCAAAGCGGTAATAGAGCGGCTGCAGGCTCCCGCTCGTTGGTGGGAAGTTGTGCCGAGCTCTCAGCAAGCTGGGGTAGCTAAACAATTAGAGAAAAGAAAGACTGGATAAAGTGTCAGTGAATGGATAAGTTGGAGATGTTTACGCGAGGGAAGAAAACGACAGCATGGGTTGCATCATGCGATGGCACGAGGCAGTTTTGAAGCTGGCCTTTGTCAACCCGAGGGCTCAGCCGGGCGTTATTGCGACTCGACTTATGCAGTCGCTGAAACGCAGCAATGCAGGCGAGGACAATCAAGATGACTACGACTGTACTGTTTGGCAGAAGTTGATATTATTAGTATGATTTTGGCGACGCAACTGTTTGAATAGCAAAAGATGTTATTGCTACAACCCTCACGATGCATCTGGGAGCATGAGTCTGGTGCCGCACACCCCTGTTGCATTCACGCAAGCCACACGCCCCTCCCTTGATACTTCCCAGATATTGACCTTCAACCGTGTGACATCGTATCGCACTCAAATTTGTTCCCCTTTGGGGTAATAAAGTTGTAAGGACAGCGACCAAGGTGGCGGAACGGTGGCGACGGTGAGAAACTAGAAAAGCAGATATACTCAGCTAGATTGTCGACTATTGATTGTCAGTGTGTACTGCGGTTTTTATTTGCTTCTTATTCTTATTCTGTTTTGTGTGCGTTGTGTCATTCTTCAGCTGACTTCAGGTGTGTACGACTCGTGGCATTGCATCGAACGGTGGCCAAGTGTAAGACGACGTGTTGCTGACTGCGGTTCCAAGTTTCGGAAGACGGTCCTCGGAGACGTCGAAAGAACAAATGTAGAGTGGCATCGCGTATTTATCTTATTCACTTGCCGAGGCAACATGCAATGGACGAAGAGAGACTGGTTCGTGCAAGTCTGCTCTGCCTCCTCACTCACCATCAATGACAGGCCACGACCACACCCAATCAATCCGAATGACCCCCCTGCTAGCGGTTTGAGCTGGGCGTTTCCCGCACCGCGGAGCCAGCCAACCATCTGCTCGCTGTACGCGCTGCAACAAGCTGTGCAAAAGGCAGACGCCCCCCTGCAGCAGCCAAGAGCGTAGTCTCCAGCGTATGCCAACCCCCTAACTGGTCTTGCTCGAGCGCTGAATGGCTGGCAGGAAACCCCTTGCAACTGATTTGGCGCCTCGTTTCCCTCTCTGTCTCTCCACCAGTCACGCACACACCCTCATATTAATTCGGTGGCAGCCCCTCCTTGCGCTGACCAATGCCTGCTGCCCCTCTGTCTCGTCGCGGCGCTCGCGCCCGGGCTTCAACTGTGCGCGCCGCTCTCTCAACTGAGCTAGGCCCAACTAAACCAAACCCAAAACTCGTCCGCCTCCTGGCTTGCTCCAGATTTGTGCATCGACACGCCCCCTGCCCCGTCAGCCTTTTTGCTGTCCCTTGTGTGTGTGAATGGACTGTACTCTGGTTATGGTGGTAGACGTCCAAGTCGCTGTGCGATACCTACAGCAACAGAATAAAGACGATGCAAGAAACAGGTAATAAGAAATGAACAATTAACGCATCATAATGAACCATATACACCATATTTTATTTAATTTTTATTCACCGGAACTTGTAGAGGCTGCATGCTCTCCTACTCGTAGGTACTTTAGTGGAACTGTGCACCCACCCATACCGTCCACCGTCCCCTGATCCGCTCCTGCAGTCTTGCTTGCCCGCCCTTGCTATAGTGGCATTCTTCCCCTCCCCTCTAAGCCTCGCCGCCCGTCTTCATTCTGCAACACTTCTACCCCCTCCTCCTCCGTCTTTTCCTCCCGTCCCTCCTCTTCTCCTGCAACCAAGCGTTTGGCTTCTTTTTCTCACCGTATTCCTTGCGCGTTGTTGCTTTTTTCTTCAACGTCGGTTGTCCTCTTCTCTGACCGCCATTCCCTTCGCTTTTATCAGACAAGCTCCCCGTTTGCGATAGACCAGACCAAAAAAAAACGGTCCGCTCTCTTTTATACGCGACACCTACGCGCCAACCGCTTGCTTCGACTATCCAGTTTGCCAGAGCAATCGGATACCAAAGAATCGCCGACGACTCGTTCTTCTTCGACTCGATAATCGATACTCGCATCCAGGACAATTGCAAACTGCCCTCGTTGCGCCGTGCAGTATCGCCCCATTGACCCGTCTGTCGCCAAGGCCATCTTGTCCTCCACATTCTGCGCCGCCACCCAGCACTTTGTTCTGCGCATTCCAGCGACCCTCGACTTGAGCTCAACGTGGGGAATTTTTTACTCATATAAAACGACAGCTGCCCCTCTGGCTAAGGCATCAACCATGAGTGCCGCAATCGCCATGGCTCCCTCTCCTGCGCCTCACGAGCGACCTGCCGTCATCCCGGCTTCAGCTTCAGCTCCTGCGGCTCCCACAGCCAACGGCGCCACATCGCCTGCTTCACACAGATCGACACCGGCCTCAAAACAGACTGCCGCGGCGCCTACTCAAAAATCCGGAAGCAACAGTCCCAGAGGTGCATCCGCCTCTGGCAAGGGCTCTCCCTCCAGCGCGTGAGTTTTGTCCAGTGGTACAGGTAGCCAAACCACGTATTTGTGCTGACAATCTGAAACAGATCCAAGGCAGATGCTATTACCCCCAAAGTCATCATCAAAAAGGAACCTGGCTCGCCAACCATGAGCAATACGCGGCCAAGACCCCGTAAACTCGACCTTTCCAAAAACACATTGAACAATGGCTCTCCCGCCTCGGCCGTTCCACTGACCGCTAGAGATGGTCTTGGAATCCAAGAGGTCGGCCTTGCCTGTCTATCGCCCGGATTTGTCACCCAGGATCCTGTCATGAAGGAGCAGCTTCAGCGCAGTCTGAGCGTGCGCGAACAGCAGCGCAACATCATCGAGGCACGTCTGCAGCAGCAATCGGCAAAGGGCGACGGCACGCACCCTGATCGCGATGGTGCGCCTCAATTTTCCGCCAAAACCCCCGGAATGTCGGGTCACCGCAGACGAGCCCCTCCCGGCCTCTCTATTGTTGCGCCTTCTCATGAACAGTTTGCCCACGAGCGCGTGATTCAGTCTGCACCTCTGGGCCACAGCTTCACAGGCCGTCAGTACGCGGCTCCTCCATCGCGCCACGTTCCGACCCAGCCTGGCCACGGCAGCCAATCTCACATTCACCACGTCCCAGCCGTCCAGACCAGCAACCGTTTGCCTCCCATCCATGATGTCTTCCCGCAAGGACAACACGGCGACAGCCATCCCTCCGCCTACGGCTCTGCTTCGCGAGCTCCGCTTGCCTCGCCAAGCCACCACCAGTCCGCCCACCAACCGCCTCTCTCAGCCCGCCCACGAGAGTACAAGTCTGCTGAGGAAGCCCAGCAAGAACTCGCTGGTGGCCGGCCCGAACTCTTGCCCAAGATTGTGCACTATGGCGGACACCAGCCGCCCACGCCGCCTTCGCCCATTGGTGGCCGCATCAGCAGCAGCAGCAGCAGCCGACGACGAACCCGTGCTGAGTACGAGGATGGCGCCAGCCCGCCTCTTGGCCACGGCCCTACCTCTGCCCGACGCGGTCCCTTTGGCGCTGGCCGTGACAGCCCCGAATCGCAGCGCGCAAAGAGAGAAGAGTTCTTGAAACTGTGTGAACGTGCCTGGGACCTTTTCCACTCGTGAACGCACTACGGATCACCATGCTGTCTGCTCACTGGAGATGAGTCGAATGCATTTTACATTATATTTTATATTTACCACACTATTTCGCTTCTTGGAAGTTGTGGGGAGGGTATGGGCTCGAGACTGAGTCTCGGTATGATTTGACACGACTGTGTATATGACGAGGCTGTCAACTGTGCCTCTGGCGGATTAGGGGAGAACGCTGGTGTTTTCTTGCTCCGACCGTGTTTTATTTTCTCTTTGCCTATTTGGTTTTGCATGGTTGGACATTGTACAGGGTCTTATTTTATGATTTTTTTTTTTTTTCATTTCTCTTGCAAATATGAATGGGAGGTTCTGTGGCTTTGAGGAATCTGGCGCACGAGGCATATTGCTTTTCTCGTTACTCATCTGCTTGATGTTTTAAATTGCGGTACAGCAAGCAATGTGCAGAAAAGACGATTGCAAAATGGAGTACATGGACATGAAGAATTTATCCGGGACATCTGGTGCTGGAGAAGTCCTTGATGCCCATGTTTCATCTTGCGATGGTCTTTTTTGCGTATTCCTTGCGGTAGAGCAAACAGTACATTAATATACTGGTCATAATTTATATGCGTCTCTGCCGTGTCCATGTGTCTTTCCGTGCGTATGCCATGCTCCATTCAAAACAACCCTGGCCATACGCCTACTTGTTGAATCACGCTGCCATTTTGAAGTCGCGCACTCATGTACGCCGGCATCCTCCATACATCAGTGCTGCGCAATACCGTGTCACATGTTTAAAATCAAAAGATTACTATCAATCACGTTTAAAAAAAAAAGCCGGAATAAACTCCGTCAATTTCTACTTTCAAACACATACAAAAATGATATGAAAAAAAGAGAGAATGAATTGATGCTCCCAAAACGCCTGTGCTTATCGGTGAAGTTAAAAACCCCGTAAACATATACTGCTCCCCATCGAAAAATAAAGTCTCCCAAGTCGTTATGTTAAAAGAAGAAAAAAAGAGTAAGAGAACCTCTCCTACAAAAGGCTAACAAAAGAAGGTGTGTGTGTCTGTGTGTCCGACATCAAAGACCTTCAGTCGTATATAACCTTCTGATGTCATGTGTAGAAGAAGAAGAAGAAAGAAAAAGTCGTTTCTCTGAATTGCATCCAGCACGAAAGAAAAATGTGTAAATATTTCGTTGGATGCGTGCATTTTCATAGTCTCATCATCGTTGACTTTTATGGTCCGGAACCAGAAAAAAAGTCTTCTTAGAGCTGCACAGTTGTTGGCATAAATTGTACAAGCAAGAAGCTGCAAGATGTGTGGTAATTTATAAAAAAGAAGAGTAAAAGAAACCCTTCTTTTTTTAAAAGCACCGGCCACCATCAGAGCAGTCCGCCATGCAAAGGAGCATGACGGACAGTGTGTTAGAGACCCTCCTCTCCGGCCTTGCACAGTTTTACCTCGCGCACCCATTCGGACTTGAGCACCTGCGCGGCCGTCAGGCGTCGTGTGGGATGAGGGTCGAGGACGGAGTAGATGACGTTGCGACAGCGAGCCTGTGTGTCACGAGTTAGTCTTGTTCCCCTTCCTTTGTTGCCGGAAAAACCTACCCTGTGGAGAGACTCAATAGGTCCGTAGCCGTCTTCGTCGCGCCGTCCCGCGAGGTAGCGCGCGTAAAACTCGTCGTCGTCCTTTTTTGCGACGCGCCAGAGATGGCGCCCCGTGCGCATGGCCATGTAGATGACGCCGCAGCCCCAGACGTCGACGGCTCGCGCGTCAAACTCTTTATCGGTGTACTCTTCGGGGGCAATGTAGGGCGCCGAGCCGCAGAGGCCCGAGACCATGTGGGCGTCCGTCTCCCAGGCCATGCGGAAGCACTCGCCGTTGCCAAAGTCGGTAATCTTGAGGCCGCCGCGCGTCGTCAGCAGCAGGTTCTCGGGCTTGAGGTCGCGGTGGGCCACGCCCATCTCGTGGAGGTACTCGACGCCCCGCATCATTTGCTTGAAGAAGCAGTCGGCCTCCTGGACCTCGAGCTTGCCGCTAGACAGGATCAGGGTGTAGAGGTCGCCACCGGCGCAGAATTCCATCACCTCGCAGTAGTCTCCCTTGGCGTCCTTGAGCAGGTCGAGCGTGTGGATGACGTTGGGGTGGCGGAGCGACGAGGAGATGCAAAACTCGGCCGTGAGGCGCTTGCTGTACTTTTTTTCCGTCTCCTCGGGGCGGCGGCGGAACTCCTTGACGGCAAAGAGCTTCTCGCCCGCGCCGAGCTTCTTGTGGGAGATGCGCACGATGCCAAAGGCGCCGCGGCCGACAATCTCCTGGCACTTGCCGTATTTTTCGACGAGGGTGGTGGATGTGCTGTTGACACCAAGCTTGCCACCGTTGGTCGCTGCGTCTTCCTTTTCCTGACGGAGCGAGTCAACCCAGTTGGAGACGAGGGAGAGGTCGCTGTCGGGCGTAGGCTCGGCCTTTTTGCCAATCAGACTGCGCCACATGTCGGAGAGCTTCTCCTGGCGACGACTCGACTTGAGGTAGTGCTCATGGGAGCCCTGGACGTCGGGATTCGGCATGAAACGGGAGCTGCCTTCCTTGGGAGCGGCAGGTTTCGTCTGCGCCGGCGCAGGCTTGTCCTTGTCGGCGGGCTTGTCGCTGGTGATCTCCTTGATAGGCTTGGGAGCCGAGCCGTTGAGGGAGGCACCGCGGGGGCGGCCAAAGAATTCGCCATTGCCATTGGTGGTACCGTTGACAGCCAGGTTCGGGGTGGTGGCACGAGACGACTCCTTGGAAGAGAACATGCGAGTGAAGCGATCCTTGACAGAGGATTTTTCCGAGGCCTTGCCGTATTCGCTGCTGGCAGGAGAAGGGCCGTCAGCGTCCTGAGGACGGAGACCGGGGGACCTCTTTACGCCATCAGAGGACTTGATGGAGGAAGGCTTGGAGCTCGGAGCAGAGCTAGGTTTTGACTCGGGCATTTTTTCGACTGTGTGAAAGAAAAGATGTTGGTTCGAGAACGGGTATATGACGTGAGTCGATTTGCAGTGGGTGGCGAGCGGTTGACTTGGTGGTTGGCCGCGTCAATGGCAAGAATATGGGTTCGGTCGATCGAAAACCGGCGAGCTGATGCGAACGCTAAACGCGCAGGACGAAAGTCACGGATGACAGAGAGGAGCGTATTGTGCGCGAGACTGGGTGCGGGCTTTGGAAGAGCAGACGCAATCCGCAGTGGACGAGGCGAGAAGGCGGCGCGCGCAAAGTAAGCGAATCGAGAGAGGCGAAGAGCGCAAAGGAGCGCAAACGCGCAGAGGACGCCGTGTCGGCGTGTCAAGAGGCTTGGGCGAACAAAATACGAGTGCGTTTGACTGTCGCCACAGAACTAGCTGGTGGTTGGACAGAGGAAGACGGCGAGCAGTCGGGCGAGAGCGAGAGCGCGGGTCGGAAACGGAAAGCCTAGGCGCCAGAAGGAAGTTGTATACGGGAATTGGAGGATGAGAGTTGATGGGACGAAAGAGGCGACGGGACGACGAGAAGAAAGGGTGCAGAAGATATAAAGAGGTCAAAATAGGAGAGAAAAGGAGAATTAGGTTGTAGGAGGCGCAAGCCAAGCAAAGTTTGGAGAGGAAAAAAGAATCGAGGCGCCTCCACGTTGGATGGCTGAGAGGGTTTAACAGAGGCGGGCTCTTTGAGGAGCGGCGGTGCCAGGGCATTATTAAGAGGAGCCAGCAGGTGGTGGATGGTGGTGGATGGTGGACTGGCTGGTGGTGCCAGGAGGGGTGGAGGCAAGCGGGTTAGCGGGCGGGCTGGCAGCCTGCGCTGTGGCAGGCGGGCAAAGAGGACAAGGGTACAAGAGGGTACATGCAAGTGTAGCTACAGAGAGAGACGGAGGGGGGTGCACGAAAAGGAAAGAATGAAATAAAAATAGAGAGACTAGTTGAATGGTGTCTAAGGACTGAGGAATTAAAAGAATTAAAAATAAAATAAAGACGAGGGTTCACAAGACAGTGTTTTGGGGCAGGTCTAGATGTGGCCGAGTTGCTGTACAGAGTAACAAGACAAGCACAAGCAGTGAGGGCGACCCTTCTGAAAGGCACACGGGTACGCAAAAGGACATTGGACCACTGTATAGAAAAAAAATTCAAAAGTTCATCAGTGGTCGGAGGCGGACGGCAGACGCTAACAGACAAAGTGGAAGGCGGAAGGGTACTCGGCACTACTAACAGAGGCACACACACTCACGGTGAGGGATTACTGGGAACGGCACCACACTGATAAAAGAGACGGACAGCACAGAGGCAAAGAGGGCAGAAAGCGCATGATTACCTGGGTACTCCAACTAGTGCAATAGGGCACAGATGCACTATCGCCCGCTACAAGCCGACCTGCAGCTATTCCCGCACTGCCCCAGGTATCTCCCGCTAGCTGCAGTGGAGAGGGGGCCGAAGGAGGCGTCGCGCCGGAGCATTGCGGACCTGCGCTGCTTTGTCAACCATGCTGCCCTTTTGCCGTTTCCAGCTGCTGGACAGTGTCTGCTCAGCAATACCCCAATCTGGCATGGCTCATCTCGACGTGACGAGTAATACTGCCAACCAACATGCACCCCCAATTAAGTGGCCGCTGCCAGTGAATCGCCACGCCACAGCCACTGTAGTAATTTCGCAGTGACAGCGCCAGGCCACGGCCCAATAGGGCACGCACCCCCCGCTGCAAACTGGCCACTGCACACTGGCCACTGCACACTGCACAGCGTCCTTGTCCACCGCCGCGCCGCCCACTGCCCACTGCCCACTGCGCCTTGCTGGTGCTCTGACTGCCAAGACTTGCCTCGCCCCAGTTCCATCGCTCATCGTCAACGCCCAGCAAACAGCAACACTGCCCTGTCCCCGTTCATCCAATCCCCTCTTTCAACATACCAAAGGTTCCAATACACGCCTCGCCGCCATGCATGTCTTGTGTAGCCCAAACACTTCCATCCTGCGAAATGAGAAAACATGGGAATGCCAAGACGTCCGGCCTCAACAACAGATCGGGACCCTGCTCCCCGCATGCCCGATGCCACGCTTCTAGACCGTCCCTGTATTAGCAACGTAGGATCCGGATGAGCCAGACAAACCACATCCTTCCCGGCATGGACCGAGCAAGATGACTACATGTTTCTACTCGTTTGACATCAATCATCAATGCCACGGCAGGGCGAGACCGATATGCTGCCCACCGTCGGCTGTTCGCAAATCTCTCTCTCCTGCTCGGCACCCACGGCTTACATCCAACCACTGGCGTCCCGATACGCGATTCCAGCCAGGTTTTTCTCACCAAGAGCCGAACTCTACTGCAAACTTTTGTCATCCCGCGCCATTGCATCCGGTAGCCAATGTTGTCAGCTGCACCGGTGGCGGCTAATCCCGACTCTTACACATGGCTGCAGCAAGAGGCCCGGCCCCCAAACATCTCACCACCGTCTGCATCATATTCCCAATACTCCTGCCCTGTGCGACAATGTACCAGGTATTATTAGCTCTGATTGTTTTACCGAGCCCTGTTCGCTGCGACGGAATGCTTCTCTGGCATGGTCTACGCCCGTCCAAAACGTCCCAGACATGCAGCGCGTGCATGCAGGACCACGATCTCGCCTGCCTTTTGCGACACTCTGTCTTACACGTTGCAGCTATATGAACCAAAAAAAGTACAAGGTGAACCTGTTTCGGACCCGGCTCGCCGGTTCCTTGTCACCACTGCAGTTACCTCAATGTCTCGCCCTGCCCTGTCACGGCACCGTCGAAGCCCTGCGTCCGAGGGTCTAGGCTCACGCAAACTGTTCCAGCTAAGCTTATTAGACGCAACCCGGACCAGATGCACTCTTGACCACGACGCTGGAAAAAGGGCCCAGACTCGGCTAGATCCCTCAACAGAAATCTCCCCCAAAAGAACTACTGAGCAATATGTCGCGGAAATCTCGCCAATTGCCTCCCCCCAAAATCCCCTATTCTGACAGATCAGCATGTCCATACACCACTAGCCACAAGAATTCAGAAAAAAGACCAATGACAGCCGACGGCACTAACACGAAAATGAAGAGGGCTGGAGGCGCTTGCAGAGTGGTGCTAGCAGCCTCGGCGACGTCACTACGCGGGGCATGCGGCATATTCAGCAAGCACTACGAGCCACGACGACAGCCCATCCACCACTAAAGCCAAATTCCAGGTGCCGCTGCTCATTTTATTTGGTTCGTATTGTCCTTGGCGTCCTGCAGCTCTCACGCAGACGGTTGCAGATGAGATCCGCCGGCGACCACCCCCATGCACGTACACCGATGTTTTGCTGCCCCGAGCTTTGCGATCCGGGCATGCCAATAAGGACGACCACTTGCCACCACCCACACCACCACACACCAAAACGCCATACGAGAAGCCAAATATTGAAGCTGACAGCCCGAAGCGAAACCCTTGCCCCGGCTCCGTTGTCCCTGGTAGGGTAAAAAGATGTGTGGATATGACGAGATGGATCCCAGATGGAGCCAAGACAGACCCTGTCAAAATTTGTGCTGGGTAAGCCTTTGTCAGTATTAGTGAAGTTGAAGCGATCGGCTCAAGGTATCAGAAAAAAAGAGGCGCTCGACTTTTGGGTCGTTAGCCAGTAAAGGGAGGTTCCCGTATGCAAGCCTCCTGGAGGCCTCGATGTTCACGCACACACACACGCAACGCCTTTGTGTGCCCTTTGAAGACCACTGACCGCCTCTCAGCGTCTTTTCGGCACGATGCCCATCGCCAGCAACAAAAAAACCAGCTTCGCGGCTAGACTTGCTTTGTTCACTGCCGTTCGTTTCAGCATCCCATCAACATCTGACTGAACGCCTCTTTGTCGATCCACGTCAACTGACCAAAACTGCTGTTTGATAATCCTCATTTGCACATCGGCCACTGCAATTTCGACTCTTTGCTCAGGGTGCTTGCCCTACAACTTTGGCCCCCAATAATAAGAGGTCCTCGTCCCTCACTCACAACACAACTCGGGTCCATTTCCCACGCTTGGCCACAGTTGCACTAGACTCTTGCCATGTTGCGAAGCCACCACCGCGTCCAATATCATATCAGGCTGGGGGGGAGCCACCCACCTGGACGCCGTTCGCTCCCGCTAGCCTGCCCCTCTGCAACAGCCCTCGCATGCCTCCCAGAACCCTAGCTGACCCTCTTACGTCCCCCCCGTCCGTGTCCGCATCGGCTTGCGTTGCCGTCTTGGCTCGACGCATGGCTTTTGCGTCAGGGCTGCTCTATTGTAAAACGCCACCGACTCGCTGGCTCTCGTTGACCCTCGGCAACTGCACCAGCAGCAACCAGCAGCACAGGTCTGCGTCCGCGGTTCGGGCTGGCATCCCCACAAGCATGCAAGCCCTCTGTGGAATCCTTCACATGGCTCGCTGGCCGCTGGTTTTGATTAAAGGCCAAGATGTGTGAGGCTGAATTTTGGCCGTTCCGGTTTTGCCTTGCGTCTTGGATTGCAGCGTGGCGTCGGCAGCCTCGCACCACTCCTCCATATTCCCCGTCATGGACGGACATGAAGCCGTCTCTGGCAAAGGGCACATCGCGACTCAGACATACATATGACATGCACCATGTTGCAAGAGTATGCATGTAAAACGCACAATTCACACTGACCGCGCGTCGGCTGCGGGTTTGTTTAAGCTTGCCTAGCTCGTTTCGCGCGTTAGAACGGCCGTGGGCAAGATTGGCACAAACGGCAGGTCCCTTGGACTGCGACTACATCCGTTGCATTTTGATATGCTGTCGAGCATGTCTCTCTGTAGCACCAAAAAGCAGGGTCACTTTTGCAGTTGAGACAGCGCGCCGGCCGTAGGAGGCGCGGCGTGCGTCACTATGCCCGCCATTGCATTCTTCCCCCGCCATCCATTGGTGTAAGTGCAGAACCCCTAGCGCAAGCTGGTGATGACAGTGACGTAGTAGCCTGCAAGTCGTGGCACAAGATGTTATCGCCCAACGGGCGCCATGTTTTTTTGAAAGGCTCGCTCATGGCCAGAATGGGAAATTATTCAACCCCAGCGAGAGACATGGCAACTGCATCCATTCCCCGACTCACTTCGCAGGGCCGAATTGGCTTGATCTACACGGTCATTCGGGGGATTGCATGCCAGAGCCGCTTCAGCCGGCTGCACATCTCTCTTGTTCTGTAGAAGAAACAACGTGTTTATTTACGGGGAAATCTGTGCCCTAAGGTAGAAAATCGCGCAGAAAATGTAAATCCATATCGTCACTGGCGGAAAAGAATGCTTTCGCCGCCCAGCCAACAAAGCAACAACGGACTAGACGTATGCAGACGCCGAGCTTTTTGCTTTCCCCGCACTGCTCTTCAACAGCACACACGACAACATCACACGGGTTGCCGCCCCTCCACACTTCCCATCAGACTGGCTCGGAGAGCAGAGGGAAACCTACGTCACTTGTGCCAATATCAACAGCTGAGTAAATGACCTTGAAAAAAAATCTCCGCCTTGCCTTTTTTTGTTCGCGAACAAAACCGGCATTCCTAGACGGGAAAGAGGGATGGACACCGCGCGACCCGGGGCGGACTTTCGGGGCCCCGGGAGCCGGAAGGGGCGCCTGCTTATTACACACTCCGACGACAACTCACTGCGCAGTTGAGGAATATCAGCGCAGCCCGCGCCATGTAGTACAGAGTGGGAACAGGGCTATCCGAAAATATCTCGCTCATATGGTGCCCGTCATTTAGTTGATCTCATTTCTGCCCAACTGCAGCATCAGCAGGAGCCGCAGCAGCGGCATCAAGCCCACACACAGCCTTCTCCCCCCTCCCGAAAGTTGCCATTGCCTCTCGCAAATTAGTGATATAATCGGCGTTTGTGGCGGAAGGGTTAAAAGATTAAGCTTGCGGGGTTCCGCGGCGCGATGTGCCATGTGAACAGACAATGAAGTTAAAATAAATACAATCAAAAACTCTGTTCCTAGTCTTGCCACTCCAGCGAAAACAATTACATCGTACAGCAGCCCGTAAGAACATTGCTTCTGACATTTAAGCCAGAGAAATAAAAAAGATTTGCCAAGAAGATGGTGGAGAGATTATTTCCGGGGTTGCCGCCTATGGTCACATTTGTTACCGCTGTCGGAAAACGTCAGACTCCTGAGTCTGGCTGTAGACAAAAAAGCAGGATATCAAAGTTTGTCCATGCCCTTTCTCTCATCGCCGATTCAGATCGAAAACCTAAAGACCAAATGATAACGAAGAGAAGAAAATCTCTCATTGTATTTGCTTGCCTAGATGAAAATAGCAGAACCTTGCGATGCCGAGAACCCCTTCGCGATGCCGAGAACCCCTTCGCGATGCCTGCAGCCCAGAATATGCCCTCTTGGCAGGGAGTCACAGCAGGAATCGAATGAGTATCCACTCGGGAGGCCGCCCGACACAATCCCAGTTTTTGTTTCGCCTTGTCATTTTTTATTTGTCTGCCTTGCAGACATTGCAGCTGCATAATGTGATATGCACGAGGGCTGGTAGCGTTGCCATATCTGCCTGCATAACGGGCTCCAACAAGAACGTCCTCGCTCTTCTTCTCCATTCTGTATAAAGAAAACAAATACCCACTGATTTCCCAGTAAAAAAAGGCGGCGTGGAAAGCGTTCATTCCCGGCGGCAGCGGGCTATGTATTCCGGGACGGGGGGGGCGGGCAGACGGGGTGGGTTAACCATGCAGCGGAAACCTGAAGCAACGACGTCCTCCCGCAAATCAGACGAATTTAGATGGAGTCCTGCCAGACTTCCTGGGATAAATGTACACACAATAATTGGAAAGAAGGAGATGTGAAATGAAAAAAAGCTCTCCACAAATATGCACGTACAGCTCATCACATTTCGCCATCAGAGGTGTACCGGCTGATACAAGGCCAAAAAACCACGCACCAGGAGAAGAATGAGGTAAAATATTGGCAAAAAAGCAGGGTATCTGAATAAATAAAAATAAAAATAAAAAGCAATATATACAAAGATAAACATTTCGTCACCAACCACCCGCCCCCTGCAGCAGAAGCGGGAGGCGTTCCCCGGGCACCCGTTCCCATCCCAGCCTTACCCGTGCCCTCGCCCGCGATCCTCGTTGGCCAACACAACCCCGGCCGCATGGCAGCATCAACGCACATCAAACTTGAACGCGGGAGAAAAAAAAAACAAGACAGAAAATAAGAACAAAAAAAGAAGGCAGATGCAAAGAAAAGACACACACCGACAATTCTCTGCTCCTGCCAGAAATATGCGGTGCGACGGACGCGATGAGGACGAACCGGGTAAACCAGGCTGGCCGTTGTCAATATATTGCACGCCATTCGTCAGCATCTCATACCCAGCATATGTTTCATTATCCAATGGAAAGATATCAATTGACCGAGTTTCTCAGCCATCCACCACCACCTTTTCTGTTTTCCCTTTTCTCCTCACCATGCTGTGCAACGCAGCCTCTGGACCGGGGTTTGGAGCAGGCAGGCAGGCAGGCATGTAAGTCGAACCATGCACACACACACACACACCTCGTCTGGGCAGACAAGGTAACCATGGCGCATGACAAGTCGGCCCGCGGGATATATTTCCTGTGTCACAGTAGAACAAGAACAGAAAAAGACGCAGAAAAAGGAGGCCACGCACAAAACGGTGAATCTGCGTCGGGCGTGGCGTTTTCTTGGCCGTCCTCGTGCGCGCTGCTGTGCGACCTCTGGGCGCTGCAGCTCGGCACGCTCCGTGCCGGGCCTTTTTCTTCTTCTTTTACCACAGTCTCCCCGTCTCTCTGCCCTGTGTTCTCGTGGCCCTGTTTTCCTCTGGGCGCTCAGGACGGGGTGGACGCCTTTTTCGAGGTCAGACCGCCCAAAAACTGCCGCAGCGAAGCCTGCGGCGAGGTTGCCTCCTGCGTCTTGCCGTTTTCCTCCTTCTCGGTAGAGGCGGCAGCTGCAGGCGCTGCATCTGCGGCAGAGTCCGCCGCCGCAGTGGCCGCCGCCTCATCGCTGGTGTTCTTGGGGGCGCCCTCGGCCCCCGCAACCGCGCTGACCTCGCCGCCGTCGCCGCCGAGCTCCGCGGGCTTTCCGCCCTGCGGCGAATCAGACAGGCCGAAGCGGGCGGCGAGACCGGCGAGCTTGGCTGTGCCCGGAGAGGTGAAGTGGTTGTGGAGGTGCTCGCGCGTCTCGCGCATCTGCTCACGCACAGTCGATCCCTCGTCGCTGGTACTATTCTTGGGCGGCGGCGGCGCGTCCCCCTCGGCCGCGGCCGCGACCGCGCTGACTTGACCTACCTCGCCGACCTTGTCGCCGCTGAGCTCCGTGGGCTTGGCGTCCTGCGGCGGATCCGCCAGGCCGAAGCGCGCGACGAGCCCTGCGAGCTTGGTCGTGTTCGGCGAGGTGAAGTGGTTGTAGAGGTGCTCGCGGGTCTCGCGCATCTGCTCGCGCACCGCCGCCGCCGAGGAGATGGTGCCGTCGACAATGTTGCCAAACGACTTGAAGTGGTCCGTCTCCTTGACAAACTTGGTCAGGTACATGATGGGCCGCGTCGTCGGGTTCTCGCGCAGCCGGTCCATGATGGCCTGCTCGTAGGCGCGGTCGTAGATGTTGTAGTCGACGGCCGTCGGCGAGTCGGCCACCACGTCGCCGGCGTCGTCATCGTCGTCGAGGTAGAAGGCTTGCCGCGAGCTCGTGCCGATGCCCAGGTACAGCGGCTCCTGGTCGCCAATGTCCTTGGCGTGGCCCTTGCCGGCGCCGTCGCCCTCGGTGTCGTTTTCCCGGTTGCTGTCGTCGCTGCTGCCGCTGACGCGGGTGCGCTGTCGGAGGACCTCCCGTCGCTGGGCGAGCAGTGACTCGATTTCTTCCGCGCGCCTCTTTTCTTCGGCGGGATCAAATGTGCCTTCTTCAATCTCTTCAGCGACAGTTGGCGTCGCCGCGCGCCGGTCTGCTAGTAGCGCCTTGAATTTCGTAATGGCCTTGAGAACGCAAAACACATTATCCATTTTTCTCGTAAAAGCACGGCTGATTTCCAGCTCGTTGGGCGGTTCAATCTTGTGTGCGCAGTTCTCCTCTTTAGAAATTAGAGTGTCTGTGCCGTCTTTGGTAATCCATGGGTGTTCCTATATTTGGTCAGTAATTGTCAGGCGCCCTAAGGAGATTGTCCATACACGAAGCTCTGCCATTGTGATGCGCTTCTCAGGGTCCTTCTCAAGGAGTCTGCGCATAACATCGGCGAATACTGGGTCCTCATCATCGGGGATTTTGGGTTCTTCTGTCTGAATAGCCTTGTACATGTCCAGCACGCTGGGCCGATTGAACGGGATCTTGCCGTAGCGAAAGCAGTACAAACATACTCCCATGGACCAAATATCGGCGGCAGTGCCAGACACTTCATCGTGCGGGCTGCACAGCTCTGGCGCCAAGAATGCAGGCGAGCCGGCCGATTTTTTGATCTTCATCCCGTCAGGCTTATCAAACATTTCTGAAACGCCAAAGTCGACAACTTTGAGCGTATCGTCTGCTGCCACAAGAAGGTTGTCTGGCTTGATGTCACGATGAATGATGGATTGTGAGTGCACTAGTGGGATCGTCAGCACGGCATATTGACCATCACGAGCAAATTCAAACTTACAATATTCGATGGCAAGTATGAGATCGCGAAAATAGTATCGGCATCCATCATCACTGTATGGGTCTGCGTGATCGTCCAGGCCGACCTTCATGCTGACACCTTTTTTGCACATTTCCAGAACCATGTACAGTGAGTCCTCTTCCGGGTCATCCAGAACCTCGATAAGCTGTACGAGATTGGGATGATGCAGCTTCTTCATGATGGCCACCTCTTCTCTAATGAGGTGCAGCGCATCATCCTTCTCCCCGGGCTGCTCCCCGCCAAGCTGCGGCGTCAGAACTCGACCGTTGCTGCGAGTTCGCAGGGGCTGTCGCCTAGGACGACCCTGAGGCCCGCGACGCAAAATCTGAGATTGCGCGCGTTTTCGTAGGCGTGATTTGGAAAATTCTTTGACAGCCTAGTTGGAGTCAGCTTCAAAAATCTCAAAAAACAGGATTTTAAAACAAATCGCATACAAATTCGGTACCAAATTGGTCAGTCGCAAGGTGAACAGCGCCGTACGAGCCACGACCAATTTCTTCGATGATGGTGTACTGGTTAATCATATGATAAGTCCTCCCATCATCATCGTCGCTTGCATATTCCACGCGAGCATCCAGGGTTTCCTGTCTTGTTAGCTTCATAGGTATGGCTTTTGCTTTCATCCGCTCCAGCATACCTTGACCTCATAGTGTGCGCTAGGCTGCCGTATATGCTGCCTTGCAGGACTCTGGAAGTTTTGCAGCCCGGGAGGATCGGAGCTACATGGGGAAAGTGGTCAGCCATGCAGCCCAGTTCATGGATCGGCCAATCTACTCACGCATTGGTGGGCAGCAGCGGTCTTTCGGACACCAGCTCCGACGACAGATCTTGGGCGGAGTCGTTGTTCAACGACAGCGCAGGTTCACTGCGCGGGGATGTAATGGTAGGCGGCGGGGCCAAATCTGCGACAGCTGCCTCGTCCATACTGCTGGTACAGGCTTGTGGCATACGCAAAGCTGTTGACTTTGGCGCAAAGTGCGTAGGCGCGGGGTAAAGCGACGTGATAGAAATAACGTCTGGCGAGAAAGTTTCGCGCCCGGCAACGTGGGTGCGTGTAACAGTAACGGGCTTTCTCAGCCTCGACCGTTTTCGTCAGTCAGCAGAGAGGGGTCCTCTGTGGTTCTAGAACATCTATCGCCAGCTCGCACGGGGATACGTGAAGGGTGCTGCTCAGAATAGCCTTGTCGAAGAACGGGAAAGAGGAGTTATCCGAGGAAGAAGGAAAAGGAGCTGGATCGCTCTGATGCTGCGGGATGGTGTTTTTGTGACTAGCATTTTACACGAACGGTTGGTTTCATTGGCGAGTCGGCGGGCGAGGCTAGCAAGCTAGGCACAATGGAGCCGGGGCACAGCAATCATACTTTAGCTGGATTTATTGAATTGAAGTTAATTAATAAAATAGTCTTATTCTCATCTATTCTTTGAAAAGAGACTAATTTCAAAAATCAATAAAGGCTAAATGAAATCTGCATCACAATCAACACCTCATCCCATTTCACTGTTGCTTGCACCGAGTGATGACCCCTCCATGTTCTGCGCCGCCACAGCGGGACGCGCCACAGCTACCAGTTAGGCCACGACCTAACTGCCACACCTCCCGCTGGAGGTCCGACATGCGACACCATTTCCCATCACGAATTCAAGACCCGCGATTGCCCATATACCCGGCCCGTCAGCCCTACGAAATCAACTAGAAACGAACAAACTGCCATTTTCCCTCTCGGTACAGCCTCATAACTCGCCGCGCCAGCCTCGGCGGCTCCTCTCCCCGCCATCATGACTGTCTACTCCTTCTACATCTTCGACCGCCACAGTACGCAGCAGCCCTTCGAAGCGCCGGCGCTCGCCTCCCCGATTTGCCCGTGACCTAACGTCCTCCCTTCTCTAGCCGAATGCATATACTCGAAATCATGGCTCCCCGCCTCCGTCACGCGGCCCAGCTCCAGCGCCGGCGGCACCACGCCTGCGGTCGCCTCCGTGCCCGCCGCGCCGGTCAACATGACCTCGTCCGACGACGCCAAGCTCATCTTCGGCACCGTCTTCTCGCTGCGCAACATGGCGCGCAAGCTCGGCGGCGACGACGACGCCTTCATCAGCTACCGCACGGGGCAGTACAAGCTGCACTTTTACGAGACGCCCGCCAACCTGCGCTTCGTTCTCCTGACCGACACGGCCTCGGCGAGCATGCGCAACGTGCTGCACCAAATATACATAAACTTATGGGTTGAATATGGTTCGTGGCTCGCTGGGATTCTACGACTCTACGGTGGAGGACTATCGCTAACATGGACTATGCAGTCGTCAAGAATCCGCTTGCGCCGGTAGAACACAAGGGCGGCGACGGTGTACAAAACGAGCTGTTTGAGTTGGGTCTGGACCAGTTTATTCGTGGTTTGATGTGATTATTGCATTGCATGAGCGAGTGCATTTATGCCGCGGTTCCGTTGTCTGGACGTTCAACGTGCAATGGGCACCACAACACCCCCAACCGTCGCGTACTGTCGACCCTACCAGCCAATGCAGGCCACAATCTCGTGTGGCTCTCACGCTCGGCGACAGCTGCTAATGACGATAGCGGTGTCGTTAAAAAGCCTTTCGCTCCCGAGGCTACGGTGTCGAGACAGTTCAGCCGACTGTTCATTGACGAGCAATCTTTGGAATTATATAATGGCATTGGGAAACGTATATACCATGGCGGAAGCATAGCAACGTAAAGCGACAGGCCAAGAAGTTATGATAGACGTACGATATGATCAGTTACACTGGCATTTTTAATATTACGATACTAGACATGGCCACTGTGGCATATATTCGATCTTATCAGAACCCTACTCGTCAATAAAGACGTAGCTTCTACTGTTAATTACAACATATACTGTACAAATGAGTATGGGCGAGACTTCTGAGTCCCTTATTTCTTCTTTCCACGCCCCTTGGCCGCCGTCTTGGCCTTTTTCGCCGGCCGCTCCGGCTCCTCCTCCTCGTCCGCCCTCCTCTTATTCTCCATGCGCTCCCGTTTCGCCTCGCTCACGCCATTCTCCAGAATCTCGAAAAACTCCTCCTCCGTAATCGTCTCCAGCTCCAGCTCATTAATCACCTGCAGCTTCTTGGGGCCCGCGCGGTCGCCGAGCACAATGTAGTCCGTGTCCTCGAGCTTGCTGACCACGTCGCCGCCGTACTTTTTCGCCGTCGCAATGGACGTGACGCGGTCCATTGTGTTGAAGGTGCCGGTGAAGAGCAGCTTGACGCCGGCGAGGCACTTGGGCAGGCCCTTGGGGATGGTCTTGCGGCTGGCGGGGTTGAGTGCGGCTTTGATGCTGTTGGTCTTGGCCTTTTTGGGCGCGGGCTTGGCTTTCTTCTTCGGAGGCTGCCCCTCTTCCTCCTCTTCCTCCTCTTCTTCGTCCGCCTTCTCATCGTCGTCGCCATCGTCATCATCACCCTCCTCGTCTTCGCCGTCTGCCCAGGCGTGTTTGTTATTATCAAGAGGCCGCTTGGCAGTCTCGCGTGTGCTGGCCTTGTTCAGGGCAATCTTGTAGATGCACATCTCAACTGCAACATGACCGCCCGGGCCGCCCTCCAGTCGACCTGTGGCTGCTTTAGCGCTGCATCAAATGAACGCAGGGTCGTCGATCATATACATACCTCTGTACAACCCTTCGTCGTCGAGGTTGTGTTCGAAATTGTACTCATCCACATCACCGAGTGGATTCAGTCGTTCAGCGAGGCGGACCATGAGCTTTTTGGCGGCCTTGTTGGCCGCATCTCTGTTGTCGTAGACTTCTGGCTCCTGAAGACCTTCCTTCCGCTCGTCATCATCCCACACAAAAGTGGTAATGGCGTAGAGTGAACGTGCGGGTGCCATTTCAGCAGGATTGTCAAATTACGCGTCAAATATCACTGGCTTGCCTTGAATATCTCCGATTGTATTTTTTGCAAGAGGAGAAAATCGCCGACGCGTCCTGCGACTCAATCAACAACACTCAAGGCAAATCAGGCTGCGTGCTGGAGCACCCCCACAATGTGCTGGGCAGGAAACGTGGGCTGGCGAACACAGCGACTCTACTTCCGGCTGGGTGATTTTATTACTGTAATTTTCTGTGCACTCTGTTACACTGGCATAGAATACAACAGCGAATAAGATTAACAAATAAATAATGGATTAAAAGAATTCTGAATTAATTGCTATTCGTAGCGTAAAGTCAATAGTAAATAACGATAACGGCGCCGGGATCCATTCAATCCTCTAATGGAAGGCAGGGTATTTCGACCCCGGCAATTCTCGCAAACACACAAATATTTCGGATCTCCAGCCCCGGATCAAGGCCGTTGCAAGCAGCTCGCGTGAATCGTTTATCGGTCGTAGATGACCTGCTGGACCTGGGGGTAGAGGCGGACCATCTCCTGGTAGAGCTCGGGGTGGTCGTTGACCATGACCTGCGGGTCCCAACCAGCAGCAACAAAGATGGTCTCAATACCGCTGGAGATGGGAGTCGTGAAGATGTTGGCAATCTGGAAGCCGATGAGGAAAGAAAAGGCCATGACGACAGGCGTGAAGCCGCCTCCTTTGTTGTAAGCAGGGTCGCTGACGTGGAGATAGATGTACGCGAGCAGGGCGCAGGCGTAGCCGACGAACAGAGCACCAAAAGACAGAACAGGTCCGATGAGGCATTCCTGAGAGAATGTGTTAGCATATATAGGCCAAGAATTGTTAAGATAGAATGCGAGCTTACGTTGACGAGGGCATCGATACCACGGTCCTTGATCATCTTCCAGGTGTCCTTGGCCGCGGCAATGTACTTCTTGCCGTACAGAGCGATGTGAGCATAAGCATAACGGTTGACGAATTCCACTGCCCACTCGATGATGCCGAGAAGGCACTGGAGAACGCAGAAGAACGCCATGCCAATGAAACCGCCGATACCGCCATCTTGGCCGGACTGCTGGCGAGCGACTGAGCAGAGCTGGCGAAGGAACTGGATAATGGCGACAATCAAGCTACCAAGCGCAATGGAACCAAAGCTGTAAGTCAGAGCACGCTTGGCTGAGCTGCGAGTGGCGTCTTTGGGGAAGTTGTGAACAGCAAAGTACCAAGCGCCGTAGACACCGCAGATGATGGTGTGGATGGTGTTCTTGAGCCACTCCGTAATCCAGTAGCTGGCAAAGGTAATAAAGGCAATCAAGCCGATGACAGTTCCCTTACTGCAGCCGGAGCCGTTGGGACCACAATGGGGGTTATCAGCCGACGGCTGCCAGCGAACGTAGATGCCAACCAGTGTCGCGGAGAACCAGGCACCGAAAGCGGTGGCCAAAAGACCACCGATGAAGCTGACAATAAAGACATGGCCGTACTTCTTGCTAATATCGATGCTGGTGCGGAGCATGAGAGCCGAGAAGGGAATTCGAGGAATCCAGGTCCAAAAGGCAAACGCGGTGAAGACGGCAAAGAGTAGGAAGACGATGCCGGCGGAGTAGTACTTCATGTACAGATAGTAGATGGCGGTGCCGAAGGCGAAGATTAAGTTGAGAATACCAGTGACCCAGATGAAAGCCTTGGGGAACGTGCGCGCAAGAGCGAGATAGGCAATCGAGAGAACAAAAGCAGAGCCGAGAGCACAGCCGAAGAGAATCAAGGTGTTGGAATTGATCGAGAAGGTATTGTCATCATAGATGCCTTTACCAGCGTTGCCAGAAACATAGCCGCGAAGAGCAATTACGGAGACGGCGACATAACCAGCAAAGACGAGGAGGAACTAAGGCCTGGTTAGCATGTGAAGGAGCAGCGATTCGGCGCCATGCGTGTGTCGTGAATGGACTGCCAGCGACATACCAAGATACCAGCCCACAAGTCGTTGTACTTGGGCTTCTCAATCTTAAAAGCCTGGTCAAAGCCATACTTCTCATCATTGGGTTGAGGAGGGTTGTAGCTGTAGGGAGGAGGGGCGCCGTAGTTGTAGCCGCCGCTCTGGTTGTATCCGCCCTGGTCGTAGCCTCCATTCTGCTGCTGAGGCGGCGGCGGCTGCTGCCACTGCCCCTGGTTGTACTGCTGCTGCTGACCATTGTACTGCTGCTGCTGCTGCTGGCCGTTGTATTGACCATTGTACTGGCCGTCGAACTGCTGCGGCGCGCGGTCGTTGCCGCCGCCATTGAAGTACTTGTCGGCCTCACCCATTGCTGCGGCGGGCGTGCTGCGGTCGTCGCGCGGCGAAAGAAAGAAGCAGGGGGCGTTGTCGCGGGTGGTGGCTGTGTTCGGGAATTAGAAATCGATCGCAGCGAGAGGCTCGTATTTGCGCCAAACCTATTAAAGAAGCGCGCCAGCAAATTTATTTGCCAACTAAACGGTGAAAGATAAAGAAAATAAAAAAGAATGACGCCTCTGCAAGCAAAAGGATGCAGAGAGAAAGTACAAACCACGACGCGGGGAGAAAGCGCACGGCGAAATGGCTAGAGGCAGTGCTGGAATGCCAAGGTCGGGAGGACAGCAGCTTGTTGCTGGGCGAGAGCGGGACAAGCTTGCGACCAGGATTAGCGTCACCAAGAAAACTATGGACTGGGCCTCAATTAGCTTGGCGTGCAGCTTGTGTCTCTTGTTTTTTTCTCTCTGATACTCTTCCCTGGCCTGAGGGTTCCCCCCTGGTTCACCTCCCTCTTTACCGCTCACGCCGCTGTCCCAGCAGAGCTCTTCCTCCTCCCCAAAGCCGGAACCGAGTCGATGGAGACGCACGTACATGATCAACAGTGCGCAAGCTGTTTAACTGGCTGCTATGCCGGTAGCTTCCCTTTAGCTCGGGAGCTAAGGTTCTGAGGTGGGCGTCATAGGCCCTGTACAGGGCCAGCCACCAGCTTCAAGCTCTGGCTCCGAGAGGCTTTGTGTGGGCCACTGCGATTGACTGCCGGGGACCGGAAATTGGCTGGTCGCTTGGAGCCACCGTGCTGGGTGGTGAGGTCATACATGTGCCATTTTTCAGCTGCCTTGGTGCTGTCTTGAGTGTACTGATGTGCGATGGACTTGTAGGGATTGCCTGTCCATCGTGTGTGGCTTCGCGCCGATCGATTCGTCTGGCTTCCGAATAACTAATTCGCTCTTCATTCTTGAAACACCACCATCGTCCTATTGTCGATCCCGCTGCTGTACAGATTGCTCATTGTCGTTTTGGTAGCCTTGCACAGGCTTTGCTTTCGCGTTGCGCTTGTCTCAGCACTGGTCTGCTCCACCAACATCTCAGCTGTACCAGTGTAAACCAGATTTATACTTTGTTAGTGACGTCTCAGGATCTCGCCGTTCAGGCTCAGGCCGGAAAGTCATCCGTGAGGCCAAGGCAATATGAAGAATTGAAAGAAAAAAAAAGATAAAAAAATCACAAATTGTGACGACTGCATGATGCAAAATTCCCCAGTGTGCCTTGTTTTCTCCATACGGCAAACGGGTACAATCGGGGCCACCATTCACGTAAGCAGCCGACTACCGACATCTTGCAAGCCAACAAGGCTTCACATACAACATCTGTAGTGGATTAGCATTATTATCTCATTAACAGGGCAGCCGAATTGAGCTGTGAATTGGGAAACTGGAATAAAACAAAATGCATTCTGAGAGCCCCATGAACCAGTCATTTTTGGTTGCCGAGTTTGACCGCTTGGTCGACGAAGGTCTGGTCTTGTACGATGACAAACAAGAAATCTTGCGGCAAAAAGATGGTGGCTTGATTGTAAGTTTCAGTGGCTACAGACGTTTTACAGACTCGGCTACCGCGCTAACTTCTTCAAGTTTCAATTTGCCCTGACTCCCGCTCTCAATAAAAAGCCAACCGCTGCAACCGCGGGAGAGCAATCCAAAGAGCTCGTCGAAAAGAAAGTGCGCCCCGGAAGCGACATCGACACAAACGGCTACGAAATTGGCGAAGTTGGAGGCTCCCATGCTCTTGTCGCCAATAAATTCTGCTACGCGAGGCCGCATTATCTTCTCCTGACGAAGGATGGCTATCAACGGCAGTATGAATGCCTCAACAGATCAGACCTGACTGCGACATGGGCTCTCCTGTCCGATGTAAGCAATAATGATACTGTCATTTTCTTCAATTGCGGCAAAGGAGCCGGTTACAGTCGGCTGCATAAGCATATGCAGCTGATGCCGATGCCCGCCGATTCATTTGCATCTTTCCTGGATTCTGCAGATGCGAAGGAGCCAAATGTTCCTTTCCAGTGGTTTTACCAGCGGCTCCCCAGCTCTAGCACCGCAACTGCGGATAGTCTTGTGGGAGCTTACGGAAGGCTACTAAAGCAGGCGACAGAAGCACTAGCCACGTTCCAAGACTGCGAGAAGGACGATTTCCCCAGTGCTGCCTGCTCGCACAACGTCATCATGACTGCAAGATGGATTGTCGTGATTCCGCGCCGCAGGCCTTCTGTTCGCGGCGAGTCAGGAGCAAACGCCATGGGCATGCTTGGATACATTGGCGTCTCCTCACAAGATGACATTGACAAATGGCTGGACCAGGGGCTCTGTAACCTGCTTTGCCAATTGGGCGTCCCAAAGTAATCGCCGCTACGAGGTGAGCGAGACGGGCACCACACATAAGCCCTAGAAAGAGGCTACAACCTTTTGAAAAAACCACCTACAAGATTAGACAGCATTAGAAAGCGTTTGTCGATGATTTCACTACAAAAATAGCACAGAGACATCTCGCAAGCAATAATTAGACACTAGACTCATATATTTCTTTATAATCAGCTATGGCCGGCCATAGTTATCTATTTATACAAGACATGGACATGTATTCATAAAATGCTATATACAGAGACGTCATGAAACCGTTAAACCTCCGCGCCAAACCGAGGGTTGATCCTGTCCTGGAAGATGATCGTTCCGTTGAGGAAGACGGTACCGCTCTTGAGAATTGGTACACGGCCAGGATGGGTACCATTGGCAGGGTTGTTGACAATGGTGCCGTTTTGGTAGATGATACCATTCCAGAGAGGAATGAGATGCTTGGGATCAGAGGGGGATGGGATGCTGAGCAGGAAAGACTGCTCCTTCTGCAGCAACGGAGAGCGCTGCGTGCTGATGTCGCAGTTTTCACTAATCATATACAGGTTCATGCCGATGGCGAGCGTGTACATTTCGGCGCTGAGCTGATCCCAATTGTGGCGACCGTCAACGACAACACCAATGTAATCGACCAGAGCGACAGTGGGGAAAACCTCGGGACTCATGTTGTTCAGGCCCATCCAGTACAGGGCAGGGTTCGTCGGCTGGATGGCCATCTGCTCAATAGTGAGAGCCGTGGTAATGATGGGGTCAGCGCTGATGATCCACTGGCCAATGAGAAACTGATCGTTGTTGAAATCTCCGGATCGGCCAACGGTCTTCCAATTTGTCGTCTGATCATTGGCAACCTTTTCAGTATCGGGCAGGTTCGACCAGTAGTCCCAAACCTGCAGCATGTCTGTCTGGTAAATACCATCTCCAATCGAGTCATGAGGAACATTGTCCTTCAGGTTCGAGGTGTCGAGCAAAAACAGCACGCAGCCCTTGCCTTCGTTCTGGTCCATGAAATACGACGCCTTTTGCTTGTTGAATTTTGTGTTCATGTCCAAGTTGGGGCAGCGGTTGTTGACACCCCTGAGCTTGTCAAAGAACTCGTTGGTTATGTCGGCAGTCCAGTAGATTGGACCAAAGCTGGGGATGTTGCGGATGCCAATCAGGTAGCGGACACGGAAGAAGACAATCTCGCCGGGATTCTCCGCGGTAAACTGGTTGACCTCGCGGATGACGTCGTCAAGAGCCTCGCCAGTGTTGCCGATAGCGACATCAGCCTTCTCGTTGTTGACGTGAAGAATCCAGTAGCTATACTGGTCGGTGTTGGTTGTGTTGTGAACAGTACCGACGCGTAGATCAAACAGACGGGAACCGGCGCGGAGCTGATCGTAGATGGTGAGGCCCTGGGTCTGCGTGTTGGGAGCTGAGCCCAGTGATGCCAGGTTGCCGCTGATCCGGCTCATTCCGGCGTCGTGAGAGCCAGGAAGGAAGAGGTGCTGAACCTGGCGATCTTTGATCACGTCGTAAATGCCCTTCATCCAGTTACCGGGACCGTGGCGGAGGGAGGCCGTGAAACCGTATGAGTCGCTGCCAGTAATGACGAGCGTCACAGGAGATTCCTTGCCGGGATCCGAGTATTCGCGCTGGCCAAGACCCATACCGCTCAAGTCGAAAACGGTTCGGCGAGGGTAGTCATCAGGAATATGAGTGGTGGCACGAACCATGAATTTCTTGTTGGTTCCCTGGAGAGAGTAGTACGCCTCGCCGTTGTCATCAACAGGGTTCTTGCCCACTTTGGAGGTGTACTTGGCAATGTTCTGGCGCGACCGGCCTTGAGGAATATCATCCCAGTCAAAAATGTCCATCTGGTATGAATGGGTAGCTCCCTTATCCAGAACGAAACGGTGGGGGGTAAGGTTGACAATGGTAATGTATTGCTTGGCCGGAAAGCCAATCTTTTCAAAGGGGATGAGAGTCCATGGCTGGTAGCTTCCCGCGCGAGGGACCTCATTGCTGTAAGTTCTGTCTTCTTTGCTGCAGCTGCTGTCTCGAGGTGAGAGTTCGTTCTGGCCATTTACGAGCACGAAGCTCCAAAAGCTGGCGACGAGCGCCGATAGAGCAAGGGGTCTCATGGCGGTGATGTGCTTAGACGGGAATGGCAGTTGACCGGAAACAGTAAAACCGCAAGAAAAGAAACAGCCAGAAGTCCGGGGACTGTATATATAGTTGCAAAAGACAAGACCTCAAAGCATCACATGGTCAGCGAAGACAATATTGAACTCCGCGCGAAAGAGCGTAGCTCTATATATGACTGCCAAGCAGCCATGGGGGCTGACATTGTCGCATGAACGGGCGGGAGCCAAAGATAGTTTACAACCAATTTGGCAGGTGAAGCAGCACCGGCATGTAACCCGGCAGCACCAGTGCGCCATTGCAACAATGGGATCTGCTGAACCCTGTCCAGGTCCACGAGCGACTTGTCGCATTTGCGATTTTTTAGTGCCAGGGGCGTGGTCAGCGTTGAGCGTCGGACGCTTCCTGGAGCGTGACTGGTCGATGGAGACACTGCACGCTAAACTGGCCAGAGCGCCACCGAAGTGTGCCATCTCGGGCGGGCCCAGCGACGGCGAGCATCAAGTGACGCCGAGTAGGGTCCGTCAGACGACAAAATCACCGTTCTCGGTTTCTGCACGTTGAGTGGCCGCTGGGGAGTGTGCCGTGGTATTCTCGTGGAAGTTTGTTACAGTGGCATAGAAACAGCTGACAGACGGCGAAAACTTACAACGTCAACGCATGATGGGGGCCATGATTGATTGCCGGCGGAGGATCATGTAGTACACAGATGTGCGGTCGCGATGGCCGACCGGAACATGGCGTTGAACAACACACGGCAGAGGTCTCGGCGACCTCCCCTGTCTCGCAGGATCTTGCCAAGTCAGAGTCTTTTTTCGATCTAAACTGAGAGCTGAGTTTTCCGCAAATAGTTTTCCGCTAACTCAACCAATGCTTTCTTCTTTCAACTAAGAGCGCAGTCTCCCCGCACGGTGGCGCTCCAGGTCAGGGACCAATCTCCGGCCAGAACAGGGCCTTCCCGTCTTAGCACATGGGCCGCTGTGGGCTGAACCCTCCAGCGCCGCACGGCATATTGAGCGTCTTATTGGCCCACCGCTCTCTTCGCGTATCGTAAGGCAACTCCAGTCCCCTCCGGCAGTCGAAGAAACCGATAAATGAGGGAGGAGGCTGAGAAAAAAAAATAAGTGGCAGATTTGAGAAGAAGCATCACTTTTGTGAACAAGCTGAAGAGAGAATCAAGTGAATACGAACACGACATGACTAGCGCGCCTGAAATCCTCATTCCGTCGCGCCGCCGTCACGCAGGATGTTAATATTGGCGTGCTGCAAGCCACCTGCGGTCGCATGGTGCCCAGCGCGCTAGCATGTGATGGGTTGGGGAAGAATGTGAGGCAACCCATCCCCGCATGCTGTGTCTAGTTACATTTCGCCTGTTGCAGAAATGCATTGCATAATTTCTTTCCGAGTGAGAGGGTGAGAACAGAACTTGACTGATAGGCAAGCTCGTGAATATTTTGAATGGAGCTCGCTGCTTGAGAAGTGTATTATTAGAGGCCTGCGCCGCAAAGTTATAAGCTTACTATCTGGTTGATGGTCCACACATGCTTGCCCGGAACAGAACCTCGCCGAGTCTCTTCGCTCGGTGGTTCAACCGTGGAAAGGCTTGGCAGAAATACAATAAGAAAAGGGAGAAATTTTACATTTGCGGCGTATCCTGGAGCGGGGTAGAAAGTTGATTTTTTTTTACTCTAATAATAGTAGTGCCGTCTAAGAAGTGTCAAACTGTGCCCCTCGGTTCACGCAAGGCCTCTATCCTCAAAGAACGCCTTGGGGCTGGGTTCACGGCCTAGAAATTCGGTCAGGTATTTCAACTCCTCCATGGTGCCACCACGCTCTAGGATAGTTTGGCGATAGCGTCGGCCTTGCGTCTGGTTCATTGGATCTTGCTTGAAGGCCGAGTAAAACATGTCTGCCGAAAACACTTCTGAAAACAAGTAACCGTAGTAGCCGGCATCATATCCGGTGATAAAATGGTCAATAATCAGATATCCATGACCCCATTCCCTATATCATGTTAGCCAGTTTTACAGAGTCAAGTTAATGCGATCGCGACTCACATTCCCGCCTCCTCAGGCCCGTGAAGGCCAGTAAGCTCAGTTCTCATCTCGTTCCAAATCTTGCAGCAGTTCATCACTTTGACTGCCTCGTGTGATTGGCCAGAATGTATAACCATGTCGAATAGCGCAGTGTGGATGCTGTCTCTTGCTGACAACGCCGCGTTCATGTTCTTGGCCGCCACCAGTCGAGAAATCATCTCGTCTGGGATGGGCTCACCGGTGCTCCAGTGGCCAGAGAGACGCTTCAGAACGCTTGGAGTCCAGCACCAGTTCTCGAGCATCTGCGACGGCGCTTCCAAAAAGTCGCCCCCAACGTCTCGCGCTCTGGAGTAAGTTGATTTCGTAGCGAGGGTGTGGATGGCGTGGCCAAGTTCGTGAAAAATGGTCACGACGTCGTCGTGCTTCAGAAGCGCTGGCTTGCTGGCGCTTGGTTTGGGAAGGTTGCAAAGAAGGACAGTGGAGGGAAAGAATTCGCTGCCGTCTTCGTGCATAAAGCCTGACTGGAGAGTGAAGCACGCATCATGGCTGTACTTGTTATCGCGCGATTGTAGATCCAGGTATAGGTAGCCGCGGAATCCGCCGCCAGCCTTGTCGTCATCCCATACACTGTAGATGCTTGCGTCTCTATGCCAAGCAATGTCTTTTGACTTCCCGGTTGGGCTGAGCTTGGCACGGTCCGTCTCGCTCAATGGCACAAAAACGAAGCCAAACAATTCCTCAAATACTTTGAACATGGCGTTAAAAGTCGTTTCTGCAGGAAAGTACTGCGAAGTTGCCACCTCGTCAACGTTGAACTCTTTGCTGCGGCGCACTCGAGCATAGAAGAGTTTGTCCCAAAAATACAGTTTTCCGTCGAATGGAGCCCCGCGTTCCTCACAATCGGCTTTCTTGTATTCAAGCAAGCAGGCAATATCGGTTTTGATGCCATCTTCCGTCAGGTCTTTAATGTTTTGGAGCATGACATTTACTCTTTCAGGAGTCTTAGCCATCTGACCACTGATCTTGAATTCAGCGTGGTTCTTGAAACCGACCAGACGAGCCGCTTCATCGCGTAGCTCGATAATCTGTTGGAATACTGGAGCGTTCACGTTGGCCTAGTGAAACTATTAGCATCTCCAGTTTTGAGTGATTGTAGAATGTGACGACTGCTCACTCTGTTCACCACAGCAAGCATGTAGGCTCGCCTGGTTGCCTCATGTATCGCGTATGTATATAGCGGTACTAAGTGGTCATATTTAAAGGTTACCTTGATTTTGCCCTCATTTTCGCCCGATCCTTGCTCCAGTTCACCGATCTCGATGTCATCTTCAGGGATCCCCTCGAGCTCATCTGGCCGAAACCACACACCGTCGGTGTCTTCGTCCAAAATCTTTTGTGCTGATAGGCAGAGACTGCTGATGGTTTTCTGTACCTCTTTGAAACGCTCGCGATCTGGTCCTGCAGGTAGCAAAAGTCCATTTCGGACATTTCGTTCATACTCCTTCTCAAGAAGGTGGAGGCTCTCCCCATCTAGGCCTTGACTGTGACGGGTGGTATATGCGGCATTGATCAGAGAAAAAAGATCTTCGCGTGTATTACACTCAATGTCAAATTCGTCAATCAGTTCTTCCACTTCGCGGGACGCATCCCGCAGCGCAGCATCGGGAGACGCTAGCTGGTAAAACCCGTACACCCATTTTACCTTGTCAGCTTCGTTCTCGCTCAGGAGAATCGGCTTCAGTACAGTGTCGAAGCTTGCAGTAGATGGGGTAACTTCAGCAACTATCTTGTCCAGAATCGATCTATGGCACTCAAAGACATCCTTGATACCTGTGAGTATAGAATCGGCTGTGCCATTGAAAAGCGGGGGAGACTGTGGATGATCGCTGCGCTTGGCTGAAATCATCGTGTGTGATTTGTAGTGAAAGGTTGAATTAAAAAAATTCCGACTGCTTGTTAGAATTTTCGGTGGTAGCTAGTTGACATTATATATAAAGTGTGATGATTATGGATCCAAATGCATCTCGTTCAACGAGGCTGGAAGCTTGCCATTCTGTCATCCTAGCGTCGTGTCACACTATGTTATAGCCCCGTGGAGCCCTAGCCCGTCGGGCGAACAGGCAGCGTTGACTCATAAAACAACCAGGCTGAGCGTTCAAAGACTGACAAGATACTAACTAGAAATAGATTTCAGTCGCTATTTTGAACAAGGAAACTTGGCATGTGCTACATTGGGTACACCAGGAACAATGGGGCAGCCAATGTAGCAAGGTGAGAACAATTACCCATCCTAAAGTCTGCTCTTATTTCGCGGGGACATCCTTGTAGGTTCTTCGATATTGGAGTTTGCCTTATCATCATCAAACTTCTTGACTATTCTTGCAAATTCAGCCTCCACATTGTGCTCTGAAAGCCAAGTAAGATCTGGTCGGCTCTTTAATCTCATAATAAGAGCCTCGTCCTCAGCCTCCGGGGAATCATATACTGGTTGCTTCTTATGTAACGAGGTTTGCACAATGTTCAGAAGTTTGGCGGCATGCGGCCGTCGAGTTTTGTCGTATAGCGTCAACCCGCGTTGAATGTCGGCAAGCTTTAGCTGTGAATTCCCAGATATCGACTCCGAAACTTGCCTCAGTGCAAGACCAAGCGCGAAAGCATCGTCCAGCGCCAAAGATCCTCCGGCAGCAAATGCGCCGCCGTGCGTGTGTGCAGCATCGCCGAGCAGAGCAACGCGCGGCCCAGGCAGCCATGTCGGCAAGACAGGTCCCGCATAATTGGGAAATATGCGCACGTTCGGTGTAAGTTCGGTAAGCCTTTTTACCACAGGATTCCAATTTTTGTATTTTTCTCTGAAAAACTCGACATTACCAGTCTGGTTCCAGGCGGCTGCCTTGGCAGACTGACCATTCTGGAGGTCTTCATAAGCGCCGACTGTAGTGTATAGACCCTTGCCAAGTTTGGAAGAAAAGAAAGAATCTTTTGGACCCCACTGGTTCTTATTAGCTTCCAAAAAATGCCTGTCCATATATGAATATTCTTACCCAGAGTACGGCATCGAGCGGTAGGTTGGGTATCGCATTCTCTACCAAAGAGGCGTCGAATGTTGACCGCATGTATATCTTGCCCGTAAACTCCAGGCGATAATTAGGAATCAAAGACTGTCTGACTTGCTTTGATGATGTTAACACCCGCTTTGGAAATGACACACACTATTAGAACGCACTGATCGAATGCCATCTGCAGCTATCAAAAGGTCGCCATGGGCTTCCGTTCCATCTTGAAAGAATAAAACAGCTTCATGACTATTCGATTCCGCACGAATAATGCGTTTATTCAGCTGGATAGAAGACTTGGCAACGTGAGAGAGAAGAGCAGCATGCAGATGGGCGCGATGAAATCTAGTCGTCTGGTGGCGGCGACCCGAGACATTGGCGTGAGTGTCAACAGACACGACCTGGTTTGATTTCCAGTGGCTTCATCGATCAGTCAAAGCTCTCAGCAAAGAATTCGATTAAATTTACCGGAAAATTTGCGGAATTCCACTTGGGCCTCTAAAACCCATATCATCGCTTAGCGCCTCGTGCACACCTAGCCGCTCCAGTGTTCTCATACCCTGTCATCTGTTAATTCTTCCAACGGCTGCTTCAGCGATGCGACACGGGTACGCACATTTGGACTAAGTGCAATACTAGCACCGATTTCCATCAATTCTGGAGCTTGCTCATAAATTTGAATGTCGAGGTTTGGTATACCGGAATGCCGCACGAGTGAGATAGCTGTCGCTAAACCACCTATCCCTGCACCAGCAATCAAGACTCGAAATGGGGTTTTGTTGTCCATAATTTTAGTGGAATGTTTTGGAAAAGAGAGCTTGGCTGTGATCCCAAACTCGTATATTTGCTCTGAGTGTTCATGTGAGACAAGGCTGACGAATAAGCTAGAGTACTACCTCGCTGAGCAAATCCTCAGCCCCTCAGTCCATTGCAACGCTGATGGAAATGCTTACAAAATTCAGGAGAAGAAGGAGACAACAACAGGCAGCTCATGAGAGCAGCATCGGGGATTTCTATAGGCGGCTTTTTCATGACAAAAAGCGACAATTTTTGAAAGGTAATTGACAAATCTTATGCTGCCTATTTAAGCAGCCTTCTCATCCCGCCAGGGCAGAGTCGATGGCGCGAGGGCCCATGAGAAGACAAATCAGGCAGCCCAATATGATTAGCTGTGCGCAAATGGTGGTTTATCGGGTGCTACACCGGCCATTTAGTGTCGAGAATCTGATGCTTGCATCACCAAATGGTCGTATACAGCCAGCTATTTGTCTGAGAATGGCGCAATTACCTGTGGAAAGCGGTTGCTCATTGCACTATTAATTCAGTGAAGCTAACCAAAATCATTTAGCACCGGAATCCGACCAAGATTGAACAATTTGCAGCCAAAAAGCGAGAGAAATTGAGAGTGCCTACGGAAATTGTATCATCATCATTCGTGGGCCATGGCGAAAGCATCGGCGAAAGATGCTCATTATGAAACACAAACGACGCTTCGCGCCAGTATCGAGGATGGAAACCCTATCTTCGCAGGTGCACCAAAGCTCTCCGACCAAAATGCTGACGAAAGTTACAAGCTCTTCAGCGAAGTCAAGGTCACGGATCCAACGCCAGAAGAAGCCTTGAAAATTCGGAACAAATTGATATGGCGTATCCTACCATTTCTGTGTATTGGATATCACCTGATGTTTGTAGACAAGCAAACTGTATGTCTGCGACCAAAAAAAATACCGCGCGATACCTTTCACACAAAAATGCTAAATGAAATCAGCTCGGCAGCTCGGCAATTCTGGGCATTTTGAAAGACGCGCATCTCAGTCCCAATCAGTATAACTGGCTCTCTTCCATCTTCTATTTTGGATACATGATTGCGGAATTTCCTCAGAATTGGGCTTTGCAAAGATTTCCCGTTGCAAAATGGCTTGCAGGCAATCTGATAATTTGGTACGTATCCTTGCACCGTCGCACCTGGCGAAGCCGCCACGCTCACCAACAAACCAAAGGGGTGGAATCACGCTACTTCATATCCCCTGCCACAATTTTGCATCCTTATTCGTTGTTCGATTCCTTTTGGGCCTGGCTGAAGCATGTATTGTGCCTTCTTTCCTACTCATCATGTCCATGTTCTTTACGTACCAAGAACAAGCTGTGATCATGCCAGTAATGTGGTCGGTTGGCAATTCCAGCCCGATTACATCTGGTTTATTATCATACGGCGTTTTGCATATTCATGCTGGCCCATTCGCGCCGTGGAAATGGCTCATGTGTAAGAAGCGCCGTGACTTACCCCTGCGATCCATAAGTTGGACAGCCAAGCTAACAGCCTTTGAAGGTATTTGCGGCGTGATTACTATCATATATGGGGTTTTCGTCTTCCTCATGCTTCCAGACAGCCCGCTTTACGCCAACTTCTTGACACCAGAAGAACGTGCAAAGGCCGTACTGCGGATTAAAGGGAACCATTCTGGTATCGAGCAAAAACGCTTCAAGAAGAGCCAATTCATGGAAGCCATCAAAGACCCAAAGACTTGGCTCTTTACAGCGCATTCTCTCACGCAAGAAATGGCAAACGGCACTTCCAACCAATATTCTCTTTTGATCAAATCGTTTGGCTTTACAACGCTGCAGACGACATTACTTGGTGCTGTTCTGGGAGTCATGAACTTTGCTTCGCTGGCGAGTGCTACTATCGCACTCTACTGCACCAAGAATTCTCGCGCGTGGATTTCCTTGCTCGCATATATACCAGTCGCATTATCGAGCATTCTGCTGCTCAGACTCCCTTCCGAAAATCGCTGGGGCTTGGTCGCCGGAATCTGGATTCGCTCAGCTACTGGTGTGCCGTACGCCATTGTCATGATTTGGGCGGTAAATGCCTCGTCTGGGCACACGAAAAAGACCACCGTCATCGCACTGTATCATATAGGCTACGGCATCGGCAACATTATCTCGCCACAGCTTTTTCGCCCGCAATGGAAGCCACGCTACCGCCCGACGTGGATCATTATTCTGATCATCGCGGCGATTGTCCCCGCCATCATTGTCTTGATTCTCCGAATCTACCTATCACAAGAGAATAAACGCCGCGACGAACTAGAAAAGCAAAACGATGTCGAAAATAAAGGTATTATCGAGACGGTTAATGCGGATGGCACCACGGAACAGCAAATTGTGGACAGCAATCAGCTCGACTTAACTGATCGACAAAACTTGAGATTGTGAGTCAAACTGAGCCATTTCTATGAATTTCAGCTAATAAAACTGCAGTCGATATGTTCTATAAAAGCTTTCAATACAAATTTGTACTGGAATCTTTGTATAACCCTGCATCTGCGGTCGGAAGGAGTCCATGCCTCGCCACCAGAGTGCTTCCAAACCTACTCTAGCTTGCTCAAACTTATGGACTCTTTTTATCAATGACATCTCGCAGATATGTCTTTGCATCAGTCATTTTGATACCCCGTTTGTGGTTAATCGTCTCCTCCATTCCCCATGCCACCCCCACTCCATGCGCAAAGGTCTCTCTGTACTTCACCATGACACTGGGATCCTCCTTGAGCTGCTGTGCCAGGATATCCAAGTCCCAAAGTTCCTTCTTAAACGTTTCTGCGTAGTGCGCATCCATAAGATCACCCACTCCTTGGTAAGACAACGTATCACCGGCCACGAAAACGACCTGATTCGTGATGCCTCGCGGATCGAGCATCACATCTGCGGTGACTCGGCCAATGTCCTCCGGGGTCGTCAGAGTGATTCGGTTCGTCCAACTTCCTAGGCCATGGACTATGCGCTTTTCGAGATCAACCACACCAAACGCAGCGAGGAATAAGAAGCTCATAAATAGGCCGGTCGAGACAATCACCCATTCAGTCTCTGATTGCTCTCGTAGGAGACGTCGCACCGTAAGCTGCTCGTCAAAGAGATCTTGCGAGCTTCCTTGGCCAATCTTATCATAATCCATTCCAAACTGCCATGGAAAATAACGTTTTACCCGCCCTTGTAAAGCTGCCTTGGCTAGCTTCGTCTGGGTGCCGGAGGGCAGCTCCATTCCTGCGCAGCTAATCACCGTGTCGTATTTCCCAAGAATGACAGCCAAATCGGCCATAGAGGCACTGGAGATATCTCCAGGTTCGAATTCGATACCAAGGCTCTGCAAATGCACAATCTTGCTCGCCTTTTCCGCCTCTGTCGAATCTAGAGTAGTCTGTCGAAGCAGCACCGCCATCGTAGCGGAGGGACTCTTGGGATGCTTGGCCAGCGCCTCAAGCACTGCCAGCCCAAGCTCTCCGGCGCCGAGCACTAGAATTTTCTCTTTCATTTTCATGTTGAATAATATAATTGAAGAGAGCTAGGGTGAAATGATGTTTTGATAGAAACGTGTCGAGGAGGGGCTCATGTCCTTAACTCCGCCTTCAGATTAGTAATTAGACGTTGAGAGCGCAGTGGCAATTGAAGCTTTATACGCCGCGTCGGAGTTAGGGCATGTCACGTTCTCCGGCGATACTGGGTATCGTAACGAGGATAAAAGTGCGATGCAAATTTTAATTATTACGCGTGAGATTCAAGGCTTGGATGTTATGTTTCTGTTCTAAAATGCTTCCAATAATGTCCCATATTATCACTTGAGCTGCTTAGCTTTTGAACTGCTTATTTCTTCTCTGCAGGCAGTGTCTTCTTGTTCGCAAATCCGACAGCCAGCTTGGCGCGGTCAAAAGCGACGAACTGCGCTTTGAGAAGAATGTCGCCGAATACCGAGAAGGGGAGACCTTCAGAAGACTGCAGACCTCCGTAGCAGTACCCATCGGTATGTTGAGCGTAATTGAGATAGTGACCAGGAATGAATCCTCGGTATTTATCGCCCACGCCAAACTGAAAATCGGGCAGGGTCAGATTGCAGAGAAACATCATGGTGCCAGTCTTTGTGTCAAAGTAGGAGCCAGGCAGCTTGCTGTAGTACTCATCAACTATATGCTGCGGCCACATCATCAAAGACGTACCGGTGTCCACGATGCCCGTAATAATCTCGTTGGTGAAGGAGCCATCGCCGAGCTGGTATCCGGTAAGGTCCACCTCCCAGAAAGGTGTGTGGATGTTGATGGGAGTGAAAGCAATGTCGCCAGTGAACTCAGACTTATCAATGTAACCAAAGTTGTAGTTGCCGGGCTGACCCTTTTGTAAGTTGGCAGTAAAGACGGGGTAATCAAGGGTGTCCTTGATGTTGTCCAGAAAAGTCAACTGTTTGTTGGGTGTGACTGTATTGGCGGAGCTGCTAGCCATTCCAATGATACCAGAAAAGAAGTTGTCTCTGGCAATATCATAAGAAATTGCTTCAGCAACCTGAATGGCTTGCTTATCGAAGCCCACAGGGCCAATAGAGGCGCGATCGATGTAGACAGAGCCATTGGCCCCAGACCCGTCACCATACTTCACTCTCCATTGCTCACCGGAGAGTTTCTCGCTGTTCATTGAGTTCTCTGGGTAATAAAGGCGCTGACCTTGAAGTTCTTCTTTAGGAGTCTCAGAAGAGAATACCCAGCTATGACAGTTTTAGCAACGGTCTTGTTTCCGCAGCATTCGCATGGGAGAGAAACTCACAGATCAGCAGAACCTGTATCAAGATTTAGAGGCAGCGTTTGTGGCGGTTCCCCCAAATCGACGGGAATAACGTATTCGGAGTCGATATCTGGCGCTGGTAGGGCCTCTGCAGACACAGCGGATGGATTTGCTAAAGCGGACGCCTGTTAGCGAGTTGCCATGCGGAGCCGCATCTGAGAATCGTCGGATTTACCAGAGGATAAAGCTTGGAATTTAGCCTTTAATACAGGTTGCAGATCGATTACAGCCTTGATGTGGGCCGGCACAAATTTGGCATATCGCGAGTAAACACGAAGCAGAGTCTCGGTTGGGTTGACTCCTCTGAAGTTTTTGTTGTGCATCTGCTGGAGAGAGAATTTTTGGTCGCTACCAGTGGAGTTTGAAACAGGAGTCCAAAGGACAGTAGAAGCGCCAGTAGCCGCCAGGGCTGACGTGGCAATAAAAGCCGCTGTCTTCATATCGGGAGGTGCGTTGTGTCCTGCAGTGATGCGATGGGAGAATGGAGAGCTGCAGTCAACCCTTGGTCGGAGTGAGAGTGAGAAACCGAATTTCTACATTAGTTAAAAGAAAATGGAGGACAGTGAGCTTATTTAAAGATTCTACATGTTTCGCGGCTAAGACATGCTTTGTGTGGAATTATCAATTGATAGACATTGGCGGACCCGAGGGACGGAGTATAATGCCCGCAGTTGCGAGCTTGGAACGCACGCGGCAAAGGCAATATGGATAGCGAGGAATGCCCAACTAAAGAAAAGCAGTGCTACTCAGGGGAATATGAACACATCGGCCCATAGTGTCTTGCCGCTCTCCAGCAACACAAGGGTGACGGGTGAGACACGGCGCTGGTGAATGAATGTGGCTGGCTCTGGAGGGCGAGATCGGCGGCTCCCTTGAGAGCCGTGGGCGCAGTCAAATTACGCGTCGCGTCCGAGTGACACGCTACTTAATCCGAGACAAAGGCGTGCCTGGACGTAGAAATTAATCCTGCAGCGCGACGCTGGGAGCCAAGCTCGGGGCTGGACTGGAGCAGACGAGGCAACGTCAGCATACCGGGCAAAAGCTTGGCTCGACTAGCGCAGAGTGCCCGATAGAACTTGTCGCATGAGTGATCGAAATTCCGCACACTGTTGAAAATGCAAAGATTGAACTATCCATTGGCCACCATAGCGTGTCGAAGTATAGAGAGGAAGGTGAGAGTTGTCGATGTGGCGCCAGCATTCGAGCGGGGCGCATCTGCGGGGAGAGCTGGGGGAGGCTTGATGGATTCGACTTTTTCGGTATGGGCACTCGGGCTGAACCGTAACTTTAATCCTGACAGCCATGCGTCGGACTATAGCATTTTTTATCAGCATCATTGCTGCCGCAGCGAAAAGCAACACGGGGCAGACTCAGGTTGACGAGACTGTTGCTCCATGCGTGTGTGCCCCGTTCGTCAGATGTGCAGGTTCAATGTTGCTGCAACATGACAGCTTTTGTGGAAACGCGCCGATGAGTCGTACTGACTGATAAGCCAGTGCAAATTCCTCGATGAATCCCCCGGTTTAGATGGAAAAGTACACTTGCCGGGCTCGAAAACTTACGAAGCGCGCCTGCAGTCGTACTGGTCTCTGAGCGCTGCGCTGCCATCCCATTGCATGGTGCTGCCGAGCTCAACAGAAGATGTGTCTGTTATAATCAAGACGATGGTGAAGCACCAGTGTCAGTTTGGAATTCGAGGAGGAGGGCACAGTGCTTTCCCACTCTCTAACAGTGTCGCATCTGGTGTCACCATTGATCTTGGTGAGTAGATACGCCTGCATCGCAATTGATTCCTGGCTAAATGAATCTAGGCAATATGGCAACCACCTCCTGGAACCCGGAAACAAAGCTTGCGTCTGTCCAACCCGGAGGTACCTGGCAAGCTGTGTATGAGGCCCTCGCGCCTCTTGGGGTCGTCGTGACTGGAGGCCGCGTGAGTGCTGTTGGAGTCGGCGGTTATATTACTGGAGGAGGCATATCATTCCACCAGTCGTCACACGGTCTAGCTTGCGACAACGTTGCGAATTTTGAAGTCGTTCTTGCTAGCGGAGAAATTGTTAATGCTAATGCCAGCTCACACCCGGATCTTTGGCAAGCCCTCAAAGGCAGCAGTGGAAACCTAGGCCTTGTCACCCGATTCGACATGTACGGCATTGAATACAAGGACCCGGAGAAGCCAGTGATCTGGGGCGGCGGCGTTGCCTACCAGGAGTCGTCCGGAGATGCTATCGTCCAGGCAGTGGTCAATTTCGCAGACAATATGCATAAAGACGAGAACAGCTCGGTTATTCTTTTGTGGACGTACAACCCTGAAATTTCGGCAGAAACAACCATCAACGCAGCCATGTACAACACGGAGGCAAAAGCCAAGCCGCCAGCCTTTGACGAGTTCTTCTCAGTAGAAGGCATGAAAAGTGACATGACTAGAGTCGCTGATATGACCGAGCTCACTGCAGAATTGAACTACGGCCAAGTTGCTGGGTTTCAGTTCGTCATTACTCATTTATCGTGTGCGCCATGACATGCTAACCAAGCCACCCACCCAACAGCTACGTCTGGTATACGAGTACCTTTGACAACGACGCTCGACCGATCAAATACGCGGTGAAAAAATTTGCCGAGTTGAACAAAGAGTTGGAAAAATTAGTGCCGTCGTCGAAATCCGGATTAAACACGAACCTGTTCTTCCAGCACATCGCAAAGTCCATGGTTGACAAGGGCATCGAGAAGGGGGGCAACGTTATTGGGATGGAGCGCTACACACCACACGCCAATGGCATGAACCTGCTCATTACGGCATCTATCAAGGACGCTGAATCGGAAAAGCTCGTCATCCCTCAGCTGGCCAAGTTCATGGACGATGTGGATGCCTATGCGAAATCGCTCAAGCTACAGTGGGACTGGAGATATCTCAACTATGCTCGTGGCTCGCAAGACGCTATTGCCAGCTATGGCCGCGACGCCATAGCCAAGATTCGGGCAGCAGCGACGAAATACGATCCCCAAGGGGTATTCCAAAACTTGCGGGCCTCTGGATTTAAAATCCCGGAGGACTTTACCAAAACAGAGCTCTAGCAGGCACTGCTCCGCTGTGCAGTGCTGGAGCCGAGCGAGCCCTTTTAGCGCGGTCCGTGCTGGTGACATTGACGTGCTGTTGATGGAGCATTAGTCTCAAAAAAGGGCATGTATACGCTCATTCTCGGACGATTTCTCTTACCTTATGCAAGCCTCGCGTTTCTCAAATCGTCTGAACATCAGCCAAGGCAAGGCTAGCCTTGCCAGGTCCCCCAGGCGTTGGGCTTGCCAGTTCCCCGCCCAGGCGGGCCGTGCCCCCAATAGTACTATGCCATCCAATCTCCTAAAATGACGACGGGGTTACCGCTGCGGTGAACAAGGACTGGGCAGCATGGGTAGGGAGAAATCGTCCGGCCTATTAGAAGACCACCTGGTTTCTTGATTTGAGGCGAAGGGACAAAACGTGGTGGCAAGGTACAAGGGGGATGATCTTCTGCGTATCAGGGAAAGAGAAAATCGCTTGCTAGTTTAGCAGATTGAATATCGAAGAACAGAAACATCGCTAAACAAGACCTTCTCCATAGGCGATAAGACATCAGATCGTGGCTGACAAGACCTGCGAGTTCCATGTCCCAGGACTCCATCTCGAGTATCGACGCATGGCACCGCCGCGCACCACGGCTTGGCAACCTATAATAGCTGTCGAGCTTCGCCGCCCAAGTCGCATCTGGCAATGGGCGACTGTTCCCTTTCTTTACTGGCGTGAAGTGCTTGCCGGAGAAAACGGTGGTAATTTAAGAAGCATGCTGGTCACCTTCCAGTTTCAGCCACCTCACCCCACCAGGCAACTCAACTCCATCTAGGCCCGACGAATTGGTCCGTGCCAGCTCGGGAAACATGGAAAGGACCTGTCACCTGTCTACTGTCAGGTAGTCACAGCATTGTTGAGGAGATATTTATAACTAGATGCTGGTCTGCCAGTCGCGGAGGTAGCTCCCACCGTGGTTGATTCCTAGGCGCGATCCCATTGTCTTGTCAATATGCATCTGCAGCTAAGCACCGTCAGTCTTCTCCTGAGCGTGACCTCTACGGTCTCTGCTTCATTGCTCGGGTCTCTCACCCAGGGTGTTTCTGGAGCTGTTCTTGGAGCTCTCGGAGGCTCGGATGGAAGCAACGATGGCCCCGTTCCTATGAGAAGAAGTATCACGGAGCTTGCTGCCGAAGCTGGTCCACAATGGTGAGTGCTGCATCGCACAAGATGCTGTGCATGGCGCACTGGTTAACTCGCATTATGTTATAGGGATCTTTACCTCCAGGCTATGCGCGCCCTGCAGGACCGCGACGCGAAGGACCCCGAGTCCTACTTTCAGATTGCCGGTATGGAATTGGTGCCGCTTTATTTCTGACAATTATGAAAGACTGACAAATGATGGAATACAGGCATTCACGGTAGACCGTTTGTCGAATACAACAACGCCGGCTCAATGGACACGAATGGGTGGGCTGGTTACAGCACTCATGGAGTAAGTTGTATCTAGAAAGCGAAAGTATTTGCCGCGAGATTAACACAGGATGCAGGAAAACATTTTCATTATATGGCACCGACCGTTTCTTTCGCTTTTCGAGGTATGTAACGAGACGACTGTCGTCCCTGTGCTGAATATTGTTCTAACTTGTCTTGTGCGCAGCAAGCATTGGTCAAGGAGGCCAAGATCGTGGCCGCCAGCTACCCCGATGATTTGCGCTCCATTTACCAGCAGGCTGCCAATGACCTGAGAGCCCCCTACTGGGATTGGGCTCTTGAGCCATGGCTGCCCAGCGCCGTCCTCCCGGCAACCATCACAGTCAACGCGCCTTCCGAAACCGGCACCGTTTCCAAGACCATCGACAACCCTCTGTTCACGTACAGATTCCCCAAGGAAGTCTTGCAGGGCAAGTTTGGCGCCTTCAGCTCAACCGACCGCATGTATAGATGCCCGAACCCCAATTCTGCGAACCAGAACCTCTATGGCCGCAACTACAAATCTTGGGTGGTGAGTAAAATTTATGTAACGATGTCAACGAGTCACGTACTGATGAATGAATTTTACAGTATAGTACATTCACCATGGCCAAGTCTTTCTCTGAGTTTGCCACAACGGCTAGCACAGGTGGTAGTCTGGAAGCTGTCCACAATGCTGTTCACTGGGATGCTGGCTGCGGTGGTCAGTTCATGAACTCTGAATACTCCGCCTTTGAGCCTCTGTTGTAAGTATTGTCCACATTTTGCCATCGTGCTCCAATCAGCTACTAATATAATTTTCTTCAGCATGCTCCATCACTCCAACGTCGACCGTCTGTGGGCTTACTGGCAGGCGATGCACCCTGAGGCGTCCACCTTCAACGGCGCCTACCAGGGCCTTGCTCGCTTCACCACTTTGGCCGGCACCTTGGTTGGCCTCGATTCTCCTCTTGAGCCCTTCAAGCAGGCCAACGGCGACTGGCACACGTCCCGCTCGGTGAACAACATCAAGACCTTTGGTTACACTTACGAGGGTCTCGAGTTTTGGTCCAAGTCGGAGTCGGAGATGAAGCAGAGCGCTGTTCAGATGATCAACTCGCTGTACGCGCCTGGTTCGAAGCCGAAGCCGAAGCCTTCCGCGACGTCGACTTCCGCTGCGCCCAAGCCTACCCAGAGCAGCACGAAGCAGTCGTCTCAGACTTCCTCCGCGGGAGCCAAGACCCAGTCCCAGTCGACCGGATCTAGCACCAAGGTTTCGGCGCCCTCGTCGCAGTCCACCCACGCTGCTAGCAACGGAACTATCATCTCACACTCTACTGCTGCCGGTAGCAGCCAATCTGCTGTCGCCACCTCAATTCTCCCCTCCGGAACTTCGGTCGCTCTGCCCACCGTCTCCACTGGCGTCGACTCGCAGCCCGACTCCAACACGACAGAAACTGGCGACGAGAAGCACTACTACGCTGGAATGACTGTTGATGTGTCGTACCTCCCTATTCGCCCTTGCTCGATTGAAGTCTCTATCGATATCTGGCGCGCAGGTGGCATGGCCATCATGATGATGCCAGAGAAGGGCACGGTTTATGACTCGATTTCTCTCACCGACGCTATGGCCTCCGCAGGTCTGGACCAATTCTCCGGTGACGAGCTGCTGCAGCAGATTATGTCGCGCCTTCATGTTGTTCTTCGCACGGTATGTTTGACTCACTTCTTGTACAGCATCTAGGAACCAGCACTAACCACTTATGAAATAGGCTGATGGCGGAACCGTTGACTTGTCGCAACTTTCTGGCCTCAAGGTCGATATTAATGAAGTTGACACTATTGCTCCCGCTTCGGAGTTTGAACTGCCTCAGACGGTCAAGACTACTACCCACGTTGCGCTTCACAAGCCAGTGTCGGGCTGCGCTGCCCACTAAGCAGCACCACATCAGCGGCGGTACCGCTATTCTCTCGTTTGCTTCATTGCCTTCATTCATTTTTGATATTTTCCTTGTATATATCCTACTCAGTGGCACCCTTCACAATGTAAATTTTCTTGCCAAAAAAAACCATCGTTTTGCCGTGTCGTAAATTGTTCGGTAGTCGACGTTACCGCCACTTCAACTTACAATGGACCTAGTTGAACCTACACTGAGAGCTAGAACATACGCCACAAAACGCGTAAGTAGAAAACACGCCATTCGAACTGTAAGTCTGCTTATAATTTCTCTACAATTTCTACCTATTTTTCTATATTAAGACACCGTGACTCTTCCTGGTTGAGCACCTTGATAAGTGCCTTGCCCTATGACTAGGAACCCCACAGTGACTCGAGACACCGTACAGTGGACAACCCGCCAGAAGGAACCCCGCCAGCCGCCACCAACGTCCCACTTTGGGCTGCTGCACACCATCCAGGCCTCGACCCCTCCAAGAAAAAAAATTATCCCGATAAGATAAAAAAAGCATCATCACAGCATCTTCAACTACATTCGCCATACCCATTCGACTGCCTTTGATTACCAAACAGAGTAATCATGTCGGCTCCTACCGATGCTACGGCATCCCCTGCGGCGCCTCACGAGCCCCCATACACTTATACCGCCAACAACGGCTATGGCCAGACTGAAGAGATCCCCGCCGAACTGCGCATGCGACAGGATGCCCCGCAGTCGGCAGAGAACGACGAAGACGACCTTGACGATATTTTCCAAGAAGACGACGACGATGCCGAAGATATGGATGACGGCGACTGGGACGGAACCTCGGGTGACCTGACCAAGTCCTACAACCGCCAGCGACAACACAACGGCAACGGCGGTGCGCCCGTCGCACGCGGCAACCAGCAGAAGCCCTCTGCCAACACATTTGCCAGTGTCGACGACCAGGTTTCCGCCCTCTCCAAGCACGCCAACAAGATTCGCCTCGACGATGTCAAGCAGGCCGAAGACAAGACCAAGGACAAGGCCGACCGTGCCACCAGCGAACAGGTGCTGGACCAGCGCACGCGCATGATTCTCCTGCAGATGATCAACCGCGGCTTCGTGAGCGAGGTGCACGGTGCGATTAGTACCGGAAAGGAAGCCAACGTCTACGGTGCTGTGCACTTTGACGAGACTGGTTCTCCCACACAGCGTGCCATCAAGGTTTACAAGACGGCCATTCTCGTCTTCAAGGACCGTGAGCGCTATATTACCGGCGAGCACCGCTTCAAGGGCGGCTTCGATAAGGGAAACAACCGCAAGATGGTTAAGCTTTGGGCAGAGAAGGAATACCGTAACCTGCGTCGTATCCACGGCGCCGGTATTCCCTCCCCCGAACCCCTCGCTCTGAAGCTCCACGTCCTCGTCATGGGATTCCTCGGTGATCGCAAGGGCTGGGCCTACCCCCGCCTCCGCGACGCCGTGCTTCAGGGCGATGATATCGACAACCAGTGGCGCAAGCTTTACATCCAGCTTCTTGGTCTCATGCGCAAGATGTATCAAGTCTGCCGTCTCGTGCACGCAGATCTGAGCGAGTACAATATCCTCTATCACAAGGAGACGCTATACATCATCGACGTGTCGCAGAGTGTCGAGCCCGACCACCCGCGCTCGCTCGAATTCCTGCGCATGGATATTAAGAACGTCGGCGACTTTTTCCGCCGCAAGGGCGTCGACACCCTCGCCGACCGCGCCATTTTCAACTTCATCACCACGCCGGACGGAGCCTCCGAGGAGCCCGCCATGGCTGAGGCCATTGAGAAGCTATACGAGACCAACGTTACCGCCGAGAACGAGGACCATGCCGCCCAAATAGAGGTGGACAATGAGGTCTTCCGCAACCAATATATCCCCCAGACTCTGGAGCAGGTCTACGACATTGAAAAGGACGCCGCCAAGGTCCGCATGGGCCAGGGTAACGAGCTGGTCTACAGCAGCCTGCTCGCTGAGCAGGTCGTCAAGGACAAGGACGGCGGCGAGGATGCCGACGAGGCGAGCGGCTCGCAGAGCGGCAGCGACGACTCCGACGATGACGGCGCGGCTCTCCGCAGCGGCGACGAAGATGATGACGAGAGTCGTTTTGAAAAGGGCACCCCCCGCGGCCGCCGCTTCGAGGATAAGGATGAGAAGCGCCAGCACAAGCAGGCTGTCAAGGAAGCCAAGCGCGAGAAGCGCAAGGAAAAGATCCCGAAGCACCTGAAGAAGCAAATGGTGTCCAGCACGTCTCGCAGAAAGAAATGAGGAAACTGAAAGTCAGAAAGAAAAGAAAACAATAGACTGAAAACAGAAAGAAAAAACATACGCTGCTGCGTGGTACGTGCATCATGATTGAACAGTTTAGACAGGGACCAAAAACAGCATGGACAGGCGTTATTCGGACTTCCAATTCATCTTGGTCGAGATTCAAATGTGTCGTGGTGATGGCCATGATAGACATACATGGGAGCAAACGAGAGAGTGGGAAATATCAAATCGAATGATGAGCACACGCTGTCGTCTGGGGCACGGTTTTGTGACATGTCCAGAAGCTGCCGGTTTATATGCTTTTTGCTTGTAACCGTGGTGTCAGAGACACAACTTCAACCAACCCGACGATCCGATCATGGCATACAGTGCAGCCTTACAAACTGCGAAATGCTTATGAAGATCAAAGAGAGCACTGACGATTTGAGGAGTATGGAAGAGACCATATGCATGTGGTGGTGGTTCACAATGTTAGGTCGGATAGGAGTGATAGATGGTTTACAGACATCGGCCAACACAATATAAGCTTTCATCGCTTCGATTGTTTAGCTGCAATAATTTTGCACAGTCCTAGAAAATACATGCAACTCGTTTATGACACATAATCCCTCCTTTTTCTAGAAATACAGCTGCTGGTGAGGCTGTCCTGGTGGCGGCTGCGCCAAGAAATCAAAATTCATGGGCTCAACCCCTGGATTCCACGGATCAGGCGATTCTATATAAATTGTCCACATTAGCAAGATATTCAAACAGAACAATAGGCGTCAAGATTCGGCGTACCTCCCCAGATGGACTCGTACAGATCCATCGGCGCCATCAGCTGTGGCCCTTCTGTGTTGAGGCCGTCGAAGCCTACTGGCATAGGGACTTGCGCAGGTACAGCCAGGGCGCTGGATGCAATGTCAGTACTAAGAAACATAAAGCCAAGACAAGAAATCACGTACTTTTGAAAATCTTGCAGAGATGCACCGTTTTGCATCTCTGCCATTGCAAGAGCCGCATCTTCGCGAGGATCTGAGCTCAGTGGCAACGCACGATACTGTTGCATCAGGGGCATCTGGCTTCCAGGAGGCAGCTGCATCAAAGGCGTGCGAGTGCCACTACCACCGGCCGATGAGTCGCCGTCGCGTTTGAAGCTATTTGAGATGGATCCATGGTCGTAGATGCTCTTCAGTGCGGTGAGAGCACGCCACAGCGGACCAGACAATTCTATGTCCTTGTCAGTTCGGATGACATGCGGCTCAGGAGAGCTGACATCCTTAGCAGCAGTCGCCGAGAGAGCCGCGATGAGATCACCCTGCAGCTGTCGCACTTCTGGGTCGGCTCGCGTGTCGCACAAGATGCCGAGCAGCAGTGCCGACGAAAGACCGTGGTAAGTAAAAGCCCAGCTGCGGGTTGGAATAACGGATAACTGATGCATGGCCAGAAACATCTTCACCGTCTCGGTGAGATTGACCACGCATCTTGCTGCGAGCGTTTTCTTCTGCTCTGGGTCCAAATCGCAGTTTCGTCGCAGAGCGGGTCTGCAGGCAACAGATATGACGAATGACGTATGCAGTCGGATGGCAAAGTACTGCAGACGATCTAGGGCCGTTTTGCACTTGTCCTTGTCCTGCATATGGGCGCATGCTTTGGTGCGCAAGGCCTCTACCACATCGCAGTTGTCCACTATCTCTGCGTATGATGGTGTGGCCATGGCATCTGGATTCAGACGCCTCGAAATAATCTCAATTAGATGGTACATCATTTCGAGGTATGCGTATTCGCCACCAGGAGATTGTCGATTGACCGGAATCGAACAACTCGGGAAGTTTGTCATCGGCGATCTGGACAGCAGTTAGTCACCGATTATAGTGTCTGTCATCGGACGCCATTGTGTACCTATCGAAGGAAAGTGAGGTGAGTGTATCGTGCCATACACATTTCCACCATAGCTTTCGTCGTGTCATTTCTTTTGTATTTACTTCTCCATTATCATTTGACTCAGGTGCATTCGGTCGATGAAGACCCAGTGACTGTGCAAGTCGACAAGTCAACCCAGTAAGTGCCCATGACGCTTCGGCCTTCATATCGTTGAGGAGGGTAAAGCTCAGAAGTAGCAAAGCCTGAATTGAATCAAAAGACGGTCTATCGTACATGTTAAAATCGCTTTCCATAATAGGTTTCTGGAGACTCACCTGAGTAGAAAATTTGCCAAGCGGAGGAAGTGGAACGATATTTGAAGATACTTTTGAGAATCGCGAGTACGGATATGATACGGTGATTCGTGGTACTGCGATCCAACCGATAGGACCGCAAATAATATTGCCAACCAAGAAGCAGAAACCGGCCGGGACGATTTGGTCGGGTTTGACGCATTTCGGGAGCGCTCTTCCAAATAGACCATCAGCTTCGATTCGAAATCGTCAATGTCTACTACGAATCCCCAGAACGGCTGTGGGATCTCTTTATAGGAGCGGAACAGTCTGTACTTAGGTTAGAAGCGATATTTCTCTAGAGAGGACGCAATTCGGATATACTTCATGACCTCTCTGTCGGAGGGTAGTTCAGTTGAAATGTCTTGTGCTATGCGGTGCATATGGTGCTGCGACATGAGAGGAAACGGGGCGGAATTATCCAGCCCGAGTATGGATCGCATGTCTCTTCGGATGTCGACGCTGTCGTTTTTGTCGCTGGATGTAGATTGTTCACGCAGCAGCGCCGGGATACTATTTTGGCCCACGTAGCGGTCACCAACGGGCTCTGTCTCATCCAGGGCGCCTGCAACTGCAGTTAGTAACATGCAGTCGACATTTTGGTTCAGACTTAAACGCACCAATCGCTCGTGGCCAACTCTCTTGTCGATCTGACTTGCGAGATGACTCTGGTTCCTCCGGCTCCGAATGCTGTCTTTTGCGGCTAGCAGTTGCGGATGCAGACGCGTTGGCATTTTTGCTAGTCGCAGGAGTGCGATTTGGCTTGTAGGAACACAGCTGAGGATGCTCGCGCCTTACACAGTTTTCACACGGATGCTTGTTGTCGCACTTAACTTTGCGCTGGCGGCACGGCCAGCATGCGGTACCTAATCAGACCATGGCGAGTTAGCTTCCTTGTGATCATTACAACGCGAAAGTAGTCTCAGGTCAAAAAATTGGAAACAGAAAATCGAGCCATCATTTTGCGCCGATTGTGTGCTTACCGTAGCGAACCTTGCGATGAGAGTGGATGATACGGCTGACTTCTTCGGGCGTCAGGTCATTGACGCCAGCCTCGTCGCCCGCGCGTTCAGCCATGTTGCATCGGGACCGGAACACACAACTTATGGTATGCTTTCACCTGCAAATTGCTCAATACACGCGATTCCGAGATCGCGAACTTGGCTCGGACGATGCGGAGGTGACCCAGTGTTGACAGATGCCGAAAGCCGAGAAAGTGCGAAACGGGCGCGATTGATGATTGAGTGGGGGGCGATAAATGGGCGTTGATAGACAGTGCGCGATGCTGACTCCAGGGACTGTAACACTGTAAAATATGCACTGTGCACTTACTGATGTATTACTACATCGGCAGAGCCTTGATAATCCAGCATTTTCCAAGCGGTTGACTGCTTGTTTCACATTTCTTTCACCTTGATCAATTATAATCTCCTAAATAAGCGAGGAGGTACTATTGACGAAAACCCTCTGGTCGCCGACCTCGGCACAGGAAGAGGTCCCTGTATCACAATAATCCTCGCCGAAAGCAGAAGCAGCCGTAAATTCACCGTGGTGGAACATTGACATTCAATCATGGATTATGCTTGCCATAGGTATAATTAATAATTATGTCCTGCGAAGCGAACGACAGAACGGCGCGAGAGCTAACTTCATCAGCGCCTATGAAACTAAGAATCTGTTGTAGCTGATGCCGGTATTCTACCTTCACAGCCCGCCTCGCATGCCATGCCACCTCTGTATGCGTTTGCGCACAAAGGACCCTATATAATTCTTGATGACTGCTGGTTGGTC